>OZ038497.1:64818047-65103047 GCA_964036315.1 Acanthosepion esculentum
AAAATAGAAACATAGAACGCGAACAGCAATTGAATTATATGCTGCATATTAAGCCATGAAGATACCATCTTTTGACGAGGCGGGTGTTGGTCGTAAGAGGTGATAATTGAATTCACGGTTAGATTGACAGTTCATGTCAATAAAGGGGCGTGTCTATACAAAGGGATACGAACGGAATAAACCTCGCCTACTAAACCATCTAAAAATTGTCCTTCTGCTACCCTTTCTAATAAATAGCAAGACATCTCTCATGAAAGGCAGATTAGACGCACAAAACTTGTTTGTGTTGCTAATTTTTATCCGCACGCTTTCCTTATTAACACTTTCCTTACTCGCTTGTCTGCAAACGTTCTCTGCCTTTTCTTGTATTTAAGTTAGGGTCCCTATTTCTCCTTCCCGCTCTTTCTGTATGTCTGTTTGTCTATCTGTTTTGTTAGAACTGAAGAGACTTGATCCTGTACCGAGCAGGATTCCTGTTATTTTTTTCCATATCTAACCAACACTAACCAACTTTCCTCAAAAACATACTCAGTAAACATAGACGAAATGCAGTCGGTTTCATCCAGCTTGTCAACCGGCTTTCTTCTCACTGTCTATGTTCTTTGCGTTTGTACTCTGATCAGAGTAGCCAGCTCACAAGCACAAGAAAACACATTTCAGATGAAAGTAAGTACAATTGTTTACTTTTTTGTTACTTCGGATCTTTTTAAATGTTTCTTTTTCGCGATTGTCTGGAGTGTTTCGACATAACTTTCGACTAACTTTTTCTTACCACATTTAAATATATTTTTTAACCTTTAGAAAAATATTTTCTTCTCTTCAATATATTTGTGTATCTAAAATTATGTTATTAATGAAACAATAATAATTTTCTATGCAATTTCTTTTCTGATAAACTGTTTTCTTTCAATCGAATTTCTGCAAGTTTGAAAGTCTATCGGTGCCCATCTTTTACTTTAAAAAATGTTACTTTACAATACAGAGAAATTTCACTTTTCACCTAAAAATCATAATCTATATAACTTTTTCGTTTAATCCAAGCCAGGCATTTTCATTAATTCAATTTCTTCTATCGATCTGTGTGCGTAAATAATTAGTTTTAATTCACAATGAAGAACACACATTTTTCTTCAAGTTCTGAATCTTAGGGTTTTTTTTTAACAATTTCCTACTTCGTATATTAATGATTGCTTTTTCATTTTTTTTCTTCTGACAACCGTAATAAAATCAGTCACCAGTCAACCTCCTTTTGGCAGTGCTTCCCGAGCCAAATCATATCTGAAAATAGTTTCGATTCACGAAGAAATACTTTTCAGTAGTTAAAAATCATCTTAGACATAATTCTTGGTGTATTTAAAAACTCCCCATTGAATTAGAAAATTATTTCGAACGTCTGGCTGATAGACTATTATTCAATAAGCAAGTATAAGCATTATCCTTTTATTGGTAACTTTCTCTTAACTTTCGCGATTAATCTTTTCATTTTTAGTCATACATTTTCAAAGCATTTGTGGGTGAACATTTTGTGCTACTTTCAAATATACCTTAATATTTTCATATTAGGAAATGAAATGATATTAATCGAATTAATAGAAAATGATATAGCTTTATCCTATACATGCTTTACGCGCATCTTGCGCTTTTCGAAATTATTAATTTACATCTACATTTTTAACAGAGACACAATAAGAACATTCTTGTTATTTTCGGAAAATTAATCGAACTTCTTATGAACACTCCACAAAGTATTGTTCGTAAGTGATTTTTCATGTGCAGCTGCAATTCTTTTAAGAAAAATACTAATCAACTTACGAACAAATTAAAAGACACTACCTATGCTGGAAATTTTTAAAAAATGTTTGTATCCTTCGAGAGTTCAACTCTCTAGCAATGAGTTACTTATTACCAACGCTTTGCGGTAGGCGGTCATAGCCGATTCTAACATTCCTTTAGATAAGCCTTGCAATAATAAGGTGTTCATGATCGCACAATTAAAAGACCATTAAGCGACCAGCCTGAAGAGTAATATTCACATCTGCGGGACAATGACAAAAGTGTTAGTTCTATTAAAAAACAAAAACAAAAAACAACGGTCTTTAAAAATATTAAAAAGGTGCCCACATTTTTATGTTAGTAATGTCTACAAGAATGCGCAGAGATGTCACCTTTTAGCCAGGTCGTCCATTGAATCATGTTTCTGATCTGATATTATTTTAACGTAGTTCATTTATAGGCTGTTAAATATTTAGTACTTAGTATTTGGACGCTTGGAGAGACAATCATGAAAATCTCCATAAACTTTCATTTTTCTTTTCGAACAACATTACTTTAGTCAACGTACATGTCCATTTTGAATTTTTTCTCATTTGAAATGTTTTGACTTAACCCTTTTAAAAACGTTTTCATATGTATATATTACTAACAATCAAATTCTCATCCAGCAAGTTTCGAAATGTATTCTAACTCATATTTATAGTGAATGACAAAGCATTTGCAATTTGGTAATATTGGATACTATTTTCGTTATAAATATATATGTGTATGAATTAAATTATCCTTTTTGTAAGAATACTATCTATCTATGAGATAACGATATATATTTTTATATATCAGGAAGAGTATTGGGGAAAAATGTATGATAAAGTGGAAAATGTTTTCCGTAACGCGTTTCGTCGTTTAGGACATCATCGGATGAAGTCCTAAAGGAGGAAACGTATCATAATTTTTCCTCTATCTATCTATTTATCTCAGTCTATTCATATCTATCTGAATAGATAAGAAACTACATATATACATTATGGGTAATATTTAATAAATTTAACTAGTATGCAAGTTCAAGCCTAACTACGCGACGTACACATGTAGCCATGTATCTTCAGATTAAGGTAACTTGTACATTAATGTATGCACATACACATACTAGAACACAAAGAAAGCTACAATAAAATGCACGCTAGCAAAGTGAGAATCAAATTGAAAATAGTCATTATTGCAGGATACATTTTTCATAAGATAAATTTTCAATTAAAATAAAATAAATTTTAAACAGAATTTAAGCTTATTTATTACATAAAGCGTTTCAATGTTTGTAAATAAATTTATTTTTATAGAAAAAATTATAAATGTTATAACAGAACAAGTTTGATATTAACATTTCGGTTCGGACAAATGAAATAGAAATAGTAAAAACAGAAAAAAAGAGACATTAAATGCATGTAATCATTTAATGCGGTTAGTCATAGAAATCATTGAAAAAACAAACAGAAAATACCGACTACATGGGCTTTATGTATTTTACCATAAGAAAAACCAGTAATTAAAAAATAATGAAGTTATATATTTTTCGGCGAGTAGTTTTTATTTTTGTGGGGTTTTTTTTTTGTGCGACACTATTTTCATTTAGATTTCAGAACTCATTAAAAAAACATAAATTGTCGGACTTGAATGATATTTTTTTGTTTTTAATTCATTTTGAATGATTAAAATTAATGAAGAAATATTACTTACTGGGAAAAATTCGTAATATTTAAAAGCATATTAGATAAAATGTTATAGGCCGATATTATTTTTTTTTTAACGCCATGTCCCTTCAGGGCATATGTAATCAGGACTTTCCACACGTTCCGTTTCTTGATTACTTATGAATTATCATAATTTCTTGGGGAAAGACAATGAAGTGATTTTCTGTTGTCTTCTCCAAGGTTTAAAATTCACAATTTTTCTTCTCCGAGATTGACTGATCGCTCTAATCCAATATCGTCTACTATTTAACCTTTCATTTGCACATGAGTTATTTATTAATTTTGGGGCACACGAGTTATTTATTAATTTTGTTTCATCAAAACATGGAACACAACGGTTAACATTTTTTTGAAACGATTGATTATAATTTTGATTACACTATGACTGGGAGTGGGTGGGGGAATTCTTTTACTGATTTACTAAGCCTAGCTTAGAATTGGCACAAGGCCGCAAGATTGGCGCACCCATTGAGGATCAAACTTACTACTCAGATATAATTGATATAGCGAGGCAAGCTTGAGAACAATTACACCGTCATTATTTTATCTTTACGTTCTTGGTCGCGGCTAGCAAAATATGGCTAAGACGATCCCTAAATGACAACAACTAAACGGGATTGTATTCTAGTCACTGGTCTGACGACGACCTGAGAAGGAAACTCTTCCGCCATCATTGTAATATTGATAGGTTCCACCAAGACATATCTGAGATGAAATCGAGATATCAAGGCCGGTTCACTCCAAACGTAATTCGTGACTAATGTTAGTTCCTCGAACAGGAGACCTGCTCAACACAAAACGCTAGAGCAAGTATCTCATTTTCGAAAATATCAGAGATAAAGTATTTAAAGTACTTGTTCGACTATTCCCTGTCACCATCCAAATTTTTCTTGAATATAACTACTATTTAACTTGAACATAAATATCGTATATCTAAAGATTAAAAAAATAATATTTAATGTGTTAAGACAGTTTAGAGGATGAATTTGGAATCAGCGCAATCAACAGATATTTTTAATCAGTATTGTATAACAAGAAAGATCTTTCTCTATTAAACAACAGCATTGTTACTAGCAATTTATATGAACAAATTTTCTTTTTGAGAATCAATAATTAAAGGCAAATTAGGAGAAAATCAAAAGGTCTTCTGATTAGTTAACTATAGAACATAAGCCTTTTTTATTTTCTCCTTATTTGCCTTTAATTATTGATTCTCAAAAAGTTATAAGTTGCTAAATTCTTATATATAGTAATTTTGTTTTCAGCCTCCCTGTTAGTGCATGCATTTCTATAATGACGCGGCAGTTCTGAAGTTGCTAAACTAGGCTATCAGTCAGTGTTGTAGACTTTTTAAACAACCAAATACACAAATTTCAGTTACATAGATTGGTGCTATCCACCTGGCTATTTTTTCAGGACAATTATTTTTTATAGAACAGTTTTATTTATTTTAAATGTTCTTCCTTCTTATCTCTTTCAACGAGGTATTTATTTACATTTTAACCGCACTCTGTTCCTTTATCGTACTCCATTTTGCATCCCCCTATTTTGTTCCATTTTTGTATTGTCTCTATGGCGCCTGTCTTTTTGCCATATTGCTACCGTTATCTCCTTGTGATTTTGTCTGTAACGTTTTAGCCTGCCTTCTGTCCTGACTTCTGAAAGATTTTTCTCCTCCTGCATTGTTCTTATGAGTTTATTTTATTTTATTTTTGTGTATTTTTCTGTTGATCTTGAATTCCGATAATTCCTCTTTTTTCATCTGCTTCTGGTGCTCTTCATTCTTGCTTCGATTTAGAAATCACATTCTTCACATTATATTTTTTCATGAATTTCTCACAACTTTTTTTGAATATTTCTTTTGTTTGATCGTCTTTCCTTTCCAGGTTTCTAACATTTCCTAATGGGCGGATTACTTTTGATAACTAATTTATCGTCCTCGTTGTTTGATTTCTTTTTTGTCTGGTCAACAATTACTGAATGATGGCCTAGTTCTCTTGTTGACCATGAAAAGATTAACTGGCGGATATAACGTACGCATGGTATTTTATCTCCATAATTATTATTTATATTATATATCATATCATGGACCCATAATATCATGTGTTTATCATCACTTGTAGTGATGCAAGCTGTGACAAACACACACACACACACACACACACACACACACACACACACACACACACATATATATATATATATATATATATATATATATATAAACCTAATGAGCCAGAACCTACCTACCTAGGTTTCACCTAACGGATGATCAGATAACTGTGGCTAAAGAGGGTTGGCCCAAACGATATTTTATTGAAAAAGCGCTCACTAGAAAGAATAAAAAAATAACATAAAAACAAGATAAAGGAACACAAAGGAGGGCTGACCAAAAGATATTTTATTGGTAAAACGGCCACCCGAAAAAAAACACAACAAAAAAATCCCCTTATTTAAGTAACCAGGCCTTTTTTATGTCTCCAACAATTTAGTATTTCCGATCTCTGGTTGAGTAACATATTGGGATTATTATAAGTGGCTATAGCTAATTTTGTTCCATACATAGGAACATATCGCTAGCCTTATTTTTGCGGCATTTTTTTAGTATCTCGCATTTTAACATAGGATCTACACCTTTCTCCTTTTTAATTTTCCACACATGATGAGATAAACTAGTCCTATGTCTGTATATCTCATTTGCGAAACTACTTCTATGGTTATAATATCGTTTTTAAATTGTCCTTGGGTTGAACCCACGTAAACTTTTTTTTTATCATTACTGCTACTATTATTATTAGGTTTGTTGCTATATACCTCTACTTTATACACACCACATTCATATTGGCATTTTCCCTTAGGGGGACAAGCGGCCTTATTAAAGTAGTTGTATTTGGGGAAATTGATATATTGTTTATTTTTTATCTGTTTAGTGTTGCATTTATTGATCAATTTTGCAACGTTAGGCATAGAAATATTGATTTTCTAAGCGTAGCTTAGATGTGTCACAAGGCGGAAGGATGGGGCACCCAATGAAGATCGAACTCACTACTCAGTCGTAATTGTTCTAGCGAGACAAGCTTGCTAACCATTACACCGCCTCGTTATATATAACTCAGTTTAACTGTGTTTTTGTTAAATATTTTATGTAAGTTGTTCGACGGTAGAAAATTCTTCTTTAATATATTAAATATTAAAGAAGAATTTTCTACCGTCGAACAACTTACATAAAATATTTAACAATATTCTAAAGAATTCCTTCCCTAGTTTAGCAGCTATGACCATATTATATTATGGTGGCGTGAACCACAGGATTTTTCTTTCCCTATTTCCCTCCTATTACGTACATTAAATGTTTCATCCAATTTTTATAAACGAACTTGGTTTTATAAACACTATTTTTTTAACGCCAGCTCGTAATCGTACTTGCTTTAGTTAAAGATGTTGATATTAGAAGAATTGGTAGATAATCTAAACATAATGCCATTAGGGATATGTTTAAAAATTTTATAGGGTAATTAGAACCTACATTAATATAACATGGGTATTGGTTGCTTTTCCTAAATGGGATACGGTACCGTTGCACAAGTTAAGTGTAATATCCAAATAATCAGTAATTTTTAAATTACTTTGTATAACTAACTTAAATCCAAACTTATTGAATAACCAATGCAATTTTTTTTCTAATAACATCGCCTTTTCTAGGGGTGCATTTATCTACAGTAATCAACCCGTCGTCTTGGTAAAGGCCATGGTTACAGGGGTCAATAATTTTGTTTAGGTTATGCAAAAGCAAACACCCTACTAACTCACATATCCTAGCCCCATCCTAAGCCTCCATAGGGTTGTCAAAATTACCACTAACCCTTTTTAATCCATGAAACCCCATTATGGTACAACATTGATTTCCGGCAATGCTTAATGATTTTTATTTTATCCTCCGATATTGACATGTACTCCCTAGCTAAATTTAATGTCTCGTTTACAGTTTTTCCGTAATTGACGCGTAAAACTCTTTAATGTCATATTTTATGAAAAAGCATTTATCATTTTTGTCATAATCCTTAAACCACTTAATGCAATCATTCATATTACGCTATTGGTTTATGTTTAAAACTACTCTAAGTGTTTGCAATATCTTGCAAAATAACCTTGCTGATTATCCCCGTTTGAGTTTTAATGGGATTAATTAACCTACATGTCAGGTTACTACGGAAATCACTTTTATGGTCCTTTAGAGTGATAAAACAATTTTTAATATTAAATTTTTGTATTCTATTTTCAATTTGCTAGCTATTAATCCGGCTTCTTTATTCAGATCAGCTTCTAAATTAGGTGGAGCTTTTTTTATAATACAGTGTAACCCGGATATAAGAGAGTTGTCAGGACCGGATAAGAAGTCTCTTATATCCGGGTTTCTCTTACATCCGGGTTTGGTCTATTTTGTTTAGGTAAGTATGGCTCTAATTTGGGACCAGAGAACATCTCTCTTATATCCGAGTCTCTTATATCCGGGTTACACTGTATTTAATTACGTCTTTATGCAACATTTGCTTATATTTATCACGGGTCATCTTATATAAGTTATTTATCCGTCTTAAAGATTTTGTTGGTACCCTCGATGTCTTTAAGGTCACTCTTTATTTGCTGTTGTATGGCATTATTAATATTTCTATACCTTATAGATTTAATAAGCCCTATTAAATCCTACTCGAAAACATCTAATTCTATAATATGGCGTGGGAAGTCATTAGTTTTAAAGCCATGAGGCTGTTGCATATCCTGGGAATTGATTTGGGGATTATTTGTTAGAAAAATATCTTCCATCTCATATTTAAGATAAAAGATTCAATTTTTTTAATAGTGCTAATTTATATTGGTGTTTATTTGGTAGTCGGATGTTTTTTAAAAAGAATAAGGAATGTACGTTTGTTCCATTACGGATGGAACTTTAAAAAATGTTGTGGCCTGTTAGAGGCCAGAAAGAAAGACACGGAAAGAAGAAGGTAGGTTGAATAAGTGTATTGAAATAACAGAGCATACATACAAAATAAGAGTCAGCAGATAGAAGTGTCCGTCCGAACTGTCAGTTTACACTGCGTCCCGACTGCCAATATTTATTTCTGTAAAAGTTACAGAAAACGTGTCACAAGGCCTAAAAATGGGGGATGGGGAAAGGGACGGGCATCATTTGTCTTAATTTTAAAACTTAGTTAGCTACAACCACTGACCCAATCATACAAAACAATATTCCTACCACCAAAACAACACATTCATACTTACCTTTCTTACTACATCCACCAAAATACCTCATTGTCTAAGTGAAGTTCCTAAATAGTCCCCATATGTACAAATCGTTGTCTGTGGAGGGAGGGGAATAAAAAACAACAAGTTAAAAAATCCCCAATGATTATGTACAATATGGTTATAAACTATTTACATATAACTAAACAAAATCATGTTAGTAATAAAACCCCACAGAAACCTTAAATGTGGCAGAAATATCAGTTAACTGGACGAAATCGATGCGGGACTATAAAAATATAAAAAGATTCATCCATCCCAAGCACTCACACAGACACGCACTCATTCTGACACAACAACAAATACGAAAAACACACACGCGAAACGAAAGGCGCCCCGCATCCACCAGAGAACTGATATCACTGACCACCTAACGAGGGAGGGAATGGGGAGTTAAACTAAAGGAAAATAGGGACAGAAATAAAAGGGACCAATGAGCAAACACGCCCTAGCTAAGTTTACTGGAAAAGAAAAGAAAAACTAAAGAATCAAAACCAAAAACCTAGTCTAGCCTAAATCCAGGGATGGGTTGCCCAAGTTCAACCCAGGAAAACAATATTCTGATGCCTAACCGGCATCAAAATGCCACTCTAGGTCAGCCTCTTTTACTCGGCACAAGCGCGCAAGATTTACCAACCTTTTGCCAAATTCTGATGAGGTGAGCCGTCGCCTTTCCGCCCTAATCGTGACTTTAAGCTGATGCTTAAAGAACAAGATCAGTTGGGAAAAAGTGAACTCCTCGCCATCATAGAATTCCTTCTGACGCGTTGTCCAAATCACGACTCTCATAACACCTAGTAAGCAAATGAACACATAATGTTCAGCCTTCGTCATCTGCGGCACCACATTGCTACAAACAGAACTGGTCTCAAGGACAAAGAACTTTCCCTGCAGCATGTGGACCATGAGGCCTTCAACAAACCTGCACAACGGCACTACCACCCTGCAATGAAAGAAGGCGTGACCAATGGTGTTGACTTCCCCAATACAGCATCGGCAGTTTGGAGATTTCTCCAAGCCCGCTGAACAAAGTCTTTTGGCGACCCAGCGGGACCCACGAATCACCATCCAGGTGAGTGATGCCTCATCGTTATTGAGGCATTTCAACCCAGGCGCCAAAGGGCATATTGAGCGAGCTTCCTGCTTCGTAAGACCGCGCTCATCAATCAAATCCTCACGACTAATATTTGATACAATGCCCCATGAGACAATGCCTGGGCGTTGGAGAGGCCACCCGACGCCCATATGAGGCGTTTCAGAGCACGACAACATTCGCGGTAGAAGGAGCATGCGGCTCGGGGTAAACATCCGATTCGCGACACATTCGGTCTAGGAAGGCGATGCGAAGCATATATTGACGAATCTCAATGCTAGGCATACCCAGACCGCCTTCAGAAGGATAAAGGCAACAGATCTCCCGAGATACCATAGCGGCTTTGTCTCTCCACAAGAAAGAGAACAAGAGCCTTACTAATGACATTAGTGTGGCATACAGAAATGGAAGTAGAGAGAGTCGGTAAAGGAGAATCGGGTAGATGTGTAAAACATATACTTCCGCCCTCCCCTTCAAGGAAAGATTCTCCCGAGACCACAGATTAACCGCTATCTCGGCCTTCCTTTGTACCTCCGACCAATTCATTTCCAACTGGATATCAGGACCGAATCAGACGCAGAGTATCTTGACCGGCCCATCCGTCCAGAGGAAAGGTCCGGGAAGCAAAACTCCCTTCCACACACCCAACCGCAAGCCAACAGATTTATCGCGGTTAATCCTTGCCCCTGTCACTATCTCATAACCACTGATCTCTTTGCTGACTTCGTCAATCTCGGCTCTGCTCGACACAGGAACCAAAACTTCATCAGCATAGGCAGAATACCTGGATGAGGTGGTAGCTCCATACGGAAATTCCGCGCAGGACCGGATTCGCCTTTAACTTGCGAAGGAAAGGTTCCAACGCAAGAACGTAAAGCAAAGGCGAAAGCTGACAACCTTGACGAATGGAGCGATACAATACGAAAGGTTCCGATCTTACACCATTCACTTCCACCAGCGCACCGGGAGTAGCATACAAAAGTCGGATACGGGAGCGAAAGTCGGGCCCGAAACCGGCCGCCGAAAGGGCAGCCTCCAGAAAACGATGGTCAACCCTATCGAAGGCTTTGGACTGATCTAAATTGATCAGCGCGGCTTCACTGTCGACTTGTTCTAAGATCAAGCGTACCATATGAAGGTTATCCTGAATAGTCCTGCCCATCACAGCACAAGTCTGTTCGGAGCCAATCAAACTAGACAGGACAAGCTGCAAACGGTTGGCTAAGATTTTCGCCAAAATCTTTTACTCTGTGTTTAACATGGTCAAAGGGCGTAACTTATTTAACCTATCCTCTGCGTTCTTGTCCTTACGCAGCAACTTGATCACATTCCTGGTGAAGCGTTGAGGTATAGACCCCTGCTTCATCCAGTTATTGAAAATCAGTTCCACCAAAGGAACAAAAACGGGCGACTGCCTCAATTAAACTTCGTAGGGAAGACCATCTAGTCCCGGAGATTTGTCCAGGCTAACCTGTTTCAGCGCTTCCCAGATTTCCGACTCTGTAATGGGACCCTCGCACCACTCGCTTCAACTGCCTCAAGGTAGGGAAAGTCGGCTAAATAGGCGTCGAACTGAGCAGGGCTCAGACCGGGCTTCTTGGTGAAAAGTTCCTGAAAGTAATCCCGAAAGACCTCGCATATATCCGCGTTTGTAGTCACGGTCTGCTTATCCGGCAATGTGACGCACGCGATATGTCGCCGAGACGCACTCTGATTCTCCTCTGTGCGCAAGTCAGCGGTCATATTCGTCGCCTCAGAGGACATTCTTTTTAACCTAGCCCTAACTACCAGAGCTTGATCCTTCTTGATAAGCAAAGAAGACAATCCTGCCTTAGCTAAAACTATTTTCCCACTATCACGGGATTTAACTGCCCGATCGACTTTTTGTTCTAAAGCCGTTTGCGCCGCCAATCTATCTAGATTGAGTCGACGACTAAATTCGGCAGCAAACGTCCTAATTTTTTATTTTAGTTTATCCCACCAGGCGTTCCCTACAACTGCCCCCATTAATTCCCTCTGTATCATTACTAACAGCTAGAACCGAAAATTCTGCTCACCAAATAATGAGCAGTTTAATTTCCAAGAATACCTTAGGCTTATCCAAGTTTACACGGACCCGGACAAACCTATGATCCGAAAAAACTATGAAATGGAAACTTGGACACCCTAAGAGCCCTACATCGACTCTCCTAATTAAGTAGAAAGCACCCCAGGAGCCGAGCTGCCACTATTTGTCCACGTCCAAACTACCATTCTGGATCTTATCGGCAAGATCAAACCTGTTGATAAAGTCCCGAAATGGTTTCACGTCCCGGTTGTTAGTACCCGGATTTGGCCCTATGCGATCTATATCGGAGTCAAGGACGGCATTCCAATCCCCCGTTAAAACTACCCGACGAGATGTCATCAAGAACGGCTCGATCTGCCAAAACAAAGCAGGCCGCTCAGAATGGTTATTGGGCGCATAAACCCCAATGAGACGCAGAGCCTTATCCTTTATGGTAACATCCAGCACGCAAAGTCTGCCAGCCGGATCTGCGAAGACAAGAGTACACACAGCCTTCAACGCACATTTCGCTTCTTTTTGAACACTGGCTGGACGTCGTCTTTTAGTTCAACTTTTGCCATCATCTTGGTACACCTGCCTAACCCAACAGAAAAAATTCCTGGATAGGCTTCCTTCAGTTCTTTATTCAGTTTTTCAGCTTCGGCATTCCAATTTTCAATTTTTTGACATTATGAATTTACATGTAAGTCCCAAAACTGGAATTGTGTCATCTAATCAGTGCCAAATAGGTTGTTAGTATTTTTCAGGATGAACAATTTTAATTTAAGAGTCTTCCCGTTGAACGTTGTATTAGCAATCAATTCAACCCTCCAATTTAACTTTTTCCCCTGTTACTGATCTTGCTAGATTTTATCATGGTTGGCATACCCAATCTTTTCCATGTTTGCAAGTTTATTATTGTCAAAACACAACCCGAGTTGAAATTCCACACTATTGTTTAACATTTTTACATGCACAAATTTCCTGGTATTAGCACCGTCTCGTTCGTCCGACCTTGTATTTTTTATGCAGCTATTGGTTTTGTTTTTAGATCGGCAATGCGAGCTTTTGTGTCCGACTCGGTTACATATGTAAGATTTTTTTGTTCCGGAAAAATACAATCTTTGTATCAGTGTAGGGCCCCACATCCGTAACAAGGGTTAGGGGGCAAATTATTTTGCTTTTTCTTTGTTTCATTAGTTTTAGAAGACTTTGTTTCTGTTTGTAGCGTACTTTTTTGACGTGAGCAATACCCGATTTTTCGATATTTTTCGAATCGTGCCATTGAAATTCTTCAGCGATCTACTGTAGAGTTATATTCGGCTCATTCTCCAATTTGTTTAGTATTATTCGTCTAATTTCTGCATCTTTTGTTGAAACAAATCCTTGCACGAATATATATATATATATATATATATATATATATATATATATATGTTTCACCACCACCTCGTTGGCTTTATGCCACGTCGCTTTATGCCACCATTATTGACACTTCAGTTTATTTAATTACTCGTTTATTCACCTATAGATGATACATATGTTCAAATAACAAACAAGGGTAGAGAATTGAGGCGAAGAATGAAATGAAAAAATTCTTAATTTCTAAAAATTCTTAATATTCTAGTCTCGGATCCAAAGTAACTATTATAAAAAAACAAACTTGTCGACTGCATTTATGTATTTATCTTTGAAGGTAACTACTTTTCTATCCGTGGAAACAATAAAACACGATAGATTCTTCTATGGCATTATTACGGCGGAGGAAAGAGCAAAAAACAAAACTTGTTCTTAATCCTGTTTCCTGCAATAACGGAAATAACTTGCAGGATTTGATAATAACAAAAGTTGAAAACGTGACCATTTTACTCGTATGCATGGATGATATTAATCACTTATGTGTGGTAATGTTTTTTAGTCATAAATATTTAGTTGTGACAGTTCATTGAGAACATGGCAAGTATAAAGAAATGAAAATGGCTATTCGAGATTTTGCTTTTAAATACTATCACCGAACACATTTTCTGGGGGTTTCTGGATGTTATAAATTTACTCTTAATATATGACTTACTATCCGGACAGCATGCTCATCTTCGTTGTTGTACTCACAACGTTTTGGCTGCTGTACTCTCCGGCTTTCTTCAGCCGTACTCAGTAACCTTCATCGAAATTTGAAACAAAACCTTGTAGAATGACCCAGAATTTATCATACAAGTTTCTAAGTTGGAACAGTAAAATAAATGGCTACTGTAGCTACACCAAGATAAAGAGATCCTAAACAAGAACAAAGATTATTTCCCAACGTGTGAATACAAGTAACTTACCCAACATTACAGTAACCTCCACATATCTGATTCATAGCATGTATAATTAACCTGATGCTCTATTGCTCTAAATGAGACAAATTAGAATCGGACATCTCTCTAGGAGATATAGGAATGTGCCGATATATGAAATGATGGCAATGTTGACATTCGCTGTTCAAATAACGCTCTTCCAACTGAGTTGCGACAGGAAGAAAACTTATCTATGGGATCGCCATTATCTATACTAATGGCCAACATACAATGGAACACTGCACGTAAGTTGCTATAGGAACGTCACCATTAAAGCTGACCAGATACGTGAATGCAGCAAGTCTTTAATCAATTTTACATTAGAAAATGAAGAAAATCAACTGACATTTCTGGATGTACTAATAACTCGCACAGAGTATCGGTTTAGGGTATATGTATATCGTAAGTAAACATTCACACACACACACATACCAACTGGAGATGATTAACATTAGAAGCACCTTTCAAGATAACAACATCAGCTTCCATGAGCAGGAACAGAAGAGTCAAGCTGCCGTTTGCCTATCAACCATAAAGCATACATCAGAGAAATTCAGAGGTTCTTCAAGACATACAACATCAGGACGGTATTCGAAAGGACGTTACTTAACTTTTCAGAGATATCTCTCCTTAAATCTCTCCCTAACCCCACTTCATAGTAAAAGAATACGACTAAGAACTGTGTATATACCATCCAGTGCAGTTAGCAAAGAATACAAAGGTGAGAAACACAAAGAAACTATTAGAATAGAACTTACAGTTACATCTATTTCAACAATAAAATGATGAAACGTAGTTGCTTCAAGTAGTACGCGGTTGTTCACGCGGTTGTGGTACGAAAAAGGAGATATCATTAGAAGAATTGCCATGAAAATATTTATAGAAAAGACAGACAATGGGAAAGGGAATGGTCGAGATGCCAGGTTAGAACCGATAACATTACAGACCCTTCTTTGAATTTTGTCAGGAATCTTCGGAACAGATGTAGCAGCAATATTTAATTCACAGACAAATAGCAGTTCTAAAAATTTACAAGATGGAATCTGACGCGAAAAACTGTCAGGCACGACACGGTTGTTATTAAACACGCGTATGGAGAGCAAACGTTTTGTGTACTGGAGTGGATTAGTGAAGCTGCAAATTTGACTTTGCCTATACAGAAAATTCGTGCGGAATGTCTATATGTAAGCATGGAGTGGAGTGGGACTCGAACGTATATGTGTAAAGTCGATTGAACCCTTGCATTAATGTAAAAATTCAGCACAATTTTCATTAAACTATTTTTAAGAACGATTGGATTAAGTCAAATATTCGGTTAGAAGCACCATAGCCGTTTATCTTGCACAGAAGGTCAGCATGCCAAACCCTGTCAAACGCCTTCAAGGTATCTTAAGACACAGTCCGAGCCTCGTCGTTTTTATCTAAAACCTGATAGACAAATTCAGTAATAACCGATAACACAACTGTTGACCCAGAGAAACGAAAGCCATATTGTTTATTTCAAAGAAAACCACGTGAAGTGAGATGCTTAACCAATTCAGAGTTCATTAGATCTCTAGTACTTTGCGAAAAAGAAGTGACCTGTGAGTTCAACGGTCAAAACATTGAGTATAACAATTAAGATGAACAGTCTGGTCTAAATGGAAAGACATTTAACAATGGTAATTTCTCATCTCAAATATTTTTGTCATCGATATTTCACTTAAAATAAAGCATATATTTCGAATTTTCGTTTTCAGTGTAAGCTAATAATCCTCCTTATCACATAACAACAGCGGTACTTGATCTCACTGCATATGATGACTAATGGACACTTTGTTATATATTCTCACATGAGTAGGCGCGGGCTCAGAAGGGCGTACGCAGGGTGTCAATTACCCCTGCTCAGGCAAAGCACAATTAAAAACATTTAAATAATGTTATAAATAAGAAGCCGAAATAAACCAAATTAATTGCAAATTAACATGAAAAATAAACGAATATGCTTCGTGGTGTAAGATAATATATAACGGCTCGTAATAAGAAATCGGAGATTCACTTACAAATAGCCTTCAGAAATTCACTTACAAATAGCCTTCAGAAATTCACTTACAAATAGCCTTCAGAAATAGATGAATTTATATCTTCTCTCCCGCCTCCTAGCTATAGACTGAATAGCAGCACAGACTGGCTTATATATCCTTGGTTGGCAACTAGTCTATCTCAGAAAGAAATGGCAACCTACTGTGAGAAATTTTCTCCCTAGTCAGTCATGTATCGAAAGAGACATGATCGCCTAAGCGTGTATCGCGTATGGCACTTAACTGACTATTATTAAGTGTATGCAAAATTTCTAGCGAAAATAAAAAAAACAATTTTCAACTGTAAGATCGTTATGAATTTTTGTACACAAATAAAATGTTTTGCCCTTTAACTCTTTATAATTTTTTTAATTATAAAGAATTCTGTCTTAAAATTCCTTGTCTAATTTCTTTTTACTTCACAGTTCCCAATTCTATAAAAGGCAACATGGTACAGTTGCTGAAAACATCCCTGCAAAGAATAATGTCAGAAAAAAATACATTTAATTGTAGGACAAATTTGAGTTTCTCGTGGATTCACTCCTATCATGATGTTTATAATCCTCTTGAAAATGTCTGTCTTATTCTTTGCAGGGATGTTTTCAGCAACTGTACCATGTTGCCTTTTATACCATAATCGACGAGAAGCAGACTGAGCCTTTTAAGATGTTTTTGAAATGAAGGCTGTTATTTCTTAATGATCGAGCAACTACTTTTTACAGTTTTTTTTTTATTTCAGTTAATTGTAGTGGGTTTACATGAGTAATGACAAAACTGTTTCAGTTTGTAAAACTGTATCGATTTCAAAATCAAAAATTTTCAGCTGGTAGAATATACATGGCTGTAGTTAAAACGAACAAAAACTAACAACCTAAACTCTTTAATTTGTAATTTATATGCAATTCTCATTGCAACTTATAAGGTTAACTTGATTTTTTTCCTCAATTATCAATTTATTTTATATTCTTTCTTGTAAAGCAATACTTTAAACTTTATCTTAAACTTTTAGTGTCCGATCTTATGCCTTAACATATATTCAACAAAGTATATTAAAATATTAATACACGAGGCTCGCTTCAATATTAATTTTATCTTAACACACGACGTCAGAGGCGGATACTGGTATGTCTATCTTTAGAGGTTCAACCTTTCCGACAATAATCCACTTTTTTCCCTTGTCACTGAGCGGCAATATGACAAAATGTCGTCTGATATGAAGGAGTGTCTCAATCAATGAATTTCACTATGCGGAAAAAATTGCATCTATTGATATTTATTGACGCTTGCTAAATGGTTAAGAGCAAACAGTTGATGAAGTTAACGGTTAAGTGGTGGGTATTGTGTTTCAACAATGATGACAGTGAATGTATGAAAAGCCATGTTCTGGGCTGTCAACTCACGAAATGAAGAGTGATGTGGTCACCTCAGCCCCGGACATCGAAGTGGGGTGGGGTTACAATCAGGAAAATTATACAGAGGTGAATGTCGACTTCAGTGCGTTGAAAACAATGTTGGCAACATTCGGAAATCGCAAAATAGGTCTTACGAATGCTCATACAAAAACGTCAAACTATGAGGCCTTGTTGAACCACTATGAGACGGAAGATGACAGTTTCTTGGGCTGCATTGTCACTAGTGACGCCATGTGATGTTGCCACTACAAACTAAAATCAAAACGACCGTCAATGTAGTGGTGAGTTATTTCCTCATCAAAGAAAGTCCAAGATCCAATCATCGACAGGCAAACTGGGATAGAAAATATGGGATTCTCCTGGATTGTTTGGAACTCAGATAAACCGTCAGCTTTGGATCTTCTATCGCAACATTAATTAATCTGAATGCCAAATTTTCAGATTCAGGCCAGAGAAAAAGACTGTTTTAAAAACCATAGATCGCATAACAATTTGGGTCTGGATTGTTCTACTACACTCACCATATTGACAACTTCCATTTATGTAGGCCAATGAAAGATGGACTATGTGCACAGAATTTCCCAGACAATAACAATTTTATCATTACTGTGAAAAAATCAGTTGTTTTTGCTGGTGCAGACTTTTACAAGCTCGACATGCAAACTTTTATTCTTCACTAGATGAAGAAGCTTGGATCGTGGGGGTGACAATGTGTGCTAAAATAGTATTCTGTAGTTGAAAGCATGTTCCATCCATGTACGGCGTTATTGTGTTTTCCGTATTTGTTGTAGTTTCTGTGAAAATAAAAATGAAGCATTATTTTAAGAGAGCTTCTCGTAGACGTTTTGAAAAAAGTAATTCAGAAAATCTTAGAATAAAATGACAATAGTGTAACAATGAAAATATTTGAAGGAATTAGAATTTTTTTTAGATTTGTTTCTTTCTTTTCTTTAATTGACGTTTAGACACATAAAAGTCACGGCACATCAAAGTGCAAAACTTTACTGATGGCTCTTTGAAATACTTTATAAAATTGGTAAAACTGTAAAAAAATATTTTTTATTTTTTGCATTTCTGAAAGAAATAATGTTTTATGAGTATTTTTTAACTATCCTGTTAAAAATTTTAATAGTCAATAGATATAAATATTTATTAGTTTTAATGATTCCACTGTATTTTACAATTTACACACGGTGGTAATCTTTAAGCTATTAGTCCACTTGTGTAAAGAATGATTTCATGCATATTGTTGTTCATGAAAAGGAGAATGAAAGCAGAATTTGATATTCTAAATTGAATTCACGCAGGTTCATTTTATTTATGTTTATATTATATTTTACAGCCGTCAGAGTCCGATATTTTGAATATGAAAATACGACACCTGATCCGCAGAGCAGTACAGCGACAACCGACAGCAAACGATTTTTCAAATGAAGAATTAGCTTCGCTGCCAGACAAACGAGTTTTTTGCAATAGTTTCGGCGGTTGCACGAATATAAAGCGACTCATTGATGAGGAAAACGATTTTAAGCTTGTTGCCAGTGATAGTATTCAGCCCATGGAGCAGGAGACGGCAATCGATAAAAGGGTTTTCTGCAACAGCTATGGCGGATGCAAAAGCTTCAAGAGGGTTTCGGCGAATGATATAAAAAAACCGGAAATGATCAAAAGTAAACAGAGACATTTAATAAGACGCTTAAAACTGCAGCCTATCAAGATTTCGAGAAGGGTGTTTTGCAACAGTTTTGGAGGGTGTCAAAACTAACTCTATATGCAGCAAAGTAAGTACTAATTTGATAATAAAATTGTTTTCCTAACAAAATGATGTCTTCCAGTTAGGTCAATGTTTTCCAAGAAGAGCTAAAATAAAATTCACCCTTGCCTATATTTGTTAACGTAAACTTTGTTTCTTTCTCATAGAGTACCACATCAATGTCTATTGGTACACATTACTAAATTGCTCTATGAAGCATGTAAGAAATTTTGAGTTTGAAATTGTAGTCGAAAGTTTATCTAGACTAAAGATAAAGGTAGCAAAATTAAACTATTTTTCTAAATTTTGATTTTTAGTAGATAAAAGGCCACAAAACCTTTCATTTTTCACTGTCGATATAAGATATATTTACACAAAGACAAAGGAAGATAAAATAAACACGGCCTCACCTGTTTTTATTTTGTTGATATGTGAATAACTTAGCCAACAAAAAAAAAGCTAACTTCAATAACAAAAGTAGCAAATTATTTTACTAAAATTTGCTGAATTTAATTTACGAAATATCAACTAAAATCAAATTGCTTAACATTTACATTTAGCGTCATACCCCAAATGAAACACTCGAATAAGAGCTTTTGTATCCTCTTCATATTTAACAGCCCCGCCCCACGAGGGATGTATGTGGCTCAAGGCCGAGTTTACCGTGGGTTCTCCGAGCTCGTAGGCTCGGCCAAAAATATTCCTTTAGAACCCGTATAAACGGGTTCAGGGTCTGTTTACCTCCCCGGACGAAACTTTGCCCTTCGGCAAAGCCTCGTCTGAGTTCCTCTTTGCTCAAGGCAGAGAGTCCGACAGAAATGAACAGTCTGGTCAACTGTTCCCCCAAGGCCTTCTCTCCTACTAATCTTATAGTAGGCGGAAGAGTCCAACATAGACCTTTTAGAGGGAGGACACCACAACACCCCCACCTTTTCAGCCTGACTCCATATGAGTCTATTTTTTTTTTATAATTACCACACAATACTTTTTATTCAACCAAATAAACCCTTTTTCACGAATTGCAGTATTGGAACCTCAAACGTGTCAAAGACGACGTCCATAGTGTCATCTTCTATGGGATCCCTGTTGACTACGCTTTCATACCGTTTTCTAATTTGGTTTACATGACGTTTGTGTATAAACTTCGGTCCCTGAACCATGTAAATCATGTTACCAATTTGTCTGTCTATTGTTCCTATCTCCCAGTGAGCTTTATTATTCCCAAATACACAAAAAAAAACTTTTCATTGATCTTAAAGCGCTTTTTAAACACTTTATTCCTATTTCCCGCTTTCGTTTCACTCGGAAGGAATTTGTCAAATGGCGATTTTATTTTCCTGGTAAACATGACCTCCTCTGGAGCACTGCTATTAGGGGTTACACGATAGATCCGCAAAAACTGCTGTATAGCCGTATCGGAGGGAGTAACTCTCGCCTTCCTTAGTGCTCTCTTGAAAGTGTCCACAAAACGCTCTGCCTGTCCATTAATTCTTGGGTGATATAGCGCCGTGGTAATATGTTCGATCAGGAATGATTGACAAAAATCCTTAAATTCACAGGATGTGAACTGTGTGGCATTGTCTGTTACAATACAGTCAACAACTCTGAAATGGGAAAACAGCTCGTGCAAAAACGTTACTGTCACATCCGCGGTCGGCTTCTTACATTTCAATATTTCTGGCCACTTGGAATAACTGTCAACTACTACAAGATAGTAAAACCCATCAAGTGGGCCAACAAAATCAATGTATATCCGCAACCAGGGACGGTCGGTTTTAGGCCAGGGATTGAATTTTATCGGGGGTGCTTTAGCAGCCAAAGCACACCCTTTGCACGATCTTACAGTGTTTTCAATATCCTTGTTCATGTTGGTCCAGTAGACGTAACTCCTCATCAGACTCTTCATTCTTGAAGTTCCCGGATGGACAACATGTAATTCCTTTAATGTTCTTTTCTGTAGTGTAGATGGGACTACTACTCTATCTCCGTACATTAGTATGACATTACAGAATGAGTAAACTTCTGATATATTCTGGTCTTTACTATTTAGTTTGTCCTTTACTTCCTTTATAAACTCATCATCGTACACTTTGTCTATTATCTCGTCAATTGTTATAGGAAGCTCCCTGACAGTATTGTACAAGGTACATTTTATTTCGACATCTGTTCTTACGACAGCAATGACTGTGTCTTCCATGGGTTCAGCATACTTAGGTATCAATCTAGACAACCAGTCTGCATGACAGATTTTAGTGGATGGGAGTAACTCCATTTTGTAGTTATAATTGAGGAGAATGTTTCCCCATCTTTGCAGTCTATTAGCAGTATGTTTTGGCAGACCCTTTTTTGATCCAAAGTAAGGAGTGGACGATGGTCTGTCTGCAATAAAAAGTATTTTCCATGAATAAATCTATGAAATTTAGTCACCACAAAAATGATTCCTAAGGCTTCCTTTTCTATTTGCGAGTAACTCCTTTCAGCTGGTAATAGCGTCCTAGATGCATGGGCGATTGGCTTTACGATCCATCCTTTAACTTGTGTAAAATGCACGCCCCGATGCCGTAGGAGCTAGCATCGCTGGCTACAATGATGTCAAAGTTTGAATCGTAATGAGTCAGGAACAGATCTGATGTAAGGGCCTCCTTTACTTTCTCAAATGCTTCCTGGCATTTGGTTGACCATTCCCACTCTTTATCTTTTCTCAATAATTCATTAAATGGAGCTCTCAAACAGTGCATTCTTGGGACAAAAACGTTGTAATAATTGGCAAGACCTAAAAAAAACTTTGAAGTGCCGACACATTTTCTGGTGGTGGCATAATCTTTATTGCCGTTGCCCTATCTGGGTCGGGACGTTTTCCGTCTTTGTCAATTATTTGCTCCAAGTACTTAATCCTCTCTAAGAAAAACTCACACTTTCCGTCTTTTAATTTGAATCCGTAATCCTAGATTCTCCTGAACACCTGCCACACGTGCGATTTGTGTTCCTCGATGCTCTCACTTTTCATTAGGACGTCATCGAGATAGGCCACCGCAAAATCCAGACAATTTAACATCGTGTCCATGACCTGTTGAAAAATGGAAGGGGCGAACGGAAGTCTCAAACATTTGTATAAACCCTTGTGGGTGTTTATGCAAAGGAGCTTCGAGCATTCCTCGTCCATGGGTATTTGTAGATATGCGTCGCTTAAGTCAATTTTAGAAAAATATTTTCCTCCACTGAGCTTAGCGAATATCTCCTCTGGACTTGGAAGGGGATAATGGTTATCCTTTAGGGCGCTATTCAGCCCCGTAGATAAGTCAGCACATACACGAATTTCTTTGCTCTTTTTTTTAATATAAACTGTGAGAGATGCCCATTCACTATATTCAACCTTTCACATTTCCTCGTCAATTTAAGTTCATCTTTCAACTTTTCTGCTTCGTCAGTCAAATTTTCGACTTTTTGGCATAATGAGTTAATAGGCATATCCCAAAGTTGAAACTGTTCCAACCAACCACTCCCGAACAAATTACCCGTATTCTTCATAATATACTCCTTTAGTTTTAAAGTTTTACCTTTGAAATAACACGTTCGTTATAAGTTCGCCCATAAACTTAATAGGATCGCCAGTTACACTTTTAGCTCTTCGGTTCGTTCTTAACAGGCTTACCCAGTTTTTTTCATGTTTGATAATTAATTATGGATAAGTCTGAACCCGAATCAAGCTGTATCCTTATATTTTTCTTAAATATTTACACTTCAATATATTTCCTGATGTTACAACTTTCTGTTTCATCAAACTTGGCAATTTTTGGCAATTTTTACAAAACTTTTTTTTGTCTTGTTCATAATCCTGGAGTTGCAATTTTTGTCCCAATTTATCGCAATTAAAACATTTTTTTTATCTTTAAAAGGACAATCTCTATACCAGTGTAATTGACCACGCCCGAAACATGGTCTTGACGGCAAAGTAACTTTATTATTTTTTGATGACCATTTTTAATTTTTCTTCGGCGCATTTTTTTAATGTGAGACACGACATTCTGTTCGATGTTTTTTGAATCCTCTCTGACGCTCACGAAACGTTGGCAATCTTCGGCAACTTGTTGTAAAGTAACGTCGGGCTCGTTTCCAAGCTTGTTGATTACCCTACGACGTATTTCGGTATCTTTTGCTGAAATCAAACCCTGGGTGAAAATCAGGCATTTAAAATTATTAGCGCTTAACTCTGCCAATTTGAAGTCATCGCAGTGTTTATTGACGACACTCACGAAAGTAGTATAATCTTCGTCTTCCTTGCGGGTAAGATTCATGCATTTCCAACGCTTGTGGAACAGTGGTGTTTTTGGACTGAAGAATTCTGTTAATGATTGAACCGCCTCTTTAAATTTCAAGTCGCTGGTTTTCTTAGGCAAAATATAGTTAACAAACCTAGTATATTCTGCTGTGCCTAATTTCCTGAGGAGTAGGCGAAACTTTTTATGGTCAGCCCAACTTGCACAATCCGTATTGTATAAGTCCTCGTAACGTTTAAGGCACGAAACGAATGTAATTTCTTCTTCAGGTGCAAACGTGAAGTTTTTAATAACACTCCATATAGCATTTTGAGAGAACGCGTTTTCGCTGTCTTCATTTTGGCTTTTGATGGATACATTATACATGTGTCTTTGCTCATTCTGTGTTTGAAGGAGCATTTCTTCCAGTTTCTGTTGTCTAACCTGAATTTCTAGGTGCAATTCCTCAAATTTCTTCTGGTATTCTGCATGTTCTCCTTGCAATTTCTCTTGTCTTTGTTGATATTTCTGTTTCAACAGTAGCTGTTGTTCCTGTTGGTGTTTTATCAACTCTAGCATTGCACTTTTAAATTCGTCCATTTTACGGTAGTAAGTAGAATTAAGAAATGAGAGGGCGGAACTTTTTTCTCTTTACCCTCTTAATCAACACTAAGTCTGTTTGACTTGTATGATTCTTTTTACTGAAAAATTTAAAAGCTGGAGAGGGTGTAAATTTTAACTTTACCCTATTAGCGAAAACAACAATTCTGTTTGACTTGCACAGTTCTTTTACTGACTTGTTGGAATGGAAAAAATAACAAGTTTCACCAACCTTCTTCCCAACCACGGAATTGAACTTGTAGAAATCCTATTGTTTTGAAGTGTTTCTTTTTTTCACTGTCAGTGTTGTAATTAACATTGGCTACCCTTTTGTCGTAGAGTTTGATTAGAATTCCTTTCTTCACCACTGTTGTAGACAGTGGCAAAAGATTTTTATGATTTATCGTGAAGCCCGTTTCTTCGAATCGTACGTTGACTAGATGTTGTGACCAAATAAATGGTTAAAGAAATAACAAAACAAGTGTTACAGATATATCATATATTAAACAGTAAATACAACAGAAGAGTATTACACGACTAGTGAGTGTGTGTCGGTTGACCCAGCGTTCAATCTATTCGACTGTTCCCCCTAGGCCTTCTCTCCTACTAATCTTATAGTTGGCGGAAGAGTCCAACATAAACTCTTTAGAGGGAGGACACCACAACATATATATATATACACGTGCACTCGCATTATGCAAACATGCTAGTTCTCCTAGAAATATTTGACAAACATTAAGTCTATTTGATATTGACGCAGATAAGAACAGGATTGACAAACTGTTGTATTATGCATATGTCAGCTGTCCACTTTGTTAATTCGATAATCATTCTCATCTACTTGTGAATTGAACTTTTAAGACCACATTCAATTAGAACTATCCGGCTTTCTGTAATAATTGCTATGAAATGGACACTGACATTATCCCGCTTGTAAATCAATTTAGCGGTAAGTAACATCATCGTATTTGTAAAGAAAAGGAGCATTTTTTCACCCGATCTGTATCGGGTTTATCTCACAACTCATCGATTTCTAGCACCTCTGTCGAGTGTGTCGCATTTGGGCGAATATTAATTCACCGCTTACGTCAATCAATCTCTGAAAGTGTTAAAATTATGTTTGGGATCTAATTTTATTTCTAGAAGATTGAACAAGCCTCATAGTTGTTGCAAGAAAAACGTAAAATATTTACAGGGTTATGGAAAATATTGAAGACTCTTAAGTCTATAATTTCACATGAAATATATTCCCTTTTTACTGCATATTTTCATAGGAAAAAGGAAAATTCTGAATAAAGACAAATGTCTTAAAACATCTTAAAGTAGCCCATCAAGATTTAGAAAATGCAAGATCGCAAAATTAGTTAATTTTAATAAATTAATTTGATTTCATTTTAATCAGTTTATAGTTAATTAATAATAAACCCGAAGAGGGTGTGGTGAATTTTTGAAAAGGTGCAAATTATAGAAAGAATTGCCAAATAATTCTTGTTTCGTTGAATAAGAGAATAATGAAAATATTTAATGCTACTCATGGCTATGGGTTCTAATGGTAACTACGAGCTGCAACAACCAGTAATTGTTTTATGAGTATTTGATATCAGAAAATATTTCACATAAAAGATGTTCCTATTTTTCATACATTTTCAATAAAAAAAAACAGTTTCTATTAAAAATTATTGAAATACTACGTTTATAATGGCACACACACTCCTAATTCTTCATTAAATGTCTTATTCAACAACATTGCATTTGGTTCCTTAACGTTTGTTGGAATTTTTGAGATGAGAAATTATCATTATTTCTATTCTAACTAGCAGGATTATCTTGGCTGTTAAAAAGTCATCACTTCGGTTGCTGTACTCTCTAGCCTTTTTCAGGAGTCTGTCGCACTCGGTAACCGTGGAATTTTGAAGTGAACCAATCAAGATTATTCTCATTCCCCTTTTCTTGCTTAGGGGAGATAACTCGTATCAGCTAATTCTGTTGCCTATTCGCTTTTGTGTGGGTTGTCCCGTTTCTTTCACTGAACCTGAGTTTAGGAGTTTTCCGCACAACCCGACGCAAGCATTAAATTCACGATAGGATAAGCTTTAACTACTTTTAAACTACTAAATCATGTGTCTCTTGAACAAGCCAGTGGTGTAATTCTGAAGATATTATCAGAACTTATCTTGTCTTCATTCCACGGGGATTGATGACCACCTTTTTCCTTCCATACACGATCAGTTATGCCTGATTTCAATGTATCCCTGGGATTACAGTTTTTCGATATTCCGCCAACCTTTTCATTGGGAGGTGGCTGGGTTCGTGTTCCTTGTTAGGTAATGGAATACATGCTTACGAGGTGGAGGTTTGGTTATAGAGAAATTTCTCCAAAAGGTTTAACTGATACCGTTTTGACAGACCGTAGATCCTCTGAAATTTTTCGGATGTATCTCATATATATGCTATACAAAGCCTGTTATTCGTACTCTCAGAAACTTTAACCAACAATTTCATGCTATTTTCTATCGGTCTAGCTGCTATCTTGAATAGTGTTTATACTACTGATCCTCTCCTGGTTGTATGTGCCTGCCTCGCCCAATTTGTAAATAATCTCTTTCCTGATGCAGTATGGATGGTGGGAATTAGTGCTCAGTTAATATCTGGTGAATGTTTACTTCCAGTATCTTAAATAAGGGTTTCCAAGAAATTATGACATACTCTGAGGATATTTTGTAAAAATTTCCTGCTGATGTCGTAAATATTTTTATAGTAAGATATTGAATTTAATACAAGTGATGACAGTGATCGACCCCAAAATAAAGAATAAAACCTCTGAAAGAAATAAAACTGGGTCGTTTACTTTTAGATACAACTGTTTTATTTTCTAAGACAAAACACGGAACTCGACATAACTATACGAATGTCTATTAACACACACACACACACACACACATACACAAATATATATATATATATATATATATATATATATATATATATATATATATATATATATATATATATATATATTACACCGAGTAACAGAGAAAAATTATAGAGAGAAACAAAGATATTCAATATTTTCAAAAACAACGTTCAGCTTAGGAAAGCAGAAAATTTCCATTGGATTAAATCTCATCCTCGGGAGACAACTTTACTGCTAGATTTGTCAGGCGACGGCGGTGCAATGAGACGATAGACTACAATCGAAAATATTAGGTGCGTTATAATATTTCATGTGTTGATCGACTATATCATTTTGATTCCTCTAGAGTGAAATATATACATTTATATAATTTAAATATTAACTTTATTTAGACACTGTATAAATTAAGTAAAACAATAATTGATATGCTTAGATATTTTTGCTCTAATATGTCTAGGTTGGAATTGCAGTCAGCTCTCTGGATCCTATGTGAATTTTTTCAAATCATTTGACTTAGTTCATATTTTGTCTACTCTCTTTCTGCTTTTTATTAACGATCTGCTAAGGAACATTCTCATATTATTAATAAATATCTATGCAGGTAATATCACGATTTATGGGAACATCTACCAAAATCAAGATGATCGAAGCCTGGCAGATGATCTTTCCTCTGACCTATCTCTAACAGCTTGGTGGAGGAAAACTGGTATGGGATATTCAGTACATCAAAAACCAAGATAGTATCCTTCGTGAGCAGACTCTGAATTTTCTCCAGTTCTGATGAACGATTGCACTCTCAATATTAACTTCTTTTGAAGCTCAATTTCACACCTGACCTTCAGTGGAACTCATATATACGACCCATCACTAAAGAGACTGGAAAAATAATTGACTCTTTGTATCGCTCCAGAGATTACCTGACTCTTATTGTTATGCTTTATTGATACAAGGCTCGAATCAAACCATAAATGATTGGATTGCTGCCATATCTATCAATTCTCACTTTCTACCTTGACAGTATTCATGTTCATTTACGCGGCCGGCCTTGTGGGTGATTATTTATTTTCCACCTTGCAGCCTATTTTCCACAGACGCTACATTATCATATTTCCATGGCAAATGTTCGGATAAACCTCGTTCACTAGTTCCATCAATTCTTTAGTTCAGACCTTTACATCTAACACATGCCTTGCTATATCCACAGGGTTAAACCACTCTACGTATTCCATTTGTAAGAAGAAAATTTGACTCAAACATCTTCTTCCAAATAATAACCACTACTTTGTGGAACAGACTCTTGCGGGGATGTTTCCTCAAATCCTACATTATAACCTCTTCAAATTTTGGGTCAATGGTTATCTATCCTCCATATTCTCATGCTCTTCATTATCTGTTTCTTTCGCTTACGTTCATATTATACACATCATTTAGTAACCTTCTACTTTGAGCGGCTCTTGAAATATTTATTGGGCAAACACTAGTAGAAAAAAGATTCTCAGATGTTTGTATAATACAAACAGGATGGAATTTTGATACGCTGGCAAGAACACTTTCCCATTGTTTTAGCGCTACTTATATAACCCAAGAGGTTGCAATTGACAGCAACAACCAGCGCAGCTGGAAAACCACAAGTAACTGCAAAAACAGTCGTTCGATCAAAGCCGCGTGCGTTCATGACATCTTTGTAGAGATCTGAAAAATATTGGTTCTAGTCTGCATACAAAGCTCCGTGTACATGTCTGCATCCAATGTGAGCATTTTTTAACCTTTTAATAGAATAAAGGTTGGACTGTACGAACTAATCTTTGTGATGCTTCTATCGAACAGGCTATTGTCTAATGATAGAGGTGATCGAAGCCCAATTGATATGATTTTTGAACTAAAGTTCTGAAAAAATGTCAAGAAGAAAAAAAAGATGAATTTTGTTGGTTTGATAAAAAGTTCGACACTATTTGCAACTTGGGTATCTGGAAAATCTTAGGCAAGTGTGGCTACCAGAATGTCATACTGTAATTGTCTTACTCGATGAGGGGCAGCTCGGCTAAGTCAGATACGTTTGATTTCTCATATCCCTTCCTAATTATTAATGGTGTGAAAGCGAGTAGCATTCTTATATCTACACTATTCTTTAATGCGTGCAATATTCTTTTTCAGAAATGGGTAGCAGTAGTTGTAGTAGCAGTGTGTTTAAAATAAGTAGCCAAAACTGAAAGGTAACATTATCAATGAAATGCTGAAAAGTGTAGCCAGTGAGAAAAGTGACCAAGAACAGGCTATTAAGTCGGTGTGAAACGTTTATTGGGTAAGGACGGAAATGTAGATCGCTTTGGTGTGTATAATTTAGAAATTGTCTCTTCGTGAATCTTGAAGTTTGAAAAATAAAAAGAGATGTTAACAATGGCGAGACGAACTGACACCTACCTGAATTTTGATCAGAAATGTTCACTGTAAAATGAATGAGTTACCACGTGTATTGGCTGTGTATTGACAAGGGAGGAGAAAAATATTTGTCGTATAAATAAATCGCGAGTTCTTGTTGGTGTTGAATAATTTCTCACCCTACAACCCCATTTTCCACCAACGAAACATTGCTAGCCTATCATTATTTTCATGGTAAATTTTCAGACGAGCTACATTCCTTAGTTTTACCAGTTCAGACATTCAGTGCTAGGATCCGCCATGTCATGTACACAGAATTAACTCATTAACTGTTCGTATTCCATTGGCAAAGAGGAAGTTCTACTGAAATAACAGGGAAGTTCCTCAGAACTGTTACTCTGTGGAACAAACTCCCAAGAGAATGCTTCTTCGAACACTACAAACTTAACCTCTCCAAATCTAGTGCCAACTGTTATCCATCTTACATATCTTTATAGTATACACTTCTTATTTCCTCCATTTAATCCCTTACAACAACTTACAACTGATTCAGTAAACCTCTATTTTCTTTTTGGCTTTTCATTAGGGAAACAATAGTATTAAAATGTGCACGTGCATTTTTTTTAAAGATTTTCCTCAAATGCATTTTGCAAAAGTTCAATATTGAGAAGACTTAGTAGTCCAGGTCGAAGGAGAATCTTCAAAGGAACATTTCCCAATGGAAACTGGCTAAGTATATCTAGAAAAGTTTAATTTCTATAGAAAGAGTGAATATTTATTACCGCTTCTGCTGTTAAAGAACTCTTTTCGCATTCATACAGTGTGTGATATGGATCCGATCTAAATGCGTTTTAAAAGGGTAAAATCGATAAAGAATATACGAGTAGCCAAGAAAGATAAAAATATTAGAATGAAAAATTAAAGATTATTTTAGGATAAGTATTTTAAAAGTATCCTCAAAGTGATCATGTAAAAAATGCGACAAAACTTTATTCCAAACCACTATTTAAATCCATTAAACATAAGATTTGCTTAAAGAAAAAAAATAACCATCTATGAAGAAATATGAATTTTTAAAATTGGTTATATTTAAAGATTAATTTGTTTTTTAATAACTTGAAACCAGATTAAACAGACTGTAGGCTGTAATAGGTGAAAATGTATAGAAATGTTTAAGACAAAAAAAATAACACTGTATGTCCATATGTTTCTGCAAAAGGTGTCCAGAAAAGTCTCATCTGCTGAAAAAAATGTAAAGTTATTTGAATGAGAGAAGATAATGGGACAAAAAGGTTAATGTTTTTCAATAAAGTTAATGTCGAAAATATAAAAATATAAAGAATTGTTTTTTTCTGCTTTAATTAATAAATCGAACGGACTTTTTACGTTAACCAATATTTTGCTGGTTGCCGCTTCTGCGGATTTCGTATAAAGTAAAACATTAATATGCGTTACACTTGGAAAATGTGTTGTGAGTAAATATTTAATAGATTTATGAATATTATTTATGGTTTACATGCATTTTTCTTTGGTATGAACGTGATATTTATGCGGTTTAAGTTTGAAAGTTGCTTCAGCATTCATTTCTGAATATTATTTTCAGAATGACTAATACGCTGTCAATACGAAGCAGTGAAACGAAGCGATGGACGAATCAAAAGTAAGCAGAGACGTTTTTCAGAGTTAGGAAATATTCATGGACATCTAGGAAAATTACAATTAGGATCCCTGGAAATTGAGACACGTCAAAATGACAAATGCGATAAATCCTTATAAGCAAACATTAGTAATTGTTAAAAAAAACTACCTCTCGTTAACCAATCAAGATATTGTAATATTTTAAGTTTGCCTTTATGTGTTTATGTACAGGATGGATTGTCACTAGCCTATCTTTACTGTTTATTATGTGTGTATTAGTCGAAAAGATTAAAGAAACAGAGTTTTAATCGTTTAACTAAAATAATAATGATCTACTATGTAATTATGTATTTTCTACCGATGACTGACAAAATAAATGCCAAGACTGATGTTCAAGACAGGCTACCACCATTTAGAAGATTTTCACCGTGCAATCTTCCTACCCTACATTTGTATAAAACTAAACTTAGTATATATCAGCAACATGGTGATTTTATCTTTAAGGTTTCGATATCTATCTATCTATATATCTATCTATCTATCTATCTATCTTACTTCACTTTTCATATTTATTTTTTAATTTTTATTGTAGTTGAAATTTTAAAAAATCTTTTATTTTTCAGATCAATTGACGCTTGGAATTGACCCCAGTTCCTATGATATGCACCAATAATATTGTTTCATGATGGATTTCGACTGTATTTCACAGAAATAAAGGAAATTTGACAGAATTTAATGATTTAGCATTATTATGATCATTGATTCCTTGCTTCTTTGTATTTTTTATTACTTGCTTATAATAAGATCTTGTTTCAGGGCTTGTTAGTTATATGATTATTTCTTCATCTCTATGCAGCTATAATATTTGTAGTTTCAGAATAGATATGAAATTAAAAATAGTTTCAAAGCCAGACGAATATTAATTGTTAAAAACCAATGTCCGAATTGTAATTTGTTTTGGCTATTACCAATTGTAATTGAATATTTCCAAAATCTGTTGTAATCTATCATAAATTGTGCAAATATAAATATTTTGCTGACCTAGCGACCTATCAAAAGGATACAAAATATTTTCAGTAATTTGAATATACATATCCAAAATGATGTTCAAACAAAGATTCAAATATTATCAAAAGAACAAGTATCTAATGTATGAGAAGACAATTCACACATTCAGCTTGTGTTCCTAGGTCTACTATAAACTATGCATGCGTAGGCATATTAGAAGTAACAAGTAACTACTTTTAAAGAAACTATATTCACCAGGCTTTCAACTGTAAGAAATTATAGTTACATAAATTACTGAAGCTGGAATGTGATTTCTAAAATATGATGAAAAATTTAAAGTGTGTGGATTGAAGTAGTGGGATAAAAATAACAAAAACCTTCGCCTGAAAATGCGTACATTCAAATTAGGTATTTGAAATGATTTCCTAGATGTCTATAATACTTGTATGATTTGCTTTCAGCGTAACATGTGAAGGAGCGCCTTTTTCTTTTAAGTGCTTTCTAACAACGGACTCAACAAGAATAACAAGTTCAATAACGAAGACAAATAAACAAAGAAAACACTTAATACCACTGATTAAATGCAGACCTAAATAATTTAGATCAGTATTTTAAAGAGAAAATAGTTAAAATATAATAAGATATCCATGATATAAGAGGACAGTTATTTTACTGTTTCATATTAGAATGAATGTAGAAAGAATTTCAGAATCAAAAGGCAGACATAATAAATTAAAACCTCGCCTTACATTTACATAGATTAAGCTCGGGCGTCACTTCAGACTCTTCTTTGTTATTATCTAAATTACGTTTACTTGTATCAAATGTGAGAAAGTTTCAAAGATCGACTTTTCGTGGGAGCTATATAAGGAAACCCTTCATGAAGCTGAATATGTGCATCAATTACGAAACGATTATAAAAATACTGAATGCTTAATATATACCAATTATTGTACTGAGAATACAATCTTTTAAAAATGTATATGAAATTCAAAGAATTGATCGTTTAATAGCGTCTTATATCATTAATGCAAAAGCAAAGATTATCAATGCAACTAGAACTAAATTTTAAATCGCCTTGTCTTTCATTTACCTTCATACAGATGCTATCATTGTTATTGATAGTTAGAACAGAAGCACACCAGCTCATCATATTCACTGTGCTTCTCTGTAAAAATAATGCTTTCAAGCTAAATGAACGATGAATATTCGTGATTTCTTATTATGTTTTAATTCGGGATGACTTTTTCTCCCCCTTTCTGGATACAAACTGACGCGCAATTTATTTGACAAAAATGAAAAATGTCCTTAGAGTCAGAAGAATTATTTATAACAGATAAATCCTTTGCAATAAATCATTCATACTTGATGTGAGACTGTCATTCTCGTTTCGCTTTTCTGGATTTATTTTTAAAATGTCATGTTTTAATTTATTAAGATGTAAATGCGGGTATTGAAAATTTCCTTCTTTTTAGCGATTTTTTCGTTTTTACTTACAGAATTCTGTATCTTGAGATTTTCTTCTATTCTGGAATCAGTTATCTTCTGCCTAAATCATTTCTCTGTTCAAATTTTAAAAGCACTAAACAATAGATTTTGATTTATGCATCGTACGTTTCTGATACCTGGTTGGTTTTGATTTCTCTTACAATGTGAAGATGTTTTCGTAGTTCTTTCTGCGTTCATTTTGACTTCAAAATAAGGAATTGTATCTTTTACAATGACTTTCACGTGTTGTTTATATGCTTCTATAGTAATTCTTATTGGCGTTAGAATAAAACCCTCACTGACCTGACACTATAATCTGTCAATATTTTCCAATAAGAGGTAGTCCATCTTAAAGTTAATCTAAACTTTTAGTGATTTCGCTCATAATAGTAAATTAGTTTAGTTGTTAATTAACTGATAGTAAATATATTTCTCCATTAGATTCTTTACTTTTTATGTAATGGATAACTACCCAAAAACATTTTGACATGGTTTGAATTAGACTTATTTCTGCGAATCTTTTTGAGGACTCCTGCTAAATATACCACAAATAGGGGTTCATTGATTATTATTTTCCTGATTTTCTGTTTCATACAATTCTGTATCATGTTTTTATCAAGTGGTTTCCTAAGTATGTGGGCGTTTCCTGGGAATCTCTTAATGTGTGTCGCAGAATCCTTTTCAATCATTCCTAGTACTCCTATTATTATTGAGACAGTGATTATCTTTAAATGTTACATTAATGTAATTACAATTACTAGGTTTATATTTTGAAAGTTTGTCAAATTCTTCCGCTGTGATGTTTATATCAGACAAGATGGCCATATCTCTGAGATAGCACTTATGTTTTGTTTAAGGCATTTATTATTATATCTGATCTATTGGCTTGTATAGCGGTCGGTATAGATATGCAATGGGTTTACTCTCTCAACTTTTTACCGACCGGAAAAATAACATCATAATGCATCTTTATTCTTGTTCGCGTTGGTGTGCGCAAAACTTGGAAATACCTATTGCATGTTCATAAGAGGAACGACTTGCAATCAACGCCACGGGAAAAAAAAAATCTATTTTCAATATATTTTGTTATTTATTCTAGTATTTAATTGCACGTCTGGGAGACATTTGTAAGAACCTTTGCTACTTCTATCATGACAGCTTTTCCCATCAAACAATGAGAACTCTGACTCTCTCCTACCAATCGTTTGTCCATTTCCACATTAGAATATGCGACTGGTAACTTGCTCTCGGGTGGCATCGGAACTCTCACTCCTTCCGGATGACCAATATCACCTAATGGGCGTTCTTGGAACTCTTCTCAAGTTCTTGGAACTCTTCTCAATTCTAACTGTGACTGCCTGCGAGTTGAACTGTATAATGCGCGGTTAAGTACCACACGTTCCTGAAAATTTCCATTTATTTATCTATTTTTCATTCCTTTTTGGTCAAGTGGGTGGCTGCTTTGGGGATCTTAATTCGTGTTCTTGTTACTGCTGGTCATAGAACACACAAGATACTTAAGACTGAGATAAAATCAATTACAATTCTCTTCTGTGGATGTCCCAATCATAACCAGGTTCGTGCATTACAAATCAATTGAGGCGAAAGGGATCTTGAAATATACCTCTATTGAACTGTAAGTTGTATTATGATTATTATTATTCACTTTTTGAACATGCAACTGATAACTCACACTAGAGATTGCGTTACAGTAAATCTCTACTCTAGGACACTCCTTAGTACTCAAGGTGTTTTCAGTTGGAATGTCTGAATAGTTTCAACTTTTTTTCCATAATTTCCAGTTCCTCCAAAATAAGCTTCTTCGAAATCACTCCGAGAACTGCGATAACGACCATCTGTGGTCTACTGAAAGAGTGAAATCTACTATATGATATGATTTTTCTTTTTGTTTATGACTACCAGATCCAGTTTTATAATTTGGATTGGATGATCCATTTGAATTCCATTTGGCTTCAGGCTTCAAAATGACACAATTAGACTAGAGACAATTATTTAGTAAATTAAAGCGTTGGCTAAAAGTATAACCGGTTCTCTGGCAATCGTAAGTATAGTCGTGTTAAAAAGTCCTATACACTGGTTTTATGGATGAAATAGACAATCGAAACAAAAAGCTGGTATTAACTCATATGAAATATCGCCTGAGCATTAATTCTCTAACTCTATTTAAAACCAAAGAGGAAACTAGTAGAAACTAGGAAAAACTATCGCACAGAATAGGAAATATCCTATAGCAAGTCAAAATATTTGATAATGAAGCAAAGCGAAGGGAATAGCGAATAAAAGTTAATACTTTTTATGTCGAAGTTTATTTCTTTTCGAAAGTTCAGCTATTTTTCGAGTTTTTTTTTATTTTGCCTGCTGGAATATTTTCTTCGTCTCTCATAACATTTTACTTTTTCATCCTCTGAGTTAGAGATTCTGATTTATACAATCACATCCCAATCATTTACTTACTTTCCAATGAATTATCGTTCCCACCTAGTCAAGTCAATTTTTGTACACCTGGTTGTTACACTCACTTATTTTGAGACTGACAATTTCATCTGTCTCTACACAAAGCAACATTCAGGAATGGTGAAATGTAAGATCCGGGGCGCAAATTTACTGTAGATGACCTTGCGATCAAGGCATTCTCCAGAGATTTTCGTCGTAGTGAATTGTTTTCTCCTTTCATCAAAGTAGGATATTCTATGTCGACATTTGACGCATTATTTTGTGTTCATATAATCTTTCTCTTATGTATTTTTATGACAATTATAAGAGGCGATGGAGCAAATTCCTCCTTCAGGTTTTAGCTTATGATTTGTTGTATTGACCAAGTCTTTTATTGTTTGGGATGTTGTACTAACACATTTTACGTTGAGTTTAGATAGACTTTTTCGATTGTAGATGTGACAGGTAGTTGATAGGATAATATATATTTTTTATTCATGTACATATATATATATATATATATATATATATATATATATATATATATATATATATATATATATATATATGAAAGAAAATGATATATACATTTTTATATGCCAAAACAATGTTAGGAGAATTGATTGCAAAATGGAAAATGTTTTCATGCGTTTCGGCCTTTCATCAGACTGTTTTTAACAATTTAATAGTTAAGAACATTAAAAATAAATATATGTGAACAAATCAATAAGATATTTGCATATAAAAATGTTCAAATAAATGTAAAATAAAAGAAGATTTGGTAAGAAAAATAAACCAAATGTATATATATATTAAGAACAGTGAAATTATAATTCATAATATTATTTAGCTCTTAAGAAAATATAGAAATAAATTTATAATAAAATTTTATTAATAGTATCTATTTTAATATTATTTCCTTTAAGAATTTTCTTAGTCAGATAACGTAAAATAAAAACCTACTTTTTGAATAACCGAATTGAATTATGACATCAAAGCTGAAACATTAACTATTCTGAATGATTTATGATAAATAAATATAATCATTTGGGGTCTTTAAAATAGAAGGGATAATTTATGTATATTATATATGGAAGAATAAAGAATTTAATGCATCTCAATTTTTATAGTAGTTCGTAGGGGCGTTTTTTTTATTTCGTTGTGTTTCACCTATATAAGTTTAATTGCATTTACTACAGTAGTATAATTATATTTATATTTTTTTTTAACTTTTAATTATTATGGTAGATGTGGTTGGAGCTGTTTCTAAGATATTTTAGTTTGACAGCAATTATCTTAGTAGATGTATTTGTTGGTAAATAATTTTCACAATAATTTTTACGGTTATTATTAATTTGTTAATTCGCATGAAATCACGATATTTTACATTTATTTTAATATTTTATATGTACAAATTTCATTAATAGTTCACAGATATTTATTATCATTTACAGATATTTATTATTGATTTTCTTAACTGTTAGATTTTCAAATTAACCACAGTGTAGCAAGGTTGCCACGGTATCAATTTTTTCGTTAGTTTTTTTTTTTTTTTTTCAGTTGTTATGATATTCTTATCAGCGAAACGTTGACTTGTTTTTACACCCTGAATATATATTTTAATTTACTAACGATTAAATGTATAGGTAATATAGATGGATCACATATATAGATGAATAGATGCATAACAGAAATCAGATCCTATAGAATGTATATCGTCCTTGGGCGGTTAAGAAATGCATATCACGTACAGATGGCGAATACAGCAAGTGTGAAACAGCAAGTGTTATCGGTGATTGAGTCAGCCGTCATTTCATCATGTCTCATATATGTTCAATGGATATAGCTTTTATGCCGGCAGGGGAAGTTGTCGAACATTTTACAAATGTATATTGTTTTAGCACAGGCATCCTGAGTGTAGGCATGATCCTGCTATAAAAAAACACATTGCCTTTTGTTCAAACACCACTAGCATCTCAAATGGTTCTAATTAAACAAAGGGCCCACGTATTTGTCACGGTGGCATTACAACTGCATAGTCTTTAAACCTTTATCGTTGCATCAACGGTGTATAAAGCTCTGACGCAAACATCGATCTAATATAGGTACTACTACTTCACAAAATAATTTTGAAAATTTTATCAGATTATTTACTAATCTGTAGCATGCACATATTGTACCCTCGTCAAAACCAATATCGTATGTTAGAGTGTTTGTAAGTTTCCGTCAATATATATATATATATATATATATATATATATATATATATATATATATAGCCATAGACACAATTATGGGGCAGGTGCATAAAAGTTAAAAAATATAATTGAAACCCATTTATTTTATCATTTAAAGAAAGCTTTTAAACTAAATTTAACCTATATTAATACTTGGTGTGAAGCTCCTTTTGCTTTTATAACTGCCTTTATGAGCTTTTGTATATTGGAAACCAGCATAGTTGGCTCGATTTTCTGCCATTTTCAGGAAGTTTACCTTCTAATTCGAGTTTTGAAGAATAATTGCCCACCCTCACTCTTGTACCTAATCATGACCACAGATGTTCAATGGTATACAGGTCAAATGATTGAGGGGGCCACTTCATTACCCTCACTTATTTCTTATGAAACCAACCCTTCGAAACTCAAGGATGTGTGGCATGGTGCGTTGGATTATTTCATCTGGTATGTTATTGTTGAAAATTCTCTGTAATGAAGGTTGGTAACATTGGTCTAACATGCTTGTGTAAGTATTGGAATTCATTCTACCCTCACATGTGAATAACATTCCTGTTCCAGAAAACGAGATTCAGCCCCAAACCAATACGCTCCCAGCTCCAAATTTTACAGTTGGGGCAATACATTGAGCATCCCCAACTCTTCGACGAACATAAACTACTCCAAGGGTTCCAAAAATTTGATAAAAATAAAAAAATTATCGATAATTTACTATTCAATAAAAATACAGTAATAATAGGCGTAATAAAATCAATTATGATAAATTAGTTTCAACTAATAAAGGAACTTCAAAGTTGCTTTCATCAGACCAGACAACTTTGACGCAATCCTCAGCCGTTCAATTTTCATGCTCTTTTGCAAAAGAAAGTCTTTTTTATTATTAACCTCAGACATCAATGGTTTTCTCGCTTTGCATTCTTTGTAGCTAGCTTCTACTAAACTTCTCACTGTGCGAGTCGATATCACTTTGTTGCCTCTCGAAATTCAGCAGTCACGTTAGATGAGTTTTTTCCTATCACCTAGTGATACCCTCTTTAGCAGTCTTCCCTTGAGTTTGTACAACTTTTCCGGGCTTGGCTATCACGATTTTTGAAAGAATTGGTTTCGTAATGGTTGTTTGTATACCATTTCTTGAGCATTTCACTTTTTATGAAATTTTGATTTGGGATAACCCTTCTTTGAACACAACAATGATTTCAGCCGTCCGGAGACCTTTTTAACAAAGAAGAAGCACTTATGAACTGATACTAAACTGGTTACTAAAAAATTAGAAATGATTTATCACTACAGTTTAAATTGTAGTCCAACAGATTAAATTTCAAATAAATGATTTTGCCACTTATGCTAAATAAGTAAAAATGAACACAAATCATTATTGGTTCCTATAAATGCCAGTGAAACATCAATTCAAGAATGCTTATTATAGTGTTTTCAGATAAAATATGTACGAATTTCAATCATATTTGATCTGCCTCATAAATTTGTCCATATATATATATATATATATATATATATATATATATATATATATATATATATATATATATATATATATATATATGAGTGTGTGTGCGCTCGCGCGTAGAGGGGGCGCACACGCGAACCTTAAAGCATGATAGTTTAATTTCTGTTTTGGAGGTCACCATGATTAACAATTCTCTTTTCATTACGCACATATTACTCCTATGTATGTATGTATGCTATTTTATTCAGCCGCCGTGAACTAAAAAGTTTTTGACGTACTTGCAGAAGTCTTTATATGCTTCTAAACTGATAATTTTTAATTCGAGTTTCATCAAATGCATTAATTGTAAAATATGAAATTAAAACAATTTGTTTTAAAAAAATGAGAAAACAGTATACAATTTTGATAGTTATGTGGTTTGATAAAATGCATCTTTTTTTCAGGTCCCAGATTTTCACTAACTAATATGTTATATGAGTCTATACGGAATGGTGCTGCTCACTTACTCGAGGTATATACTTTTTCTATACACAATGAAATTGTGTTGATTATTATTTGAAATCAACGTATTAACTTTGAAGAAAGCTTTGAATTAAACATGTAATTTTAAAATTTGCGAGTAGGGATGACAAAGAAAGTTGTATGGATGTATGGTTTGGTATTTCGCTGACCCATGCACTAAAAGTTTCTGTATGTTGGTATTTTTTGTACTAGAATCCATTTTTCTAAAACTGAAAATATTTAATTTTGATTTGCTTTTTTTAACTTGATGTTTACTTTATACAATTCGAGTAATGAGCAGAAATAAATATATCCTAGATGCTCATACTAGAACTTTTCTTGGTGAATAAATTTAGAAATAAAGCTAATTACTAAGAATTTCAACAGAAGAAATTTTAGTGGAGCGAAAAAATATTTAAGAAAGAAGATTTGCAGAATTGTTCAAATATCGAATTCTTTTTTAATCTGTTCAATCTTTTGATATAGATAAATATAAAAAGATGATGATTAAAATGTTTTTTAAACACCATAATGTATGAAAACAGTTTGGTATTTTCGACCGAAAGTGATAGGTTGCGAAAATGGAAGTATTTTTTACAAGAACTGGTAGCCGAAATTCTTAGCAACAAAAAATTTTGAAATTGGAAATAAACATGGAGATATATTAAAAGCATATTATGATTTAGTTAAATTTTTATTGTTGTTAAAAATAATCGAATTGATCGATGAATAAATAATTATCAGTGCCAAAAATGAGACATCCTAATTTTGATTTGTAATTGATTACTCTACTTCGAAAACAACAGAAATTCATACAAATTTAAATAAGCGAGATAAATGCTTCTTCATCGTAATTGAAGCTGCTAATAATAATGGAAGTTATAACAGAGATTCTTTATCTGTGTTTACATTTCGCTTTTCTTTTTCACGCATTTTCCATCTTTAAATATTTCTCCTTTTTTCTTGACTAGAAAAGTTCTTTACAAATGACAGGGGCTTACCTGTTAGTGTGTTGACTGTATCTACAAAGAATCTGCTAAACGTACTTTGTCCCAACACGACATATGTATAACGTAAGACACCGGACTACAACAGGCCATAAAAGAAAGAAAGGAAAAGGATCATCAACTACATACAACATTGAGAAAGCCTCACGTACCAACAGGTAATGCGCATTAAAATCACCTTTCAGAGTAACGCCTATCCTGCAACTTCCACAAGCATGGTCGATGATATTAGGCGGAACAGTTACACGCACTGTTTACAGCGGATGCATGTTATAAAAGATCCACAAGGTCTGCGACCCATACAACAGAGAAACAACATTAAGTTTAATGGTTCAAGTTTCTATCACCGAATTGTCATACGGAATCAAAGCTTTAGATAAGAGGAACTTAGCGATCGTGTTTTCAATCTCTAGGTATGTATAGCGGGCCACTCGTATTCGAGGATACCCGTCTACCAGGGCGGCTAGCCAATCCCTGTTGCAGACGCTTGCTCAGGCGTATTTTGTGTTTATTCAACACCCACAGAGCCCACCTGTGGTTTATACTGCAACTATGCTGAGTAGAACTTAGTTACAGTTTCTGGGAATGAGCGCGTGATCAACAATTTGAACAAGGCCAAAACACTCAAGCCCTCGGCCACGATGACATGATTTCGTGCTAGCACAGCTATCGACGACCCTAATTCCATTCACAAGGCTTGGGTCAACCCATGGCATGGTTTTCAGGCATTTTCCAAAGGTGCAGCAAGCTGGGATCGATCCCACCAGTCCGATAACATGAGAAAGTCTCTTTCCTGACGAATCGACCATGGTGAGATTCGAACCCGAGTCTTAACGGTTATAATGCGAGTGTTCTAATCACTCGGCCATCTCTAGGTAACGTAGGGTAAAACGTCATATAGACTCTGGTTCAGAGGAAGTGACAAGCGGCATGATTTAATTAAACCGATACAAGATATCCCTTAGCATGGACAGAAATATGAGAATAATCTACCACTCGTGAATCCAGTGAAGGGTTAAATTTGAAATTCCTGGAAGGCTACGAAATACTACAAATATCTAAACAAAAACTTTGTGTCCAAGATAAGGACATTAATAAATCAATGCATAAATATGACAATTTCTCATTTAAAAAATCAGATAAAAGCATTCCAACTATACTAAATAATATAATTTGAAAATTAAAATGGAAAATATAAATGGTGATCTAAATAAATGGAAAATGGAAAATTTCCCAATGAATACAGAATACAGTGGATTGTTCAAATTTTATTCTAAATTATGTAATGTTCATGGATATTCGATATTTCAAGTATAAATGTCACGAAGCAAGGAAAAGTAGGTTTAAATTGTTCAAAATGTATAATTTATATGCTAGTTCTAAACATAGTATTATTCATAATAGTAAATAGTAATATTTAGTATATAGTAAAATATAGTTATATAGTAAGACTGGTAGATGAGTTTGGGATCAAATATAGATCAAACATGAGTCGGAATCCGACAGAATGATAAGATAAAGAACAAATAGGAAACATTTATCAATCTAACATGTTTCACTTTTATTAAAGTTTTATCAGAGACCGAGATGTGGAGAAAAAGAAGAAATTCTGGTATTTTTACTTTCGTGCTGTTTCATGTTCATTGGTCAATCTTGTATCACGTACATTCGACTCTTTTAAAACAACGTTAGTATATTTTTTGAAAAACGAAACGTAATAATTTCTATATGTAATTGTATAAAATGATAGTTTATCTATATAGGCATCAGATGATCATGTATATTCATAATTGTGTGTGTGTCTGTCTAGTAAATGTTATGTTTTTTTTTGCTTTTTAGCATGTTGATTTGGCAATGTTTTTACGTACATACTATTTTAGATAAACATTTTTTAAGAATTGATTTAATAAAGATTGGTGATGTAATATGTTTTTGACGTGTGTTTATAGTCATTATTAAGCTCTAAGTACTTTCTGCTTAAAAGAATTATGTTCTTTTTTTAATTAGGGTGGCATTAGTAAAATCAAAGTTATGGCCGTTTTCACGTGGTGTCTCCCCTACATAAACATTTTCACATTGTAAACAATTTATTTGATAAGTATAGGCATTTGAATTAGTGTTAAATTTGTTTTTCTTCCTAATTATATCTCCGATTATCTTAGACGTGGTAGTAAAGATCTTAGTATTAGAGATAATTTTTTTCAAGTCCAGTAGAAAGAGTGTTAGAAGGTAGAATTATGAATGTTGTGCTTTTTTTATTAGAGTTGGTTTCTAGTTTTTTGGATTTGTGTATTTTTAAGCTCGTTTTTTAGTGTTACAGATGAAATGGGGTGAGTAGGGAAGAAATCTAAATATTTATCAATACATCTCTCCTCTTCATTTAAGTTTTCTGGGTTACATATTCTAAGGACTAATCCTGATATTATTTTTGATTGTGGTGGGAACAGAAATTAATTAGGTCATTTTTGTTAGTGGGTCTACGATAAACTTTAAAGTCTAATTTGATATTGTTACATATTAATAAGATGGCGAAGAACGGTAAAGATTTGTTTATTTCAAATTCATGTAATAAGGTAGAACCTAACATTATAGGTTCAACCTTATTAAGTTTCACTATTATGTCTAGTAGTTTTATATTACGATGATATAATAAAAGAACGTCATAGATGACGTTCTTAGGGAAGTAGAGCTATTCTTATCTTAGGGAAGTAGAGCTATTCTTATCTTAGGGAAGATAACTTTTAAGCCTAAATTTAGAGCTTTTAATCCTGGTATCTACAAGGATTAAAAGACAATGACTTATATATATGTGGCTTCTTTAGTAAATATTATCACCAAGTTAAAAAAGGTGAAAATTCCACATTTTATGGTTAAGTATAGATATTCAAAATAAGCCTTTTATTTGAGGTTTATGCAGAAATATTCTAACAAGAGCATGAGTGAATGTTTTGAAGATTTTCACATTACATATATTTACTTCATAGGTTTATAATAACAAGCTGCAACAAAAATGAGAAATTTTGAATTACTCATTAAAAACTCTTAAAAATAGTCTATTAATGAAGCAGTCTCTATAAGCATCAATTTCATTGGAGATATGCTTGAGTTATTGATATTATTCAAATAAATATGACACGTTCTTAAAGCCTTTCTCATAATAAAAAGTCTTAATAATTTTTATCATTTATGTATAAAATCGAAAGAGGGAACGCTCATAATATAGATAGAAAAATACTTTAAAGATGGAACGAAGACATCGGAGAAAGAGAAAAGTCTACAATACACAAAAATATTAAAGGACTTGAAATATTGAAGTCTGAGGTAAAATAGGTACTGGCCAAGACGAACAGGATCAAAGCAGCAGAACAAGATGGGATTGTAATGCTCTATCAGCTTTAGACGATTTCTGAATTGAAAAGATTATGGAAATAATAAATGATAAACGATAGTAGCAACAAACATCAAAAATTCATTTTTGTTGCGCTATCTAAGACTCCAAATGCAAGTAAATGTGAGTTCCATCGGACAATCAGTTTAATATAACTAAGCTTATCATTCAAATTCTAATAAATAAAGTTCGTAACAGAATTAGACTGGAAATAGGACAAGAACAATGTTAAAGACACTGGAACAATGGCGATATTTCGGATAAGTATGATATCAGAGCGAGAAATACAAATGCAGAAGGACGTATATCTACGTTTGATAGACTACTCGAAAGCATTTCGACGCAAATATTTGTTTGAACTACTTGGAAAAGTTGATTAATTTGGGAAATAGAATAATCTAGAATATTTACTGTCTGCAGACAAGTAGAAAAAGTGCGCAAAAATACCTAAAGGAATGTAAAACAAGGGTGTGTCTTCTCACTGGCTTCATTTAGCCTTTACAGCAATGCAATCATTGACTAGATGTCCTACCAGGATTTATTATCTCAAACTAAGACACAAAGATGGTGTTGTGTTGATGGCAGAGACGAAAATAAAACCGTCGGAAATCCCAGTGAAGTGAGTAAATGAAAACAAGAAGAAAGGAAAACAAGAAGAAACGCCAATTGGAAGAAGACAGAATTTATGATCGTCAGGAATTGGATACGAACTGCGAATTAGAAATATCAAAATTAAGCAATTACAGAAATGTAAATGATTGGGACGTGTTTTAACAGACGACGGGAAATGGGACACTGAAATCCAAAGACACATTCGGATATCTAAAGAAAGTCTTAATTCAAGCTAAACAAAGTCTTAAAACACAGGAAACTGTCATTAGAAATAATAAAAAGAGTGTTTACCTTTTATGTAATATCAATACATAAATATTGGACAATTTCGTCACAGATAAAAAAGGACACCAGGCAACAGAGCTGTGGTTCTATAGAAGGATAGTGAGAATACCATGGCATGTAAGCGACGGAGAAATTGTAAGGAAACTAGAAATAAAAAGGATGCTTACATTTAGAATCAGAAAGAGAAAAAAGTTGGAATTTCTAGGGAATATAATGAGAAAAGAAGGATTAGGGAATTCAACATTCAACATATTGAAGGCAAGAAAACAAAGAAAAACAGCGAGTAACCTACCTAACGAGCTTGTGTAAATGGATGACAGAACAAAGAGTGGTAGGAATAGTAAAAAGACAAACCTTACAAATGATACAAATGATGCGTTACAAATGATAGGAAGATGTGGAGAGCTATCATCACTCACGTCCTGAAGGGACGCAGCATATAAAAGAAGAATATATACACCAAATAGATAAGTGACGAAGTATTAATATAATGAAAGTAATTAAATGTTGCAATATATCATTTTGTCGTTTGTTTCCCACAAGCCAGATACTCGATTCTAATGGAAATGCTGATATGAAAAAGAGACAAAGTCGGTTGTGAACTCATGCCATCACTTGGCTAATCACTCGATATGAACCAACCTGAGAATTTGGGGAATTTTACATAATCAAAAAAAGCATGTACAAACAAAGTTTGTGGAATGTCGTCCAAAAACAGAGCGATTCTCTACTTGTTGATTTATTCTAGAAGCCGAATGTTTTAATGTGTCTTACTCATATATTAATCAACTTAGCCTTTGTATGCATTTATAACATTATTTGAATTAAATTTTAAAAAAATAATAATAACGGAAATTTACTAGACCTATTTTTTCATATCTCTTTTCCTGCATATGTGCACATGTATCTATTTCGTTCTGTTTTTGCCATTATACAGCATTAGGAGCGTTTAGTTCTCAATGACCTCATAAAAATCGCTTGTGGCAGCTGTCAGCGTATTTTTATATATTGATTCTAACATTAATGATGGGAGAAGGTAAGCAACATTTTCTGCATATAATACTTTTTATTTGCTGTTTTGATGTCTGGCTTCCATCAAAATAAAGCGGAAAAACATAGTGCCGTATTTACGTATGTGATTCGCTAGTGAAAAGTTTAAAAAAAATACATTTTTAAATAAATTATGATAGACAACGAAAAATGTAAAAACTTTTCAGTAATGGGCAAAATGCAAGTCTTCTCCCAAAGAAGGTGACTCTGTTTATTAGCAGGGTGTCCTCTATCAGGAACTCATTTCAGAGAACCAAATTAGATCAATTAAAGGTAGCAATAGACTAAAAACATTCGGAATTAATTAAGAGACGGAGCGTAATATTCTATCAGGATAACGTTCGACCGCATTTTTTATCTGACTTGAAATCTTTCAATCCTGTGACATATTAAGCAGATATTGTACCATTTATTTCAGACTAGCATCAACATTTATTTCGGACTATCATTAACACTGATTTCAAACTTTACAGAAGATTCTTAATAAAAACTCCAAAAGGAAGCAAAAGTAGTTCATTGTTGGAAAAGATGAAAAGTTCTGACAGGATAAAATTATGAAATTTCCTGAAAGATAGTAAAAGTGAGAAAAATAAAACCTTCAATAAAGTCCATATTAAAACTAAATGTAAAAAAATCTCTTTTTTAACTAAATAAACCGAACAAACTTTTGGGTCTACAAAATACATTTTATCAAGATATTTCTCACATTTGTCGCAACTGAACTGCTCGGGTGTTTCCGGCAACTCGTTACACTAGACGTGAAAATTTGATTTTACCTAAGAACCACGGGTAGAATCAGTAAATCTTGTCTCGTTAGTTTGTCTAAAAATTATTTTATTTTAATAGCAAATACAACACAGAAGGCTAGTCGATTAACAATGTCAATTTCTTGGTGAAAATAGAAAGAAAAAGTAGATGCGAAAGAAATACGTGATCGAGTGTTAGATCATTCGATAAAATCAAAGAAGTCTTTTTTTTTTTAAAAGAAAGGGATCAATAATGTGACTTGCATAAAGACGATTGTGGATGCCATGATCAAAAGACTCATCTCTTATTCGGTAATTAATAACGTGAATAAAAACGACACTTTATTAATTACGTGACCAAATCAATGCACATGTCACGGTGATGTGTCTTTGAACGAGAAATACATATATAAAGCAACTTCGGAAAGCACTCGCAGGTCATCGTTTGTCCCTGTGTTATAATAACATTGGCCAGACGATTTGGACTAAGAACTTCGAAATCCAACATTCTGAATAAGAAGAGGGCCCTCAAAAACATAGCAGCAAATCATCTAGTGTTTTTCTATTAGATCACAATATTTGTGCTGTTGCGAATACACTCCTTATATTATATAAGCTATCTAGTGTATACACTTTTGAACGACTCAAAGTGTTTGTTACAAAAGATCTGAATTGCATTTTAAAGTTGAAAAAATATTTTGATTCAAATTTCTGTTATCGAGTAACATGTAAGAAAGATAAATCACCATAAAATAAAAAAAACAAAACAATTATATAGTAGGTTAAATAAAGCTATAACTCTATCAATCGAATAAAACGTGAGCTAGCAGTCAAATCAAATACACTACTTATTACAATTAACTTCAATTCTTAGATCAGGAGATTGGTTCTCTGAATTTATTTGAGCAATGATTACAGCATTCCATGGATTCGTGCAATTGATATGAGATTTAAATTTAAAGTTTCTTTATGACCATAATTCTTATTTTAAAGTATATTTTGTTACTTCTTTGTTTTGTACAATATTTTCTAAAATATGTTTAACGAATAGTTACAATACCGAAAATAATTTTGAAAAGAAATATAATCTCATCTTCAGCTGATGAATTATTGTGCCTGTTTTTCATTTGGAATTCTGTTGCATAATGCAAGTGATTCATAGTAATTTTTTTATTGTCCAGAACTTTTGACTGACCTCAGACTGAATTATCGCAGAGTAAATGTATATATTTTCAACTTAAGTAACTAACTTTATACGTACACTATTAATTTCCCAGTATTTTTAATAAGAGGTTTTGTTAGGATTGAAAAAGTAAATGAAATATATAAAATGATAACGGTAATTAGACATTATCGTTGTAGTACATTAAAAGAAATGCTTAAGGGTTGTGTGTATCATGCTTTGCTATGTGGACTGGGAAAATAAAACCGAGAAAAACTGTTTACCAATTATGAAAAAAATTAGAGAGTAGAATGGAATGAGACAGGGTTGCTAAGATAAAGAAGAATAAAAGGTCTGAAGAAATTACAGATGTAGGAAAAAGTAGCAGAATATAAATGTAGAAGTAGGTAGCGTTACAACTTTTCCTCTGGTATGCTTAATTCTCGAAAAATGTTTCATTCCCGAAAAGCACCTACGGAAATAAGTTAGCATTACAAAGCCACACAAAAGAGCTAAACGCTTGTTTTACACTGGTGCAACCTTTCCAACAATTGGCATAATGGCCGTCTTTCTATGAATGACATGACAGCCTTCGTGTTGCTGTACTATTTTCAGAATATTCTTTCTCTTTCTTTGTTAGGTCACGCGGCGAATCCATTAAAGTCTTATCCCAAATTTTTCACGGAATCTGCATACTCTTCGACTAAAAAAAAAGAAGCTATATGCATCCATTATGTATTGTGCACCGTGGGGAAAAATCTACTGTTTCCGGTAATTAACCCCACGCCACCTCAATATTCAACTTTTTGCAGATTGCTGTCACTTTCGGTCTCAGTAAGCCAAACTCTCAACTGCTAAAATGAGGCTGTACGAAATTCATTCTTGTAGATATGAAAAGATAGAAAAAAATCATAAAAAGCTTTTGTTTTAGGCTCCGTTTATATATATATATATATATATATATATATATATATATATATATATATATATATATATATATATATATATATATATATATACTAGCGGGGATGCCCGGCATTGATCGGAAGATCTCTGAATAATAGTTTATTATTGACAATTTATTGATATTTTCCAACCATCTTATGGAAAAAATGTTATTCAATCTTTAAAAAATAAGCTTCATTGATTATTTGGTTTGTTACAAAATAACTAAATTTAGGAAAATACCACACTATCAATACCACGTTCGTTGGGAGTGGGTTTTAGGGGGCTTCACCATATTTTTATTCAAAAAGATACTTTATTTTTCGATTTAAATACTAACATAAATACTCTGTTAATGTTGTTTTCAAACAAATCAAACTTAGATAGAAGTACATTAACCTTTTTTTCAAATTATTATTAATAAAAAGTAAATAAACTTAAATTAAGATATATTTAAACATATTTAATTTAATCATTTGTTCAAGCAAAAACTATAGCGAGCCTTACTTCTTCGAAAAATAATTATTTATTATTCATTTTGGCAGGGAATTTAGATTTTTTAAGCAAATAAAGTTTTACTTTTAAACATTACATTAAAGAAGCAAACATTTCTCTGCAAATGAATTTAATTACTAACTATTTTAAAAGAGAGTAGAAGCAAGCAAGATACATTGGGAATTTAATTTTGAAAAGCGATTCTTCAAATTTTAAGTTATATTTGTATTTGAAAAGAAAAAAGCTTTAATTAAATAAAAATTAGAAGAGACAAACATGACTTACGGTCAACATTAGTCATGTTGAATATTTGTTTTACGAATTTAACTATATTTTATTTAAATTAATTTTCGAAAAATATAAGGCTCAATATAGGCTTTAATAAATCTTAATTTAAAATTATTTACTTTTTATGCTAGTTACAAACCAAAAAACAATGAAGTTTATTTTTTAAAGATTGAATAAAAAAATATTTTCCATAAGATGGCAGAAAAATATTAATAAGTCAATAATGCATACACACGCATAGAAACAACTGCCCTTTAGAGTGATACTGAGTGTGTATACTCAGAGAAACCTCTCATCAACGGACTAATAGAGTCCATTAAAGCCGATCGTCTGTCGATGGGAAGGGATTATTTTTCAGTTATAAAACCACTATAGTTATGATCATAATGTAGTTATGATTATAATGTAAATAATATAAATATGAATCGATATATATTTAATATAGATATATTAAGCAAAATAACAAAAATAATATATTTCTCACAGCTACTTTCTCACGCACACGCTAATGTATCGTACTTTCCGTCTTTGTTTACAATTGAAAGGCCCGCTACTGCCACCAAGCGGTCATTTTGAGAACTAATGCGATTCGTTCCGCTATGTTCGCAATTTTTTAAATACATTGTTGACTATTTGGAAGTTTTTTGCTTACAGATTATTTTTTATTTTGCCTGCAGATTTTGTCTGTTGCATCCAAAGTCCATTGATGGGTGGTTTGTCTGTATATTTATTTTGTAGCCGGGCACACACACACACACACACACACACACACACACGCACACACACACACACACACACACACACACACACACACACACACACACACACACACACATAAACGCACACACACACACTCGAATATTTGAATAAGTAAATATTAAAATTCTGCCAAATAATTGTTTTTAATATTCTTCTTTTAAATTTATTTTGTTGTTTTAATATTCATTTTTTTTAAGTTACGCCTTTATTTTCTGAAAATAAGTTGAAGAGAAATGAAATTTTAAAAATACATACTTGGACTGAGTTTAACAGAATAAAAAGTAAAAACAAACGGTAATCCGATTCGAGAATAAGAATTCTTACCGTTCGTTTTTACGTTTTAATTCTGAGAATTTAGAATGCATTCTAATTTTAAAATATCTTCGTAAATACAAATATGATGATTTTTTTTTTTTTTTTTACAAAAAATCTGGCTTGGGCGATAATGAGTCTGTATAAATAATTCAATTTGTCATAACTATTGTAGTTTTTAGTTTTAGCCGGACGCACAAACACGCACACACACTTACAGACAACTGCCCCTTAAATATATATATATGTATATGTGTGTGTGTATGTGTGTGGTCTATAGATAGACATATGTATATATAAAATATAACCTGATATATATGTATACACACACACACACACACACATATATATATTTAAATAAATGATCTGTTTATAATAAACAGCATTAAAGAAATTTACCACCTGAATGTCCGAGAAATTTTCAGACCAAATATGCATCCTCCGATAGGAATCGAACCTGTATCCTATACGGAACCGTCATATAGCCCACGTACTTTACCGATTTCGCCACAGAGGAGCGTTTCAGTTAGCAAGGTCGATTTTACTGTTTTATAAACATAAAAATGTCTTAAAATAATTGACGGACTTTGTCCATTTCATAATGTATGACGTCATTTTGTTTACATTTGGATATGCATCGAGCAGATATGAATGTACGAGAGAAATCATGGAGAATTGTAGCTTAAAAACATTCAGGCCGGTAAATGTCGTTAATACTGTTTATTATAAACAGAGCATTTACTTAAATATTTGTATCTATAAAAAATATATATAATTTTATATATCAACAAACAGTATTTAGAAAAATATGACAAACTGGAAAGGCTTTTTGTGACGCGGAAGTAACTTCTTATTTAAGACGTTGAATACTGAGAAAGACAATATTCGGAAAATGAAAATTTGGACCTCGTCTGAACAGTAACATCGACAAAAACAAGCATCAGCTGATATGTTTAGAGACAGAATGCAAATATTATGGAAACGGATTATGCAAACACGAATATAAACAAACAGAATGGATCCACAATGCCCAGCTAAAAAACATGGAGTTTTACTTTGAAAAGACTGACCTTAAACAGTTCATTCAAGAACCTTCAATACCCTATTTCATATTCAGTGCAAAACAAAAGGCTCATAAAATATTCCAAAATAGAAGAGTTCATCCAAGAACCACCATAGCCACAACGCTGAACCGAGAATTTAAAAAACAAGGCAGAGAAATCCCAACTTTGGAGAAGTTTACAATCAAGGAAGATCTGCAACAAATCCGCAACTCGCAGAGGACAGAAAAGGCTGGCAGAATATTGTCGAATTAGTATACAATGAAGATGAGAGAACATTTTAATTCATGACCTCAAATCAAAACATTTTTGATGATGATGATGAATATTTTTTGAAATAATTTTTTTTTCAATCTAGCCGAATTCATCTGTATTCTTTTTCTTTTCTTTTTATCTCTTCATAACATTTGTTCCTGATTATCCCACAGTGTGACAGTATAAAATCTACCAAGAATGGTGATATATTGTAAGAGCCTGGATGCAAATTTATTGTGGCTGAACTAGCGTTCAAGGCACTTTCCAGACATTTTCGTCTCAGTAGATTATTTTCTCTTTTAATCAAAATACCATTCCCTATGTCAAAACTATAGTAAATGTTGTAAGTATTGATGGCTGCAAATTCGAAGTGCTCTCAAAATTAATATTTACAAGAAGAAGAGAAATATACTGAAAATACATTCAAGAACCTTCAATACCCTATTTCATATTCAGTGCAAAACAAAAGGCTCATAAAATATTCCAAAATAGAAGAGCTGTACTTCCTGACAAACCTAACAAATCAAAAAAATATATTATTCTACCCACTAACTCTATCACAACTACAACCAAAAAGAATTTATCTAAACTCACCATTCTTGGTGGATTTTATATTGTCACAGTGTGGAATAATCAGGAACAAAGGTGGTGGAGAGATAAAGAAAAAGAATACAGTTTTATGAAAATAATTCAACTAGCAGTTTCCAGTCTTCGTCACTCCTTAAAACAGTGCAAAGAAACTAGAAACGCTTAAGAATTCGAATCAAGGAAAAAAAAACGAGTTGATGACGTTTACAAAGTAAGAGCAAGTTGAGGCGTAAAAAAAAAAGAAATTTGGTTTAAACCTACAAATTTCATTTTTTTTTTTTTTTTGCATATCATATTTTTCTTTGGAGCAGAGATGTCCAGATGCTGCATCTATCCTATTGCAGACATTTGCTGTAGTTGTTATTACCATTTGTTCAGCTACTCTTCTCTGATTGAAATGCTTTTGGTTCGTCAATTTTATTTCCGGATGCTCGAAGTCAGTTCTGTGAACTTCTTTAATTGCATATAATGCAATTGCTGAAGTTTTTTCATTTTTGTTTTTCGTTTTCCATTTGAAATTACCTCATCATAAAGTCTTCGATGTTCATCCAGTCGTTCTTTCAATGATATTGAAGTCATGTCCTAACTTGTTGAGCAGTTCATGCAATTTATTTTTGTAGATTAGATTGCCATTACTTGTAACTGCCCTTTCATCTTTTAATCTGATGAGCGCCCGACCCATTGTGTTGAAAGAGGAGAATACAACTCGTACATCTATCTGTTTTAAAATTCGTTTGAGAGCTTCTGATGTTTCTTCATACGGTATGTTCACCGTTAAAACTTTTACAGAACTAGAGTCTATATCTGTCTATATTTCTGAGAAATTCATACACAGATGTCCTCAAGGACACATGGCACAGTGGATAAAGGCGTTGGTAAGATCCAGTGACAGGACCCAAAGAGTGTGAGTTCAATACCCGGTTAATGCAGTGGAGAACTTTCAGAGGGAAAAATTAACAGGAGATAACTGATAACTGACATCCATTAAACATGACACATGAAACTAGAACAGTCTACTTCAGTGAGCGAAATAAAGGGTTCAGTTCGACATTCCAACCACCTGAAGAAGGCCGGAGCGTACAACAGCTGAAACGTTGTAATAAATATGGCGACAAAGATGAGGACAATAGTCCGAATAATGTAAATAATGTACTAGAGTCTATATTTTTTTCAATGGCATTGTTGTTTATTCTGCCTAGTTGTTGATACAGTAATCGTTTAGTTAATCCATTCTTTTTAACGGTATCTATTATATTATGCTGCTCAAGTTTTTTATCCTATGGATCCGAACAAATTTTCTCTGCTCTTTTGAAGAATCCTATTGTAATTCCTTTTTTGTACTAAGGCTGTGACACGAATTGAAATCCAAGTATCGATCTGTTTTTGTGGGTTTTCTATAAACAGTCGTTTTTAATTCTCCTCTTTCATTTCTCGTAACCAAGCAATCTAAAAATTCCATTGTGAAGTTGATATGTTTCTTTTGATTATTGAGGAATTGTAAGAAGGAATCCACATGTTGACGTTTCATTAAGTCAAAAGTGTCGTCAACGTGCCTTCACCATGTTTTGATGGGGTTATCATAGTTAAACAAAGCTGTAGATTCAAAATCTTCCATAAAAAGATTAGCTAGGATAGGGAAAATTGGTGAACCCATGGGAAGTCCCATTGTCTATCTGTACAAAACTTCGTTGAAAGTAAAATAGGTGTTATCGAGACAGAGGTCTATCAACTTAACTATATCGGCTGCAGTAAGGCTGGTTCGTTCAGATAGAGCTGCATCGTTAGATAGTTTGTTAAGCACAATTCTATGTGCTTTTTCTCTAGGAACGTTTGTGAAAAGAGAGCTGACGTCGAAACTTATCATAATTTCATCTTCAATTTTCATATGTTTCAGCTTCTCGACAAAATCCCGAGTTTTTGATATATGATAAATTATCTGGCCGTATTGTGGTTTAAGTAAGTTCGATAGAAATTTGGCCACATTATAAGTCGGTGAATCTATGAAATCTATGATTGGACGAATTGGGAAACCATCTTTATGGATTTTGATTTTTCCATATATCCTTAGTGTTTTTCGATTTTATAATGAACCATGTCGATTCACCCAGTCTATTTTCCCTTTTCAGCTTTGTTAACTCAATGCAACAGTTCTTTTTTATCACATTCATGACAGTTGACGATCTCTTGTTAACGTAAACGTCATCAACTCATTTTTTTCCTTGATTTGAATTCTTAAGCGATTCTAGTTTCTTTGTACTGTTTGACTCAAATTACGCGGTGAACAAGACTGGCAACTGCTAGTTGAAATATTTCCATAAAATTAATCATTCGTTGGAACTACAATTTATTTTTTATTATTACATTATGTACAAGTGTGTACTGTCAGGAGAAGATGCCTGGATCAGTAATCGGGTCCGGGACGACTGTTTCGGTCAGGAGAAAACTGATTGGTTGTATTCGGCAGAGGCTGGATCGCGCCGAAAGGTATCACGCGGTTTTTTAACAATGTAAATGGTCGGATTAAATATTAAGTAAGGCAAATACCAATTAGAATAGTAAATGGAATAATCATTACTGAATTAATAGTTGGAAATTTTAAACATTACTGCAAAGGAATTGTAATGCAAAACAGTATTTTTGATTTCAAGAGAAAAAATTGAAATTAATGTCAAGCGGGTATTACAAAAATTAACAGAAAAATGTTTTATCTTAATTTTAAGAAAAAGAAGGGAAGAAAAAGATATCTCTTCCTTCTTCTTTGCCCCGATTGTTTTCACTGTTGGAATCTGCTTTTTTGTGGCAGCATTACAAGCGTAAAAGAGTCAAAAGTTGTTCAAATTGTCAGCGGTCTTTTCATTTATCATGCGTGGGATTGACTAGAAGTGCTTCAGCGTCTCTGGTTGTTTGGAGTTGTTCCCATTGTTTGTTTCTCTCGGATACACAAGATAATGTAAACCATCATCCACGTGCTGACTACTGTTCTCAAAAAGTAAATTTATGTAACTCATTAATTAATGTAAGTTCTTTCTGAGAACTTATCACTGCAAACTTTATAATATATTCATGCAATCTACCTTCCTTTACCCGTTTACAGCCACGATCTAACTGGCTTCTAACACAATCAAGCTTCATACCAAAAAGTAAATCCCAATCCAATATCCTGCCAAAAGGAACTACAAATTATTAAAAATGCATATCCTAACCACTCATACATATATACAGATGTTTCTAAAATAGAGACAAGCAACATTAAACAAATGTGTAATATATAAAACAATTATCAGATTGATCTACAATGCTGAAGTCTGAGCTATAGATTTGGTACTAGAAATCATTTCAAAGAACCAACTTAATAAAACCATAATCTTTTAATCTTTTCTAAATCCGTAATTATATTGCTACTAACAGAAATAACAAAAACCGCTCCACATTAAACTTATACCGAAGAAGATAAATCTTCTTTCCAAAACTAAATGTATTATCCTATGCTGGATGCCGAGCCATATCAGTAGCCAGGAAACGAAAAAAACAAAACACAATAAAGCAACAAAAAACTCATTAAACATGAGACTCTTAAACATAAAAAAACATCCTTACACTGACTTGCTGTTATGGTGAAACACACCTAGTCTACAGATAATAGACTCTCCCACCTAATATAAGTAGGAGTCAGTGAGGGCCGAGTGGGAGTCGAATACGAAACTAGATTACTCTGCGTAATACTTATTATAACAAGTTCCTAACGTTTTTGTACGTTGAACCTATTTAGGACCGAATTTAGTCCAAATACAGTTTCCACTGCGGAAAGTAACTCTACAACACTTGCATACAACCATCAACAGGGTTATGAAAGACAAATGACAACAAATGTGTAATAAATGCCAGGACAACAAATTGCACATCAAGTCGAGCTTCGGAGAATGATACCCGGGGAGTACAAAAAGATATGAAGATAGAAGGTGGTCCTAGATAGGCTTCGTCTCGGACACATATATATAATCTACTAACAACTACTTAAAAAATGAAGAAACACCAATATGTCAGGAACCATACATAATTGTGTATGTATTGATCATCTATAGGGAATTCTAACAAACACGAGTCAAGTACTACAGAGCAGATAACCTAAAGGAACTGTTCAAAAATACCAAGCCAAGTGAGATTTTGCATTCCGTAAAGGAAATTGGCTATTATAATAAAACAAGTTTATTACACCTCATCTTTATGAAAGTTGTATATGAAAGTTCCGTGTTACATAATTCAGATTTCTTCCCAAAATTGTTAATGCAATATTCATTTAGAAAAGGGTTATTCTTATAAAATTCAAAAATATGTTTCGGATTTAAATAACCCACAAATGGTTGATAAGTCATAAAAATATCAATTCAATCAGTCACAAATAAGGATTAATTTTTCTGTTCCTTTGTAATGGGCAACCAGAATACCGCACTAATCCTTATTCGGGGGGGGGGGGGGCAGTATCTGGTAAATTTATTGAAAATGTTTTCGACTGGCAAGTAGCTCCATCTTGACTGAAAGTAGTTCAAACACAATGTGCCTTCGCATCAGTAATGCTGTTGCAACATGTGGTGGGTAACATTTGAGTTACAATCATTGAAGAAATAAGGACTAATAATGAAGCCAATAGCAACACTACACTGTCACTTTGACGAAATATCTACTTAGTGTCTTAGGACTGCGATTTGGCTTTATTCACATTCCCTTTCAAATCAAAATGTCTCTTGTTTGTCATGATGACCTTGTTTATGAAAATGGCATCGTTGTTGCACCGATCAGCTGTCGGTCAGTATGGATATTGTCAGGCCACACGTGCAAATCTTAGTGAAGTATACGTTTCAAACACCTTGGTGAAATGTCACTTTGTGCCGAGAGACAACGAAGAGACTTTGTTAAACTAGTAATTATTCTCACCTGTAGAATGTAAAATCGCTTGGACAATTCCAGTTTACGTCAATTTGTGAACAAACAAGAAACTGATGTTTCCGAGAGAATGGTTTGTCTACCTTGCAATTATCATTGAAGACACAGATGCGTTTCATTATTATTTGCCAGTCATAACGCTCTAGTATCAGAAACATTCAAATATTATCCATTATGTTGTTCGGAAAATAATGGACTATTTCAGAATAAAACTTTTATTATAATTTTATTATAATAGTTACACAAATATATATTACTCATTCCTTATGATTAAAAATGATATATTTGTTAATTTGATATCAGTCTCTTTCAGAATTATCTTAAAATATTATATCTCCCTAACCTTGAACATGAAAAAAATAAGAGATGTGTTTACTTTTATTGCATGAGTTCAAGCTTGGTCATAATTAATCTGAAACTGCTGTCAACATTAACAGAGCATGGGGTAAAGGATCCGCTTGTGATCGGGGTCAGTACGGTGTTGTTTTCGGAACTTCCGCAATGGGAATATGAGTCTTGAAGATCAACGAAACTCATGTGCAATTGACAATCAACATCTGAAAACAGTAATCGGACAAAATCCCCGTCACAGTTTTATAGAAATGTCTCAGTTAATGGGTGTCAGCAATATCGGAACATCTTACGAAAATTCGCAAGTAGAAAAAATCGATAAATGGATTCCACATGACCTCAGTGAAAAACCCAACCTATACAAGAATAAACCATAAACAGTGCTCTCTTTTAATCACCTAAGGCGATAAAGGAAAGAAAATTTCAATTGTCTCTAGTTTGATAGAACAGAAAATGACCCGTTTTCTTTCCTCGGATGACGAAATACAATTATTTCGAAAGCAGAATCAATAATACAGATGTGACTGAAATATGTAAAATGTCCCCAAGCAGAAAACTGTGACGTCTTTCATAAAACTAGGCGACACTGATTCGCCCCTGTAAAGTTGTTAACGACTTTCTCTTTTCATTATCGTATTTATCTACTATTGACGGACTTTATTATTATGGTGAGACAGGGAGTCGACGCACTGCAGGACATTGCATAGACATTAAACAGGTGTACGAGGAAAAAGGAACTATAATGGTTTGGAATTCAGCGATTGCCCGAAGAAACAAGTATTGAACAGTTACTGATTTGTTTATGATGATTGTCAGCCAAAATGCTTATAAAATTGAAATATTCGCAGGAATCTCTTAATTAACATAAGCTGATTAACATTGCATTGCATTGATTCAGCATTTTCAAATGTGTTTACGTTAAATGGTTGTATTATTCTACACATATTCCACATTTTCTATCTTTGTTGCTTTTAACACAACATTCTAGTCGACACATTTTTGCTTTTCTTCGGCTGCATGTTGCTCCTGGTAGTCTTAGAAATCGATTGTGAAGTTTTCTTCGGTGTAACGAGAACATTAAGTGGAAAAGACAAAATGTCAAAATAATATAAAAAGGACAAGAGGAGTTCTACTTAGGAAAATAATTTATTATCATGTTTGATAAATTTACGATTATCTCTTCTTCCCGTCAAATTAAAGATTAACAAATATATATAGCTAACTGAACATTAATGTAAGAAACTACACACGCGCGCGTACACATGCATACACATACAGACGCACGGATGCACATATATATCCCCAAAGATTCACACAGAAATTATTTTATTACAATTTAATCCGTTGTCAAGTTTCTGCATACCATCCACGAGGGCAAAGATATAATTAATCCACATTCATGGAAATCTACAACTTTTGACGAAAATTTTGTAGATGTAAAAAAAACACAGTTTAGTATTACAAATAGTAATACTGCCCATGAGAGACATAATAAAATTCTGATGAAAATACTAATATATATATATATATATATATATATGTGTGTGTGTGTGTGTGTGTGTGTGTGTGTGTGTGTGTGTGTGTGTGTGTGTGTGTGTGTGTAGATAATACATTCGTACTCTGGTTCTTTTAAGAGAATTGTCCTTAATACCCACTGGCAAGGGAACTCTCTTACAAGTCTTCGAAATGTGCCTCGGTCTTTCACTGAATTTAGTAGTGAGTTATCTCTTCTTCCATTATTGTTCCCATTCTTCACATGATTGTTGTTTGCTAGACAAAATTTCTGATAGTCGAGACCCCTCTCTACACTCGTCTGCAAATATCTTTGTGTTCGATGACTTCAGTGTCCTCCATGTCAAGTGCCTTAATATCACTGACCTCACTGGCATCCAGACCTTGAACTTCTCTATTTCCTACGTAATTATGACGGATGCGTTTCGCTACTTATTCTCTTTTTTACCTCCTCTCCGGACTTATGTCGTGCTCTGCAGCTTTGTTCTCTTGGCAACTCCGCCCACGCAGTATTGTCTATAGTTATCTCTTTCTGCTTTTGCATTAGTCATGAACACCCCCCCCCCCCCAGTTAACAGAACACATCACTGATTGGGATTGATTGATTCATTTCATAATTTTCTTCGCGATGTCACTTGGAATTATATTTTTAATTACCCTATTGTGAAATGTTCCACTGAAGTTTTTTACGGTAAAAGCAGGCCTTTCGTGCCAGCACGGAAATACCAAGTGAAATGGCAATCTTCTTGGTTCTCTCCTATCTGTTCAGCCCCTATAACTTACAGGAACCACTTCGTCCAGCTATACAAGATCATCAGATCCGATTGTAACAGACGTCTCTTTGTTATTGCTTGTACAAGCGTGTCCTCAAAGAAGCAAAGTCACTATTTGCTGATAGAATGAGATCTTATATCCTCTCACAAGTTTGATTCTAGAGATTACTGGTGGCTCTGCAAGAGTGTGCTGAACAAAAGCAAATACCTTGTCCCTCCTCTTTTCAACCAATTTAAAGGGTGCCTTGCTTGCAATTTCTCTTACAACTCCACCCTCGACTCGACTCGACTGGGGTATCTGTGTCTGATTCCTTCCTAGAACGGAGGCTCTACTGAGTGATAGGCGCATAACTCCGTCCTTGGTTTCTGCTATCATTTCTAAATTATATCACTACAAGGTATGCGGATTTGACGGTATCCCTGTTGTCGTCCTAAAGGCATGCGTTCTTTAACTAGTTCCTGTTCTCTCCAAACTTTACAGAAAATGCCTCACTGCTCCTTGCTTTCTAGCTCCTTGGAAGTTTTTCATGGGACCACTTTGATCCTTCAAATTGTCTCCCTATTAGTCTTTTAACTTCTTTTTGACAAAGATAAACGCCGGCTATCTTACTTTACGGACTAGTTTCGGACAAACACTTTGGCTTCAGTTTCGTGAGGTCTACCGCCGATGTGTTAAAGGTCAGCACTGAATTTGTTTATCAAGCTTTAGATAAGAACGGCGAAGCTAGGATTGTGGTTATAGATATCTCAAAGGCATTCGACAGTGTTTGGCATGTTGGCTTTCTTCGAGAGCTCAAGGGCTACGGTGTCACGGTACGAATATAATACAATCGTTCTAACAAATCGTGTAATGAAGGTCGTGTTGAACGGTCACGCTTCCAGATCATTTCATATTAATGCGGGGGGTGGGCAGGGCTTTATCATAGGACCCACGCTGTTTATAATCTTCATCAACGATCTTCTTGATGTCATTAGTTTCCAACTAGGTATTTCTGCAGATATCAAAACTCCTGTCTTAATAACAAGATGTGACAGATGCGACAAAGTAAACCTGGCAACTTCTCTCAAAAAGGACCTCCAATCAGTGGTTAACTGAGGAAAAGAAAATTTGTAAATTCTATCGCCTCCTCAACACAACTGCTTTCATTTAATCACCACAGAGAACCTTTTCTGCATGGCCAGATCAACCAGACCCAAGAGAAGCAGGAATTGCAAGCACGCTACTGGGAGAAAAACCGGGTAGTGAAGAGAAGTGCGAGAAAAGACAAGAGAAAATTAATTGAGGACCTGACCCGGAAGCAAAGACTGCAGCGGGCCAAGGAAACATGAAAAGGCTGTATGAAATCACAAGGACCCTCTCTATGAAAAACAGTAAACGTAGCTGCCCCGTCAAAGACCAGAATGGCAGTACCATCTCAGGGGAAGAGGAACAGAGAGCAAAATGGGCGGAATACTTCAAGGGAACACTCAACAGAATTCGCACCATCTGTTCCACCAGACATTTCACCACCTACTAAACTCTTCGACATTAACAGTGCCCCCCCCCCCAAGAATATCACCAAGGATATCAAGTCTTTAAAGCCAGACAAAGAAACAGGCCCTGACGGTATACAACCTGAAGCACTGAAGGCAGACATCCAGATTTTAACTGACATGCTGCACCCACTCCTGCACAAGATATGGGAGCAAGAGAGAGTGCCCGAAGAGTGAAAGAAAGGTCATCTTGTGAAGCTGCCAACTGGAGGGGCATTATGCTGCTGTCCACTCCAGGAAAGTACTGACAAAAATCATCCTAGAGAGACTGAAGATGGCGTTGGACAAGACACTTTGGGAAGAACAGGCTGGCTTTCGGCAAGATAGATCATGCACAGGCCACATCGCCACAATGCGCATCATCATCGAACAGTCCCTGGAATGGTAGACCCCAATGTACTCAGTTTTCGTAGACTTTCAAAAAGCTTTTGATAGTGTCGACAGAGACGTCATCTGGAGACTGGTGCAGCTGTATGGCTTTCCACCAAAGTTCGTCACCATCATTCAACAACTGTATGAAGGTGCCATCTGACGGAACCATTCTCCGTGCAAACTGGCGTTCGTCAGAGATGTCTGCTGTCACCGACGATCTTTCTGCTGGTGGTCAACTGGTTAATGCGGCAGGCCAGCCAGGTAGGAGAACTGCTTTACAGTGGACCTGCATGAAGCAGCTGGAAGATCTGGACTACGTAGACGACATCAGCCTTCTCTCCCACAAACAATAAGATGCGCAGGAGAAGCTGAGTCGTGCTGCGGAGAAGACTGGCCTCCAAATAAACATAGGGAAGACGGATGTCATGAGGGTAAACAACAGACAACAAAACCCAGTGCGACTACATCAAGGAAGTCGATAAGTTTGTCTACTTGGAAAGCGTCGTCAGTAAAGATGGGGGACAGGGAGATGAAGACATCAAGTGTCGAATCAATACGCTTTAAACAATCTGCGGTCAATGTGGAGATCAACAACAAAACTCTCACTTTACAAGATCCGGATCTTCAACACCAACGTCAAGTCGGTCCTACTTTATGGCTCAAAAACCTGGTGGGTAACTAATACCAACACTCACAAACTTCAGACATTTACCAACGAATGTCTCGGGAACATCCTCAATATCAGGTGGCCAGAAGTCGTCTCCAACGACCAACTGTGGAACAGGGCCAAACAAGCCCCAATCGAGATTGACATCAAGAAATGTAAATGGAGTTGGATCGGCCACACATTCCGCAAGTCTGCTTCTAGTGTCACCAGGCAGGCCCTTGACTGGAATCCACAAGGGAAGCGAAAAGTAGGTCGACCAAAACAGACTTGGCGTAGAAGTGTTGACGCAGAGGTGAAGGCAGCCGGCACGACATAGGCCGAGCTGAAGAGTATCATACCAGACAATTTTTCTCGTCAAAATCCACCGTGGACATTTATAAAAAACTACCATTCATCTGTGCATTGAATACTGTTCTCGAGATTTGTGAGAAAATCCAAAGAAGAATCTGTAATCGATCCTGATCTGGCATCTCGACTTCGGTCACTTTCTTACTGACGTGACTTGGCATCCCTTTACAAACTTCTACAAATATTTTCATGGAACTGTTCTGTTTCCCCTGATGCCTCGACTACATGAATTTAAGTGTGCTATTAGATTGACAACTAGGTCTCACCGTTTTACTATTAAACTAGCTAGATACAACCGCCACCACCAGTTCTCTGATGTTTAGAGTTTTTTCTATTCTCAGTGATCCTTACTTTGATTTTATAGAACCTGTTGATTGGCTCAACTTTCGTCCTGTTAGTTCTTTTGTTCTGTGGTGCATACTAGCTGCATTTCTGTTTCTGTGCACTTTTCATTGACCCTTTCCGCTTTAGCCTGTCGACATTTATTTATAATTTCTGTGTTCGGTACTCTTTTCCATTCCTTGGCATTGTTTATTGTCGCTTTTTCATTATCTCTAGAATTATCATTTCTTGCATCGATTTCCTTGTGGTGATTTCAGTAGTGTTTCTCTGAACAAGTTCAACTTTTATTTTCTAGTCTCGTTAAGGTTATATTTGTTTATAACTCTGTAATTATATGTTTCCTTACAACGTGGATCCTTCAGGATTCTGTTGTCTCATTTAGTTTCTGTAGTTTTACTCTGATGTAGCACATGAATGAAAGATGGTCACTCCCGCAGACAGCACTTGGATATGTTTTGCAGAGTAGAACAGCATATATGAAACTTTTGTTGATAGTTACGTAATCAGTATGGTTCTTTGTGTCTTCTACATGTTCAAAGGCGTCTTGGGTGCTTCCCAACCAGTTGTGGGTAATTATTTCATTGTTTGCTGTGCACCACTGAACCCATCTTTCAGGGCGCTCATTTCGAGATCCTAGTTCACCTTCTCGTACTTTTCCGACTTGGCATTCAGGACCCATGATAACAGTGATTTCTTGTGATTTACATAGGGTCTTGGCATTGTCCAGAGAGTTGTAAAAATTATCAATTTCCGCCTACTTTCTCTGAGCTCTCGGTGCGTATACAATGATAATTGCTATGTTAAAAGGCTTCCCTTTCAGTTTAAATTATAGGATTCTGTCTGAGATTTGGCAATATCTCAGAACCCATTTCTTTAGGTCATCATCTAATATTAACTCTACACCTTTTTATTTTTGTCCCCAACTGCATGTATTATCCTGCGTGTCGCTTACAAAATCCTCATTACTTGCACACCTAGTTTCGTATAAGCCTGACGTTTAATCTATTTGTCATGATGTTTTCAAGCTGGCCACATTCATATCCCGTCCCTACGTTCTAGTCTTCATTCACTACTTACTTTCTGTCGTAATTTTCCGTCCTCTACAAATAACATAGCATTTAAATAGGAATTTAAACCAACTTCAGGTATTGAACGATTAAATAACCAAAGATAATTTTATTGTTTTATATACTGAGTAATTTACAGTCATTAATTGAAAATTAGCATTCTGGCTGGATTATGATACCAGCTTTTACATAATGGAAAAATACTCTTCTTTAATTCACTTTCATATTTTCTTACATAACGGAACTACATAAATCAAATGAAAAAATGTGTATAATTTTTGTGGTTCTATTCTTTTACATTAAATCATTATTTGTATTCTGTAAGCATTTTACACTGGAAGATATCGGAGACATTTATTGATCAACAACTGCCATAAGAATCTTTGTGTTCTTTGGCTCATGGGATTTCGGAACGAAATAGCCTTTTTTCACAGCACTACACGTAGTTTCCTAATCTTACTAATTGCTCCATAGAAATGCCTACTTTATCCTGTTGATTTTTTGGCATGAATCTGTGACATGTTAATCGAACTTGTGGACCTGAGGGAACCAGAAGTTAATAACACTCCAGATTGCCGAGAAGCCATTGAGTAGTAAAAATGTGGCGTGGGGGTTAAGGTAATAATTCCAATGCCAGTGACGTGAAATATGAGATCAGGATTTACACAGGGGCGTTCGGAATAGATGCGCAAGTTGACGACCTAAAAGGCTTATGATTTATTCATAAAATGGAACAGCTAAACGAAATATATTTATTATCATGCCTAGAAAAATTAACAAAGATAAATAAGTCTAAGTGACTTCTTATTATGATACACATGCATACACAGCCACAGTACAATGTATCCAAATATTACACAAGTCACTCAAAATTGCACATTCACATATAAGATGACTGATATGAAATATCCGAATAAAGTTGCATGATGGAATATATGAAAACCAGTTGGATGTTTTGAATTTTTATTCTGTTGCCAACGTTTTAATAATTTCAGAATAACAGAAAAAATAAGAAAAAAATTATTATTTTTATTTATTTATATTCGCACTATTGTCCTCAACTTTTTGTTGTTATCACAATGTTTCGGCCTGTATGCCCTCCGACCTTCCTCAGGTGATATATCGATCTGAGTAACATACAGGGAATTCTGAACTGAACCCTTTATTTAATCTACGGGGGTAGATTGTTCTCGTTTTACTGCCCATATCTGAAGATATCTTCTAGTTCTTATTTTTATTTAGTACTGTTCAGTTCTCCCATTTCCACTGACTATGTATCATTTGTTATTTTTCCCAGGGATTGAACTCACAAATTTACAAACGGTTTTATCTATTAGGTCATTTTCCCGAGGATAATTTATTGTAATGAACTTAGAGCTTTAAACAATCTGCCTGTTGATTAGGTTGCTATTGCTGCTGCTACTGCTGTCTATCATATTTTGATTGCTGCTGTTACAATTTTTGTGTACCGCTGTGTACTAGTGAGTAAACCAAAATCAGCTGACTCATTTTATAGTCCACCAATAGAAGATCAACTAATCAGAAGATTTGGAATATTCAATCCGACGTGTATAAAGGCGGCCATTTTGTTTTCTCTCCGAATATACACTGCCAACCTCTGAGATGGAAGACCATAAGAATTACTAAACAGCTACTACTGGATATTGGTGTTGTTTCATTGAACAAATTACTTACGTTGGATTTCTACATTCAGGCTACAGTAAACATATATAACAGCTGCTGCTGTTGCGGTTGAAGACTACCTGTCATTTGTCATTCTTTATTTATAATCGTGTAGATCACCAGCGTTCTTCCTTAACCAGTATTTTCACTTCAATCCACAGGAGCTGATGTTACCCTTTTCCCTCCATTACATGATCAACCATGTCCGATTTCAATGTCTCACTCTACGATATTCTTTCAGTCTTTTAGAGGGCGGTTCGTTTCACCTTAATAGTCTCTGTCACAATTGCAAGTAATCGAGTACATGAAATTCTCAGTCATGTTCTCCACTGTGTTATGCTTTAATCGGCAGAGATTTCTCTGTAGAGTAGAACTACTTCTGAATATTATCCTTATTTTGTAAGTATTGCAGATCATCGATAGTCATCAGCCCCTGTAAACAAAGAACACTGGAGAGTTAAACGTCTGAAAGAATTAGCGCATATGCTAGGCTATGAGGACCTCCTTACTAGGCCTAGCGTGTTTTTATAATTGTGCTTGTTCCTTCCTGAGTTAGTTTATGGTGATGGGGGGTAGAGTTCTCGTTGTTAATTGTTGCTTGTATCAGAAGGTAGATAAATAGTAGCAGTCCTTCGGGACAGCCGCTAGTTTGGCCTAAAGGTTCAACAAGCAATCAAACTGGGGTCACCATAACATAAACAAAATAACATACGAAAGAGAAGGGTATATCAAAAACACTTTGTATTTAAATGCAACATCAATGAATAGTACAATGTTTCTTGATTTACACGCACAAAGTCCGTTACAAAATGTTCATTCATAGAAGAGAAATCCGATTATTAAAAGAATATAAGTGTCTTTTGTTAATACTTAAGTTCATGACGTGCTGGTCACAGGAGATGAAAGGTGAGGTCAATGGGTTGGTAGGAGTCCTTTGATATCTCCGTTGGTGAAGGAAGGCTGAAGGCATCGGGTTTGATGGGTGAGAAAAGCGTAGCGACATTCACTGACGGTACTTCAAAGCTTTCTCCTAGAAGTGAATTTATCGCTCTATTTATGTGTGCCCATCGGATCAGAGTCAGTCTGCTGAAACAAACTGTTGGGTATGGCGCGGAGCCGTTTAATTGGTGGAAATTGCTTATTATTCTTTTTATTTCTTTTTAGTTTTCCCCCGGAAATTCTGCGTGGAGCCGGGTGCGCAAAGACCAGTATTGGTCATTTGCTGTCTAAACCTCTGAGGGTTAATATCCGGTCCTTCGCTTGCTCCGTGCCACCACATAACTTTCACCCCAGTAAACGGAGTTGTTGTTGTTGTTTTTTTTTTTTTTTTTTTTTTTAGTAATAAAAATATGTGTTTTCTTTCTTCCATTTAATCGTTCTACCGGACTTCGTTCTAGTTTCTGGTTTGTTATCATTAGTTTCTTCGGAACAAGATAGGGAGTTATCCAAATCCGGTCTTGATCCAATGGAATCTTTTGATTTTATATTTTCAGAAATATATGCAGGTTTTAGTCTATCTATTGAAACATTACTATGTACGTCATCCGATCTTTTAATAGTAAAATATTTTTTATGACGACTTAATACTTGGAATGGACCTGTGTATGGAGCTTCCAATGGCTTTCTTACTCTGTCTGTTCTTAGCCAGATACTTTTACATGTTTGTAAATCTTTTGGAATGTAAGAATTAGGTATTGTATGCAGGTGTCCCCTGGATAATTTGTCCATGTCAAATTTTTGCATCTCGTCGGCTAGAATTTTAACGTGCGAGTTTGTCATTTCACTATTCTCGTTCTTGATAGAGTCAATTAACAATCGGGGGACTTGTGCATGACTCCCTGTTACTGCAGTAAATGAAGAATAGTTTGATTCGTTAGGTGTTATCCTCATTCCCAAAAGGACGATAGGAAGAGCTGACAACCACGATTCTTTCCTGGCTATAATAGCCGTTTTTAAAGTTCTGTGTGCTCGCTCAACTAATCCATTCGTTTGCGGATGGTACGCCGTTGTTCGTAATCTGTGGAAGCCTATTATTTTTGATAGTTCTGAGAATAATTCGGATTCAAATTGGCTTCCTCTGTCCGTAACGACATGAAGAGGAACCCCGAATCGGGAGATCCACAGATTGACAAAAGCCGTTGATATTGATTTTGCCGTAATTTCTGTTATTGGGCATGCTTCTATCCATCTCGTATTTCTATCAATGTATGTTAATAAATATCGATATGGTGAAAAATAAGGGTCAGTTTGGTTCTTTACTGGTGGTAAGGGACCGACAATATCCACATGCACCGTTTCAAAACGACTGGAAGGTAATTCAAATGGATTTACTTTGCTCTTTGTGTGTTTTATTATTTTTGCTTGTTGGCAGTGCTGGCATTCTGTGCACCAGGTTTTTATTGACTTGTCCATCTTCGGCCAATAGTATCTGGATTTTATTATTTTTCTTGAAGATGTTATTCCTGGATGTGATAGATTATGCAGACTGTCAAATACCGATTTTCTGAGCTTTTCAGTCACAAAAGGTCGTGGAAAAGGTAATGTCGTGTCACATAATATGGTTTCATTTTGATTTATTGTGTATGGTTTCAGTTGATCTTTGAATGCCTGAATTTCATTGTCAGTAGCTTGATGCTTCATTATTTCTTGTAAGTCACATATATCAATAGTGATCGCGTTGACAGATCGTGATAAACAATCAGCTACTATATTTTGTGAACCTCTTATATGTGAAATGTCATTTACATATTCGCTGATAAAACAGAGGTGACGCTGTTGTCTATCTGATTTTAAGGAAGACTGGCTTTTAAAAGCACTGCAAAGTGGTTTGTGATCCGTCAGTAACATTACATTTCTGCCTTCTATTAAATGTTTAAAACGGAGTACTGCTAGATAGGCAGCTAGTAGTTCTCTGTCAAAAGTAGAATATTTTTGTTGGGTTTGGGATAATTTCTTTGAAAAGAAACCTATGGGGATGGGTTGATTATCAATCATTTGATGAAGTGCTGCACCCACCGCATAATTCGAACTGTCTGTTACAAGTTGATAGTTGTTAGCTTTCGAGCTGGGGAAAGCCAAAACAGTTACATTTGATAAAGACTTTTTCATATTTTCGAAAGATTCAATTTCTTCCTTTGTTAGGGTTAATGACTTGGAATTTTGGTTTAAACGTATTTTTTCCGTGAGAGGTAGTATGATATCGCTGAAATTTGGCACAAGTTTTCTGTAAAAATTTGCCATTCCGATGAATCGGCGTAGTGATTTGGAATCGTTTGGTTGAGGAAATTCACTTAATTCATTCAACTTTTTAGCACTGGGTTTGAGACCACTAGCAGAAATATGAAATCCTAAAAAGTCTAATTCATTAGCACTAAATATGCATTTGGAGAGACAAATTTTAAAATCGTACTCACTCAGTTTTTGTAGTACTAGGTCGATATGCTTGGAATGAGTTTCTTCATCTTCTGAGAATATAAGGATATCGTCGATATATACAAAGGTATAATCAGTATCACGAAAGATATTGTCCATCATTCTCTGAAAAGAACATGATGCGTTCCGTAGTCCGAAAGGCATATAGTTATATTCAAATAACCCAAAAGGGGTAGAGATGGCTGTCTTGCAAACATCCTCCGGATGTACAGGTATCTGATGATAAGCAGACGACAGGTCTATCTTTGAAAAGAACTTCTTATTATGAATCTTTGAAGACAAGGAATTTATATTTGGGACTTGATATCGATCGGCTTTTGTTATGGTATTTAAATGTCTGTAATCGCCAACAGGTCTATATGTGCCGTCTGACTTCGGTACCATATGTAAGGCTGAACTCCATTCAGAGTTTGAAGGGGAAATTATTCCTGCCTTTAGGAGTTTCTTGAATTCCTCTTTTGCAATTTCACATCTCTGAGCTGATAATTGTCTGGCTCTGGAGAAAGTAGGAGGGTTGCTACCAGTTTCTATTCTATGGAATATCTTTGGTTTTGTTGCATTCGTGTCGCGATGAGGAGAAATTAAGTTTGGGTATTTCTCCAGAATTGCTCGTACCATTTTGTTAGCATCTTTATTCGGTACTAAATCTATATTCATGATAATAGACGATGGATGTGCATCGGATTGTCTATTAGTCATTTTATCAATCAGCTTATTGTTTGTGCAGTCCACCATTAGCCCGAAATGGTTTAGGAAATCGTATCCTAGGAGTGGCTGAGCAGTTTCGGCTATTATAAATGTCCAGGTAAATTCTCGTCTGAGGTTCCGTAGTGTTAGATTCAGTACTGCTTGTCCTGAGCATTCAATCTTTTGATCGTTGGCAGACACTAAAGAGATATTGGTTGGGTATGTTACAGCTCCACTTAAATATCTCTTCGGAAGTATAGATACGGCAGCTCCTGTATCCACAATAAAATTTAAACTTTGAGCTCCTAACCGTGCGGCTACAATGAGAAGCGGCGAGGAAATGGAAGCTAACACCTCTCGCCTAGTTAGTTTTCCGAAATCTCACGAGGAACTGGTGAATTTGGGCGAGAGTTGGGTTGCATTTGAACATTCCGTTTATTTGGCCATCTGCACCACGGCTTACAAAATTTTGCACGTTCCGCAAAGTATAAATGCGCTCGGCAAATTAGAGGTTTTTGGTCCTTGTTAAAAGGGCGAACACTGGTAGGGAATTTATTTTCACTGTGGGAACAGCCATGTATCCTTTTAGTTTCATTTTTATTTTGCTGTTCATCCCTTTGCTTCCCCGAAATCTGTCGAATATGTGCGGTGTCTTGTTTGTTAAAATATAATAGTAAGTCATCCGCCATTCTTCCAAGGCGATCTGTGTCTAAATCGACTTGTGCCGCTACCACTGGTTTAATGGAGTGAGGTAGGGCTTGAATAAATTTGTGACGTACGATATCGTCCCCTACGCCAATTCGGCTTGCTAATGACATAAGTTCATTCAGGTATACTGAGGGACGACCTGTTACAGTCGATGACGACATTAATTTGTCCAGCATCTCTGGTTTTGTTTTCTCGTAAGCGCCCGTCACTGCTTCTCTTAGTGCGTCGTAATCTTTTGATTGCAGTATAGTTGGCTGTATATTTCCTACTATGTCCACAGGGAGAGCTGCCAAAGTGTTAAAAAATTTTTGACTGGTCTGTCTTATATTTGCAATATTAAATTGCGCCTCCATTATCGCAAACCAAGCTATTACGTTTGATTCAATGAAGTTTGGTGGTTTTATCGCAACAGCTTGGATTGGTTGGTTTTGATTAATTGTAGTTTCTTCAGCGTCATCTGCCATGTTTTTGGTTTGTGTTGAATAAAAATTCTAATTTTGTGACAGTTCAATTTTTTTTTTTTTGTGCGTGCGTGTATATATATGTGTTAAAATCACGTCGGCGTCACCACTTATGGTGATGGGGGGTAGAGTTCTCGTTGTTAATTGTTGCTTGTATCAGAAGGTAGATAAATAGTAGCAGTCCTTCGGGACAGCCGCTAGTTTGGCCTAAAGGTTCAACAAGCAATCAAACTGGGGTCACCATAACATAAACAAAATAACATACGAAAGAGAAGGGTATATCAAAAACACTTTGTATTTAAATGCAACATCAATGAATAGTACAATGTTTCTTGATTTACACGCACAAAGTCCGTTACAAAATGTTCATTCATAGAAGAGAAATCCGATTATTAAAAGAATATAAGTGTCTTTTGTTAATACTTAAGTTCATGACGTGCTGGTCACAGGAGATGAAAGGTGAGGTCAATGGGTTGGTAGGAGTCCTTTGATATCTCCGTTGGTGAAGGAAGGCTGAAGGCATCGGGTTTGATGGGTGAGAAAAGCGTAGCGACATTCACTGACGGTACTTCAAAGCTTTCTCCTAGAAGTGAATTTATCGCTCTATTTATGTGTGCCCATCGGATCAGAGTCAGTCTGCTGAAACAAACTGTTGGGTATGGCGCGGAGCCGTTTAATTGGTGGAAATTGCTTATTATTCTTTTTATTTCTTTTTAGGAGCCGGGTGCGCAAAGACCAGTATTGGTCATTTGCTGTCTAAACCTCTGAGGGTTAATATCCGGTCCTTCGCTTGCTCCGTGCCACCACAAGTTACTTTGTTCGTCCGTCCGTTACACACTTCAGTACTGATCTGTATTCGGCGTCTCACTGGCGGTGATTTTCAAAGAAACACCCCCACCCACTCCAAAGCAGTTGCGGCAATGAAAGATGCTATAACAGTCCATTTTTATCAATTTTTTTCTTCGTGTTTTGTATATATATATTATCTTGTATTTCTTTTGTGTATGTACCTCCACTTTTTCGCCGATAAACAGCATAGCATAATGAAAAAGGCCCCAAACATAATAAAAATAAATTTTTATCTTCAAAATGTTTGTTATTAAAATGTTATTATTTTATCAAATTTTTAATCCTTTCTAGCACGTTCGAAATGTTGGTAAAATCTTTTCTTTTTTTTTTATAAGTAAGCGACCCGGATCCTATTTACGTTAGTGTTTTTGCGCCGATTGTGAAAAACACATTGATTTGGAAATTCTTGCAAAAATCAAATAATTGTCGGATTTTAATTAAACTTTAAAGCTTAATACGATAATTATCTGCGAAGGAACAAATGCAACGTGTGCAGCATTAATTGGACAGGTATTGCCTCTACACTACTGTCAGTTGGAAAGACGTAGTTTGTTCAAATTTCCTGTCCCACTCACGGAGGCCAGCGATTGTAATGTACCAGCCACTTCAGACCATGCAAATTATTTACGAAACCTGCATTTGATCATCTTACACGAGTCTTTATGTGATCCCTTCAGTTGCCCTTCATGCTATTGATAAAGCCTTGTGAGATATCCCTGGCATTGCTGTTGTTTTTGGTGGTAAAGTTGTGCTCTGGGGGGCGGACTTTAGGCAAGCCCTACCCATATTGCCAACAGGAACTCCTGAGTAAGTCATTAAAATCTATATTAAAAATTCGCCACTGTGGCTGATTTTCATCCAATAGAGATTAAGCTAAAACATCAAGACAAAAGCAGATCCAAGGGAATTTGCAGCATGGCTCTTGCATCTTGGCAATGGAACATCAGCAGCTTCACAAGATCCTAATCTTGCTGTTGATGACAGAAGTGCCTCAAATTTCATGCATTGACAGTTCTCTGTGGATGCTATCTTCAACAATACACCTGAGGAAGAGAGAAGGAGCAGAGTAAGTCTTTCGCCAAACAACTCAGACTGCCTTCTGATCAATGAAGAAGTTTGAGACAACTTCCCGGTGATTGCTGCACCTATTATAGTACAGATAAAGTTTTGACAGATGATCCTGCTTGGGCAGAATACTACCAACTTGAATTTCTAAACTTTTTGAGACCATCAGGAATGCTTCCTCATAAACTGAGTTTAAAACCTGGCTCAATAGTAATGCTTCTTCGCAACATTTCTATCCAGAATGGACTTTGCAATGGTACAAGACTGGGAGTGGTAGGCATGCATCAACAGTCAATTGAGGCTTCCTTGATTAGCAGCTCACTAATTGGCAGACTTGTCCTCATCACCAGAATAAAGCTGGTTCCAAGCGATTCTAACTTGCCATTCACCTCGGAGAGAACACAGTTTCCTGTCCGTTTGTCATATGACATGTCATAGGGGCAAACATTTGAGAGGGTGGGATTGTTCTTACCTCAGTTAAGTCACGGGCAATTTTATGTGGCATACTCTAGAGCTCGCAAACTCTCAGATGTAAGGGTTAAAGTGATGGAGGCAGACAAGGAAGGAGAAGAGGGCGAACTTTTACTAAGAACATTGTCTGTCGAGAGGTACTGACTTGAAGGAATTGAATGTTTTCAGAAATTCTGGAGACCCTTGATTATATTAGGTATGTGTCCTATATATATATATATATATATATATATATATATATATATATATATATATTAAATGAATATCTTTCAAAAGAGGAAACTTTATATGTGACATGTATTATATATATTTTGTACATATATAGGTCTATTGTTTTCTGTATTCATATTGGAGGAAACTGACATGGCTCTATGTTGGGAGTAGGAGTACCACGGACTAATTGCCATTGGCAATCTTTCCATACTTGGTGGACACTCCCAAGTATCTCTATGTGTTGTTTATTTTCCTAGCCTATGAGTATTGTATGTTAAAAAATGATAGATTTAATAGCTAAACTTTATTTGTAAATATACCTGTACAAATATATGGAATTTTACTATTTGCTGCCTATCTCATTCTATTATATATGTAGAGATTTTCATTGCTCCTTCTTCAATGCGTTAATTTCATACATACATATATGTAGAAAAAGTTTATTGTTTACTCAACATCCTATAAGTCGGTCCGTGGAAATTCTACGGGTGCCGCTCGTATAAATAAATACAACATGGGCGTTGCTAATAAAGAAAGAATGACAAATGTCAGTAAGTCCTCAACTGTAGCAGTAACAATCAAAACATGGGCAGCTGCAGCAGTCAAAACATGACAGGTAACAGTCCAGATTAGCAGGCTGGTTAAGTTTAAAGATCTAAGTTTATGAGAACATCTTGTCTTATGGATAAAAGCGTTGGTTTGTGAATTTTGGTGGCATAGTGTGAGTTCAGTCCCTGGGTTGGGCAGTGAGTACTTGCACTCAGTGAAAAGGGGTGAGCAATAACTGAAAAGTACTATAAGTAAATAAGAACTAGACAATATATCTGTGAAATTGGAACAGTCTATCTCCATAGATTAAATAAACGGTACAGTTAAGAAATCCCTGTAGGTTTCCCAGAAGTTTGCACAATGGCGGAAACGTATTGATTTTTTAACTAGTATTTACTTTTCAAGTTTCTTTTTTTGGCAGTTTTGCTCAGGGTATCAATTTACAGAAGTAGTTTTGATCTTTATTTCTCACCCTGCTTCATCTACTTATTGATGTTAAATTACAGCTTCGAACATAACATAAATCTAGAGGAAAGTAAATGCTGGTCAAATGTGAAAAGAATAATAAATTAAATCTAAAATACTTGCGTTGTACATGCAGGTATGAAAGTTTGGCATAGGCAATGGTGGGTGGGAATCCAACATCAAAATTGAGACTTGTATTTAAAAGCTAAATATTTTTATCAAAGTACAATGTGAATAAGTTCTATAGTTTAAAAAATTCATTAAAATAATTTTATTTTTCCAGTTTTGTTTAAAAGAAAATATGTTCTTATTTTGAATGAAGATTTCAGTTTGAACATTTCCAACAACCATCTGCTGATACTTTCATAATCACACAATAGTAATAAAACAAGTTGTAACAGCAAGCATAATGTACGGTTCAAGTTTATATAATATTTTATAGAACTGGAACTTGTAAAGGCTGAGAAATAGAGTGCATTGAAAATGGACATACAAGCACAGCAAACAGAAGATCTTTGAATTGCTAATATATGATGCATACACACACATATACAATTTTATAGATAAAGAATAAACTTGGATCAAAATAATGAATCAGTAGAACAAAAATTTGAATGTGAACAATTTCAAAACATAGCAAAAAATTAAAAATTAAAATGAGAAAGAAGCAATTGAGAAAGGATCTTCCTGTTGATGAAAGAAAAAATATTACAGGATAACAAAACCGAGGATCAAGACAAGAATAGAACAGAATTTACAAAATTAATTTCTAGCCAATTTATATTCACTAATAGTATTTCCCTTGCTTACCTTGAGTAATAGTCATAACTCAATTGTTTGCTTGCTGATTAAAAAGGCAAAGATTATTGGCTTACTATGAAAGTATTTCTGTTATAAATAGATAAAATTCCACAATGTAAGAAAGTTGAAAGTTTCAGATTTCATTATTACTAGCAAAATTATTAAATCTAGTAAAACAGCATTATTAGTTTATAGCTTTGCCTTGTAAAAGACTAGCATGGTATTCCATGTGTTTTTAATACATTTTGGCCAATATGATTTTTTGACTTCCTCAAAGTATGTTGGCATAAATTTAACAAGGTCACAAAAACTAACACAAAAAATGTTAGGTAAGCAAGATAGAAATAAATTTGGGCAATGTTTAATCTTCGTGCCCACAAAAAATGTTTTGTCAAAATGACAGTTATTCCGTTAACACCAATAATAGAATAATGTAAATAGAGTTTTATTTTTCCTCCTTTGGCAATGTTTATTGATTTAAAAAACAATGATTAGAATTTCAGTAAAACCCAAACATATGAAAATGTATTTATACATTATCTTTATTCTTGAGAATTGCCAATAAATATATCAAATATTATTTATTAGATTGTTTATAATAATAATAAGAATTTTATATTTACAAGGTTATAAAAATATTAAACCAACTGTAATGAAATATTATTTACCATTTTACAAAGAAATATGAAAATACATTTTTTATTCATAAATTTTTAGAAATGTCTCTGAATAAGAAAATTTAAATAAACACAATGACGAGTAATTAATTATAATTTTTTAAAAATGCATTTTTCAGGCTTTTTTTTTTCATTTGCTCTCACCACATAAATTCACTAAAATAGGCTGAAAGCATCTCTTCCTCTAAGCCAAACATTTTTAGATTTTAAGTGAAACTACAAACACTCCATATTTTGGGTGTCTCCTTATTTATTGAATGGATAAAGTTTTCCTTGTGTTTAATTACAACAGAATGTATGTGATTTTTACCGGAAATATTGCATTGTATTGCTGGTTTACATATTTTGATAATTTTGGAATAATTTTTTTTTTCAAATTTGCTTCTTTATAAAATGGTAAATAATACATTTTTATAAAAGGTAAATAATAATATCGTATTGTACTTGGTTAAGATACTTTTATAATCTAGTAATCAAACATTGCCGAGGAAGTAAAAAAGCCCGAAAGGGCATGTAACAGCGGTGTCAAGGGAATAGCCACATGAATACAATGTTTTTTTTGTGGATGAAGGTTAAACGTTGCCGAAATTTGTTTTATGTTAATTTTATATAAAATGTTCAAATGGAATCGCAGAATTGATAGGTTAAGAAAAAAATTGCTAAGGAACTTAAAACCACCAGATACAACAAACACCTGACAAAAGCAGAACAATATACTGACTTTAGAAAGCAATCCAAGTCCAGTACATGATACTTAAGGGCATTGATCAAAAGTGAATAATAAACACATTTCAATTATTAAATTGAAATGTTTATTATTCAAAATTTCACTTTACTCTTTAAAATTGAGTAACTTTCAATATATCTGATCCGGCATTACTCAATTTTTTTAAAAAGATACTCAATAAAATCATAAATTTATTTTTTGCTCAAAATTTACCTATAAAAATAATGCTAATTTACAGTGGTTACCAATGTCCTTAAAGATTGTAATATATTTTTAAAAATATCCACATTACAACCAAAAACGTTTGCGGTTTCTCTCTTCTTTTTAATATATACACACATATATATATATAACCCTTCATATATATATATATATATATATATATATATATATATATATATATATATATATATATATATATATATATATATATGTATGTATGTGTGTGTGTGTGTGTGTGTGTGTGTTACATATTAAAGTATATTCAGCTTTTGAATGCTTTTGCATGGAAAAATCAGAAGACTGTTAATTTTTCACCCATTCACGTCTCTACATATCTTCTTATATTTAAAGAAGTGAAGTTAATACATTTTGTACAGAATAAAAAGAAGATCGGGAAGTCAATCTTCAATTTCTTTTAAATGAAAATACCTTATCAAAAATTCACAAAGTAAAATAGAGTAAATATTTAATTTGATTTTAAATCTGGATTAATCGAATCATCTGTACAAACAAACCAATTTTAACTTCCAGTTATGTGCACTTTAAGGAATGTTTTACTAGACAAGTGACAATAAAATTGTCACTGCTTTCTTTGACAATAAATGTTCTCTTCAGATTAAAATTAAATAGCGAAAGAGAATATTAAATAGACAAACGTTCTTTCAGAGAACAGAAAATAAAAGACAAGACTGGGTACAAAATAATAGAAGTGAAGTTGAATGTCACACAACACAAACTGCCAAGGATGTTAGTATTTAGTTGTACAAAAAACAGACTATACAGTGGACAATCGGGTCTAATAATTATGGTCCAAGTTCCTTGTACCACGGTGATGATCCAAGGTAGAACCAATGAAGAATAACTCGAACATAGGTATGGAATAACACAGATATATTACAAACAGAAATATATACAAAGAAGTAGAAGTATTAGTAATGACTATCAGATTTGGTTAGAGTGAACTATGTTGTCTCAACAAGTATCACTTTTCCAATATTCTTACAATAATACTCCGCGCCCTCTTGAGGCGCAGTATTTATAATGTCCGGAATAGTCCATTATTATTATGGGTAAGTTTCCATAACACCCCCCCCCATCCGAAGCTTTTGCGTAGCAGGGGGTTTTAATATCTTTTTTTCTTTGGATCTATTTCCAAAGGTTCTGTGAACTTCCTTTTTCTGGACGATTTTCGTGGTTCTGGCATTGTTTCCGGCCTTTTTATATCAAATGAATCGAAAATCGTATCCATCACTTCTTCCTGAGGTGGACCATTAGCATCCTGTAACAGTCTCTTCATTATTTGGTTTACGTGTCTTCTATGTGAGAATTTGTGTCCCTGTACTATGTAAACCATATTGCCGATTCTCTTTTCAATTGTACCTTGATGTAAGATGTATTATTTTTTTATGCTTTAAAATATTTTCTCCTGGGTGGAATTTTCTTTTTGGTACGCACGACTGTGTTATTTGCTTCGTTTGACTTAGTAGCAATTTATCAAATACTGATCTGATTTTTCTAGCGAACATCACTTCAGCGGGTGTTAATGCCGATGGCGTAGCATTATTTGGCGTAATTCTATATCCCTGTAGAAATTGATGTAATGCTTTTTCCGTAGGCACATCATATGCTTTTCTTAACGCTCTTTTGAGTGTATCAACAAATCTCTCCGCTTGGCCATTTGATCTTGGGTGATATGGCGGGGATTTTATATGTTTGACTTGATAAATTTCGCAAAAATCTTGGAAGTCCGCTGATGTAAATTGCGTTCCATTATCTGTGACTAGGCAATCCACTACTCCAAACCAAGCAAATAGCTCGTGGAGGCAATTTATGGTAGTTTCCAAAGTAGAATTTTTGCAACGAAACACCTCCGGCCATTTACTATAACTATCCACTATAATCAAATAGTAGAACCCATCTATTGGACCTGCATAATCTGTGTGTACTCTTGACCACGGACGATCTGTCTCTGGCCATGGCTTATGGATGATTGGCGGTGCTTTGGCTGCTAAGGAACAACCCTTGCATTTTCCCACCGTCTGTATAATGTCCTGGTCCATGTTTTTCCAATATACATAGCTTCGCCTCAGCGATTGCATTCTATTTTTTCCTGGATGGCCCCTGTGGAAATCCTTTAGGATTCGCTTTTGTATTGTTTTGGCAATTACTACCCTTTCGTTATAAAGTAACACATTATCGCATAAAGAAAAGCTGTCCGATATTTGCTTATTTTTTATGCTATTTTTGCTTTTGTTTCTTTTATGGATTCATCATTTATTGCTTCATTTTTTATCTCTTGTAGTGTGACGGGGAGGTTTCGAACTGTACAACATAGTACTGTCCTGATATCTTCTTCATGTCGTAGGGCTGCGATTACAGAATCTTCCAATGGTTCTGTTTTCGTTGGTATAAGTCTCGACAGACCATCCGCATGCCCGATTTTTTTCATTGTTAGATATTCCAATCTGAAATTGTAGTTCAGAAGAATTGTACCCCATCTTAGTAACCTATTTGCAGTGTAAACCAGTAGACCTTTTTTCGAACCAAATATTGTTAATAACGGTTTGTGATCCGTCTGTAGAGTAAAAAAAATCTAACATAGATATATTTATGAAATCTTGTGACTGTGAAAATTAAATCCCAGAGTTTCTTTCTCTATTTGTGAGTAATATTTCTCTGCTGGTAGTGAAGTTCGAGAAGCATGCGCGATGGGTTTTATTGTCCCATCCGGCATTTTATGCAGTATACACGCTCCAACTCCATAGGCGCTCGCGTCACTTGCTACAATTATTTCTAATTTTGGATCTTAGTGTGCCAAAAATAAATCCGAAGTTAATGTCTTAATTATTTTGTCAAACGTTTTCTGGCATTCATCTGTCCACTCCCAAACTTTTTTCTTTCTTCAGAAGTTCGTTCAGTGGTGCGCGAAGTTTATGCATGTGAGGAATTAATTCCTGGTAGTAACTCACTAAGCCTAGAAAACTTTGTAATTCTGTTATGTTCTTAGGAACTGGCATTTTTTTTATTGCCGTTACCCTTTCAGGGTCTGGTCGTCTTCCTTCTTGATCGATGATATGGCCCAGGTGTTTACTTTCCTTCATGAACAAATCGCATTTGTTTTCTTTTACCTTGAACCCATAGCTTTCTATTCTGTTAAACATCTCTTGTACGTGTTCCCAGTGTTGTTCAACGCTTTCGCTATTTATCAATACATCATCCAGGTATGCAATCGTGTACTCTAGCCCGGCATAGTATCCATTGTCTGTTGGAATATAGCCGGCGCGACCTTAATCCCAAATGGTAATCTTTGGTATTTGCACAATCCTTTGTGTGTGTTTATGCACAGTAATTTTGAAGTTTCCTCATCGACTGGAATTTGTAGGTACGCTTCACTTAAATCTGTTTTTGAGAAAAATTTTCCGCCATTTAATTCAGTGAATACTTCTGGACTGGGTAGAGGATGGTGGTAATCTTTTATCGCTGCGTTCAAACCTGTTGAGAAATCAGCGCATACTCGAATCTCACCTGATTTCTTTATGACATAAACAGTAGGAGCGGCCCATTGACTGTATTCTACTTTTGTTAATATGCCAGTATTTTCGAGTCTAGCCAATTCTTGATCTATTTTTCTATTGACGCAAACGGTATGCTCCTTTTTTTTCTTGAAGATAGGTTGAACGTTTTCTTTTATTTCGATATTTGCTGCCATTTTTTACATCTTCCGAGACCTGCTGAAAATACTTCGGGGAAAATCGTTTTTAGTTTCTCTTTTAATTTATCTGCCTCGGTTGATAAACTTTTTACATTTTGGCAGTACGTACCGCTGGCAGTGCCCCATCCCTTGACTGATGATATTCTAGCCCTTTTGGGGAGGTCGAAATGTTTTTCCACCTTAGATTTGAGATCGGGGTATTGGCAGGTGGCCCTTGGCCGAAAGGATCAGGAAAAGACCGCGTTTACCTGTCACATGGGTCTCTTCAATTTCAGAGTTATGCCGTTTGGGTTGGCGAACGCCCCGGGCGTATTTAGTCAGTTGATGTCCATCGTGCTAAATGGCACGGAGGCCTTTGCCATGGCATATCTGGATGACATTATGGTGTTTTCAAAATCCCTGGAGGAACATTTTGAACATCTGCAGGAGGTGTTCAACAGGTTAAAAGAACAAGCTGAAATTATCAGTGCCAGTTTATGAAAGAAGAGACGAAATACTTAGGGTTCATCATAAATAAAGAAGGGATAAAGACGGATCTAGACAAAGTAGAGGTTATAAGGGCCATGCCTGCACCTAAAACCGTAAGAGAGATCAGGGGATTTATTGGAGCCATCGGATATTATCGGAGGCTCATACCAGCCTTTAGTCGACTGGCAGGCCCTCTAATAGCGTTAACTAAGAAGCATGCTAGGTTTAAGTGGACCGAGGATTGTCAGCGTGCGTTCGAGGCTCTAAAGGACCAGCTGACAGCTATACCCCTGTTGGTCTACCCAGACCTGAGTAAGCCTAGTAAGCCGGATGCTAGTGATAAGTGCATCGGGGCGGTTCTTACACAACCATGTCCCGACAAGGATGGCCCAGTACCAGGTGTGCCGATTTATTTTCTGTCTCATCGACTCTCCGATACTCAGCAAAGATGGCCAGTAATAGAGAAAGAGGCGTTTGCTATTCTGTATGCTGTGCAAAAGTTGAACTATTATTTGAGTGGGGCAGTGTTTACCATTAAAACAGACCACAAACCCCTCAAATATTTATTAGAGGCGGAGTGAACGAAAAAGAAGATACAGCAATGGGCGTTGAAACTAAGTGGATATAACTTCAAGATAGAATACTCGGCAGGGAAAGATAATACCTTGTGCTGACCTGTTATCGAGGATTCTGAAGCAACTAGAGACGGAATCTGTCAAGTTAGAGCCGGGTGTGGATGATAAGGCATTCCAAATTAATGTGATCAACTCACAGGCACCTAAGGAAGGACTTGGTTGGGAGACGGAGATTATTTCCGACCACACTGGAGAGACATTATTAAGCAAAGCCAAGAGGATAGAGAGATAGCAGCTATCAGATCCAAGGTAGAGGCAGGACGTACCTCCAAATATATGGTGCACGATGGAGTGTTGCATTACCTTGCAGGCAGAGATGAGGAAGTAAGTCCAAAAATAGTGATACTTGAGAAGTTGAGAGCCGAAGTTCTGGACCAGTGTCATAGGAAGTTGGGACACATGGGAATTGATAAGACATCTGGATTAATAATGAGGAATTATTATTGGCCTAGGTTGTTTAAAGATGTTGTGAACCATGTAGAAAAATGCGTAACCTGCCAAGTACAGAGTCAAAGGAGTAGGGAGGACCCCGTATTAGAAACGGATGTCCCGAATTACCCATTTCCGAAAGTAAGCATGGACATTTCCGGGCCCTATGGAGAAACTCCAAGAGGTAATCTTTACATAGTGAGTTTTGTGGACTGGTTAACGAATTGGCCTGAGACATTTGCCATACCGGATAAGACGGCACAGACAGTGTCAGAGATAGTGCTGAACGAAATATTCCCCAGATATGGGGCCCCTGAACAATTGGTTACCGATAATGGACCGGAGAACGTAAATCAAATTATGAGGGAGACGTTGAGGGAATTGAACATACATCACATAACCACCTCCCCATATCATCCCCAATGTAATGCGAAAGTGGAAAGATTTCATAAAACCCTCGCTGATGTGTTAGCTAAACTAGCTGAGGATAATAGGGAAAATTGGGACTTATTCGTAACCCAAGCATTGGTGGCCCTGAGGTTCTCCATAAACGAGACGACAAAATTTTCCCCCTTTTATTTAGTATATGGCCGGGATGTAGTCTTACCTATAGACAATCTATTGCGACCTAGGAGAAAGTATTTAGGGGAGGATCATCATCGAATAGTTCTAGAACAACAGCACAAAATGTTTACGCAGGTGAGGAGAAGGGTTCGGAGAGCCCAGAAGAGGCGAAACGATAGGATAAACAAGGGCAGAGGAGAAGTCTCCTTCCAGATCGGGGATCCAGTATATTATAGAATGCATGTGAGAGAAGGTAAATTGGGCCAGAGATGGAGCCCATATTATAGAATAGTAGAGGAGACGGGTCCGGTTTCCTTTGTGATATGGGACCAAGTGACCGGGAAAGTAAAGAGAGTGCATGCGAATGATATCAAACTAGCGGAAATAGGGGAATGGGAAGGAGCCGAAACAAGAACTAAACAGAAAAGCCAGAGGAGAACTACGTTAGTAGAACCCGAAGACCTGGAGACGGAGAGTGAAAGCGAAGGGAGTGAAGAGATTGAAATTAGCCCAACTACCCTTCGAAGGCTGAGGGAGACAAAGCGGACCCCAGCGGGACCTTCTGAGGAGGCAGTAATTGACCCTAACCTTAGGGGAGAAGAGGAACTGAGCGAATGGGAAGAAGAGGATGAAATTCTGTTAGCACAATTGCAGAGTAAATTGCGGGCTGGAGAAGCGCCTAGTGTTAATGGGGAATTACCATTGAAATAGGGATTAAGGGGAGCGGTGCAGCCCTAGCTCCAAGGTTAAGTGAAACCAGTACAATGGCTGTGCCGAATGGGGTTGACCGGGTATTATCCTCGGTGTTGTGGATTGTGTGGAAGAGCCCCCATGCATGCGCGGCACTGGTGGTGGTGCGGGTCGGCACTTGATGAGTTGCTCTAAGATATAACCACCCAATCGAAACCAAAAACAGGATGATTGAGTAAGACGAATTCTTCTCTCCATATGTTGCAGACATGGACGAGAGGAGGCTCACGGTACTGATGATGCTGGTTCTGGTAGCTTATACCTGGGAACACAGTGAGAATACTATATTTAAGAAGACGAGCGAAGTGGTTATAACTATATCAAAGTGGTTGATAACGTTGGTAATAGACCTACGACCGTATGAGCAGTTGCTGGGACAGTTGAGGGTCGAGGTGGACAAACTAGATACAGCCAGGACACAAGTTGCGAGAGAATATTTGCAGACGCCGGTATACCATCGTATATTATACCCCGTAGCTCAAGAGTCATTAATACTTGAGAGACAATGGAAGGACATGAATTACTATTTGAAAGGAATAAAGTTGTTACGGACCAGGCAGAAGAGGGCAGTACTACCTATAATGGGAAAGGCATTGAGCGTGTTGTTTGGTACAGTCTCCGAAGGCGAAGTGAAGGTAATTAAGAGGAAATTAAAAGTGGTAGAGCAGGAGCAACAAGCCATGGCTCAGTTGGTTAGAGAAAGTGTATCCCTACTAAACGTCACTAGGCTGGAATTAGTTAAAAATAGAGGAAGTATTAATTGGTTAATTTCTCACCTACAAGCGCTTAGAGTAGAAGTGTTAAATGTAACTATGTCTATAACCACAGGGTTACAGAAGTTAGAAGGGTTCTTGCAAAGATATTTTCAATTATTGGCTATAATGAGTAAGGTACGCCAGACAAGTCATTCCTTAACGGTATTGTTGGAGCATGTGAAAGCACAATTAGACATGCTGTCGCTGAGACACCTGTCTCCGAGTATAATAACTCCGGAACGATTGAGGGAAGTACTGCTAGAGATACAAGCCAAGCTACCCCATCACCTTCGATTACCGGTAGACCCCACCCGACAGCTATGGAAATATTATAGCGCCTTGGGATGTACTACCTTGCTGGAGGATGATAAATTACTAGTACTTGTGTCAGACAGAGGTTGTACCTTTGAAATTTACCAGGTGATGAATTTCCCCCTTCCCTATCCAAAGCTAGAGCCGAAGATAAGAGCAGTAGCTAGGTACAAAGTGGAGACGGAATTTGTCGCCCTTAATCTGGCCAGGACGAAGTTTATGCTCTTAACAAAGGGAGAAGCAGAAAGATGCAAGAATGACACCTTAAAAACCTGTTGGTCTGTGAGTCCAATCTATATGACAGGTAGCAACGATCTGTGCGTACTAGATTTGTTTAAGAAAATTAAGAAGGGAATTAGGGATCATTGTCAGGTAAAGGTATTAGCCAGGGTGATGTTGCCGAAGGCCATCAGTGTCTCCGACGGGGTTTGGGCGGTGGCCACACTAGAAGGGATTGAATTATCTAAGGTGTGTGTGGGGGAGCCCACTCCTGCAATAAGGTTTACCCCCTTTGTTTTTTGTAGAGCTACCCCTCGTCTGTGGAGCCCATGGTCCATCTATCTCCGTACCCCCCTACTACCGGTCAGAAGAGACATTTGAAAAGAATGAGGCCTTATTAGGGCTAGTAGGAACGAATGCCAGTGAATGGGCGGAATTGTGGGGGCCAATTATTGGGGTGTTTCCTAAGATGTCCCTAGAAAAGATGCCAGCGTTGTTCAAGCCAATCGATAAGATTGATCTTGGACGATTGAAGTCACAGTTAGATAAGATAGATATACCGAGTCCTATCTGGAGAGAGAACTTGGTTGATATAATAACATGGCCGACCGTTGGGGCAATTATATTACTAATGGCCGTAGCCTTGCTAGTTTGGCGGTGGATGAAGAGACGTAAGATATCGTTGGCCGGGCAGAAAAAACTGGCAGAGCAGTGCAGAGGTGAGGAAGGGATTCCAGTTAGTGCACCTTACCAAGGTAGGTCCGACCAGAGTGCATCAGATATTGGAACAGAATCCGCGATTGTCGTGGAAGAACCTGAGCCGTCAAGAGATCCGGCAAAACCTGTTGTGAAGGTGAGACGAGACCGGGTGGACAGATCCACAAAATAAACAACAATATTTTAAAAGAAAAAAAAAAGGACGATTGTGATTATCTTTGTGACTATCTTTGAACTGAACAAAAAAAAACGAATGAACTAGAGGAAAAGGTTCCATGACACGAAGTTGACAGACCCGTGAACTTTTACTTAAAAGGGGCCTGATGAACCCTATGGAGAACTGAAAACTGTACCTTTGCATGCTGGAAATAATTCTTTTTGTTTTCTTTTTTTTTTGTTGTTGTTTGGAGTTCGGGTTGGGCTGTGCGACTTGGAGCCTGTCCCAGGTGGCTCGTCGTAAGAGCATGTTGGGACAGGGTTTCTCGCACCCGACGATATGAAACTCATGTGTCATTTACTAGTAAATGACAGATGGGTAGGGGAGGGATGTAACAGAGAGAGGTTGACGCACACCCCCACATGAATGCACACACGCCAATATAACGTTTATTGATTGAAAATGGAAAACACGATCTTCCGTGAAGTTACAAACTGTGTCAGCGCTATTAATAGGAAATAATCTAGAACAATGATATATGGAATCTAAGAAGGCTAATGGATAAAGAGTGAATTTCAAATCGGGTCGGCGAAGATTTGTTTATAAACAAATGCAAAGGGCAGGAGGCGATGTTTAATTTGGGTCATTAAAAAAAATAGACGAAAATAATATTTTTGATAAAATCATATTGAAGTAAACTGGACCGGGGAGGTAAGATCAGTGTATGTTTACCGCTAGCGAAATCTAATCTAAACATTAGTTGAATCCGCTGAATTTGGTCATCGAAAAAACAATTGTAATGAACGACTTAATTTTATCCACTAAGAGATTTGAAATAGATCTGAGTAAGCAACAGAAGCTTTGCAAATACACGTGATTATGGCAACACTCATGTTAAGCGCGTGAACAACCTGGCTTATAACCTTCGGTTGCTATATTAACTCTAGATTTTGCTAATAAGGCAGACGGGAGAGACCGCGATCGGTTGGCACATCGTTGTCACTGCGTGCCGTCACGTGCGTGCCGTCACGTGCGTGGGCACCCGCAGCGACCATTACGGGTCGCGGTGCTACAGGCAGATGAGAAAGGCCGACGAGAAAGGCAGACGAGAAAGGCAGCTGAGAAAGGCAGACGAGTAAGGCCGACGAGAAAGGCTGACGAGAAAGACAGACGGAAGAGGACAGTCGGGGGAGAATTCTCGAAGAGACGAAAGAGACTGTCGTCGAGAGAGTAGAGAGACTGTCGTCCCAGTGAGTCGGTCCAGTGAAGAGTCAGAGATAAGGACTTCAAGAAATATCATCTTAGTTGTAGCAGTCGCATTGAAAAGCCGCTGAAACCTAACGTTTGTCATTTACGACAACAAACTGAAAAGCTACACTTCCACGCAGGGCTGGAATTACGAGCCACATATCCTCCCAAGTCGATCTGGAACGAGTTAATCACACACACACACCTCTCTCTGTTGGAAAATTGGTAGAGGAGTAATCCTCTTTTCTTATGTTAATTGCTTTTCTATCCTTTCTGTAATCTTTTCTACTGTTGTTGTTTCCTTATATAAAAGTCATCAATGTTTTACCCATTGTTGTTCGGCTTCTGCAGATATTATTTCGTTTTTTCGCCACATTCTAATTTTCCTGCCTCCCACCCTCACAGCCGTGTCTACATCCCCAATCGACTGTGAGCGTATGGACAATACCCCCCCCCCCGCCTACTGGATCTAAAATTTAACACAACGTGGCAGCAGGCGGAACTTGGCCAGTGACCGGTCGAACAATCTACAGGTACTCAGGGAGCGTGCGGCCAGCTACCCCTGAGTTCGGTTCAGACCGAGTGGGCGCCTCAACCCAAAGAGGAAGACGCCAGAGGTTGAGGGGCTGAAGGGATGGAGTGGTAGACTTATTGGTAAATCCCAAAGTTCGAATTTTTGCATCCAGTCCGTTCCGAATAAGTTTTCTGTATTTCTTAACACGTGCATTTTTAATTTTTTGGTCATTCGCAATTTTATCCATTTTTAACATGGCAGGTTTGTTCAGTTTTCTCCATGTTTGTACGTTAATAATAGTTAAGTCCGAGCCGGAATCCAACTGTAGTGTGACTTTTCTGTTTTGCATTTCTACTTGTACGTATTTTCTTATGTTAGTCTCATCCGCTTGGTCAGTCTTCGTGATTCTTATTCTGCTTTGCTTTCTCTTCTAGTCCAACAATGAGAACTTTTATGTCCTATTTTTTGCATGATAGACAAGTTTTAAAACGGTATGGACAGTCTTTATACTAATGCCAAGTCCCACAGCGATAGCATGTACTGGGTGGTTGTTTTTTCTTATATTGACTTTTAGAAGTAGAACAATGTTTTACCTGTTTTTGAGGAGGGAAAATTGATTTGGTTTGTTTCTGAGGAAGGAAAGTTGGTTTTTCTTCGTACTTTACGTATGTGCGCGATGCCAGCTTCTTCTATATCTTTTGAGTCTTTCTTTACACTGACTGGCAGTCTTCGTCTAGTTTTTGAACAGTCAAATCTTATGAATTTGGTATATTCGCATGTGCCTAATTTTCTTAGTAATAGACGTACTTTCCGTGCGTCTGACCAATCTCTGCAGTCAAATTCATATAGATCTTCGTACCTTCGGAAGTAAGTTGCAAAGGTTTTGTCTTCGTCGGGTGCATGCGTGAAATCTTCGATAGTTCTCTAAATAGCGTCTTGTGAGAGAACTGTTTCATTCTCGGAATTTTGCCCTTTATTTGACATTACACGTAGCAATAATTCTTGTAATTCATGATGTTTCTGTTCGTTTTTTTGTTGCTGTTCAAATTGGATTTTGATAAATTCCACAATGGTTGACTTAAAATCTTCCATGTTAACGTAATTTTGTGCAAGTATTTTATCTTAGTGTAACCTGATATTCTGAAACCTGTGTACGTCAAAAAAAATTTCCTTTTAAAATTGATGTCCAAAAAGAATTTTTTTTTATGTGTTCGCGTAGAACATGTTTTTTTTAGAAATCTCGCGTAGAACTTGTTTTTTTTTTTTTTAGAGTTTACTCGCCGACACTGTTATGTGCGACGGATAGCAAAAAAAAGTATGTCCTCCGCCTAGAGAGTTCGTTTTTCTTTTGGGGTTTCCTCGTCGCCACTTGTTATGGTTCCTTGTACCACGGTGATGATCCAAGGTAGAACCAATGAAGAATAACTCGAACATAGGTATGGAATAACACAGATATATTACAAACAGAAATATATACAGAGAAGTAGAAGTATTAGTAATGACTATCAGATTTGGTTAGAGTGAACTATGTTGTCTCAACAAGTATCACTTTTCCAATGTTCTTACAATAATAATCCGCTCCCTCTTGAGGCGCAGTATTTATAATGTCCGGAATAGTCCATTATTATTATGGGTAAGTTCCCATAACAATAATCATTCTAGCAGGATCTTGGCAGTATGTCGACGGCAGGAGAAAACCTTCACTTACTTTAACATGTTGACACCATTCCTTCACTTTCTTCTCTTTCTCGTCCCCTTTATCCTCACTTTTTCCCTTTCCTTCCTCATACTTGTGTGCCAAAGTACACAAGATAATAAATGTTAAGAAAAGTTACCAAAACACAACGGAAGAAAGATTATGTACATATTTATACACACTTCCTGTGGGCCTGAAGGGAAACTAATGCAAAGTAAAAGGACATGCTTGGAGTTAAGCTCTTCAAAATTACAGGTTAAGAGAGCAAACAATGTGGCAAGGGATTAAAGTCAAATTTGAAGTTCACAATATTTTTACCCGTAATTTAGATGCATATACTTCAATTATATGACAAAGTATTTATCTCATCAAACAAAAATAATTCCATGGAATAACAAAGGTAAAAACACTTAAAGTCAGTTTCCATTAAAAAAAGTTTATTCAAACATGTATATCTACTGAATATAAGTTTTAAAGTAAGAAATGCAAGTGTATAGACTCATACCTGCTGGAATTTTGAAATGAAGAACTATTATTATTATATACTTTGCTATTCGAAGCAGCATTTTCATTGTTATATTCACAACTTTTCGGCTTCTTAGCTTCCGGTTTTCTTAAACTATCTGGCATTTTACTCAGTAAACATATGTAACTTTGAATCGAATTCTTTATTTAATCCAGAGGATTAGACTGATATACCATTTAGGGCATATTTCATCCACCAGTCTTTTCACTTTTCTATCGTTTGCCTGTTTTGCTGCTTCTTTTTTTTTTACTGAATCATAGTATGTAAATTTCGACACTAGTAAAGGCCCAATGATTGAATTCATAACTGCCAGGGAACCAGATCTTTTTACCAATGCTTGAATCCCTAGGGTACACGTATCAACTGCATAAAAGAGTATCAAAACATACCTAGCTGTCTTTCATTTTCAGCCTTTCGTTTCATTTACTTTTCTAATAAATTTTTTTCTTGAGCTTTCTTTGGGCCACTTTCCTACTTCACACCTTCTTTCTCCACTTTCCATTCTTTCCTTTTCCAGTTATGTTGTTCTGAAAATGAACAAGTAGTTTGTATATATATATATGTTTGAACCTGAGTCCTCTTTGTTAATGAACTTTTAACTTTTTCTAAAACCCCGCTAGTTGGAACTCTCTCTCTCTCTCTCTCTCTCTCTCTCTCGCTCCCTATACGTCTGGCCCAACAACATCGCAATGCCAGCAACCATACACAACGACCAGCAGCGGTCACCCACCGACCAGCAGCAGTCACCCGCCGACCAGCAGCAATAACCAGACCTGCCAACCAACAGAGCTAACCAAACCAGGCGACCAGCAAAGCCCACCTGCGACGACAAACCAACCTTTCCCGTACACTATTGTTAGTAATTATTACGGAAGGCTTTTCGACACTTACTTCGACTCAAACCGTCGACACGACCGGAGCAACCGCAATCATCAACCTCCAACCGGAACGTCCGCATCTGCAACGTCGAACCAATGACTCAACCGGAACGTCAGCACCTCAACGTCCAACCGTCGGCATTACCAATATATACACTACTTTTCTCCTTCAGTTAATAAACCCAGCGTAAATCATACACATCTTCGTTCTGTTGTCCATGTTGTCTCACCTGGTTAGATCACAAAGTAAAAATGTGGCGGGCTCCTTGTGACATCGTCATATACGACACGGGGGCACCCGGGCCATCGCGCCTCCCTCCAGGGTGTCCGCTACAAGTATAACAACTATGATATATTTTATTCTATGTCTACCGATTTGTGCACATGAGAATTTTAAAGAAATTTACTCTCCGTCAGTGTTTGAACCTGCGTCCTCTTTGTAGAGGAAACCACAGTATTGTCCAGCTGCTCAGCTACGGAAGGCTTTCGGAGTCAAACAGAGTTCAATTACCCTATTTAAGAAATGCATATCTCTCTTTTAAAAGCCGACATATTTTGTATCCGAAACATAAAAAAGTAATTTCTAACCAAATATATGACTTTCTATTAAGTATATTCAATAATTCGCAGAAAAAACAGAATAGCATGATGAAAAAGGCCCCGAACTTAATAAAAACAAAGTTTTATCGTGAAAAAGTTTATGTTATTAATAAGAGGACCAAAATATATTTTAATTATTTCTTAAAATTTTATTCCTTTCGAGCACGTTTAAAATTTTAGTTGAAAATCTTGTTTTTTTTTTACGTCAGCGGTCGTGTAATATTTAGCATTAGTTTATTTAGCGCTTTTTTCAGTTGAAAAACATTAATTTAGAAATTCTTGCAAAAATTAAATAATTGGCGGATTTTAATGAAACTTTCCGAACTTATTCAAAAATGAATAAAATTATTTTAGAAATGTTTGTTTTTCAGAAAGTCATGGTAAAAATACTTTTTCTACCACCCCCTTAATTTTATGAAAATTCGAATATGTGTACTTTTGTAATTTTTTAATTAAATGCAGAAGTCTTTGAAGAATATAAATCATCGATTTTTTTTGTAAATCGAGGAGCTTTTCTACCCAAACTTTTAGCTCTGAATTGTAAAATACAAAACCCAATAAACTAATACATTATTTAATTAAAAAAGCTTTTAATGGTTTTTATGAATAATATATATTACGGTCATTGTTGTCTGAAGCCAAAATATTTTTTGGATGAAAAATGAATTTTTACAATAATCGTTTTCTTTTTTTCTCAATTCTAAATACAAAATATGATAAAGTTGTTAAATATTTTAAAATTAAGTTTGAATATGTGTATCTCTGGAAATCTTATTAAAAGATCTATTTTTACAGATCTTAAATTTTTTTTTAATATGCCAAGAAATGTATAAAAACATTTCCGGCAAAACTACGGAGGTACAATTCAGAAATAATGTCTCGTGTTTAAGAGTTGTTTCATGTCAACTTCTCTAACTGAACGACCATCACCGTCCCATTTTCAAAATTTTTAATTCTCTTTTTTTGTTTTGCATATTTTTCTAATTTTTTTTTTCTTTTAATATAATCATTTTTTTCTTTTTCAGTGAGACTGCATTATTAATTATTTTTCTTTTTTAGATTCAATTTTAGAGACGGAAACAATGCAGGCTTGGTTAAAAAAAAGTACCTTAAAAATCAATAAAATATTAGACTTTTGAAAGTATTTAATTTTTAAGAATTACTTTATGGTTAAATAAGCTGGTTCACTTAAAATTCGAAAATACTGTAATTTCTTCACTTCCGTCCAATAAATTGCCCTGATTTTAGTTGTGATACATTGACGTAAACGTCAATTCACGTCTACAAAACCAATTACCTTATTTCCAACTAAATTTTTTTCTGCTAAAAAATTAAGTAATGTTGATTTCCAATTACATTAAATATACTTTAAATTTTCTAATTTTCCTAAAATAACTTTTGAAAAAAGTATAATTGAATTTTACAAGATTTTTAAACGGAGAATTTCACTTTTCAAATTTTGCTGAATCAAAAAAAACAAAATTTTTAACTAAAATTTTGGATGTGCTAGAAAGGATTAAAAAATTTTTTAAAAATATAAAAAAATATTTTGGTCTTTCCTATTAATAGTATAAACATTTAGACGATAAAAAAATGTTTAATCAAGTTTGGGGCCTTTTTTTATCAGGGTATGCTCTTTTTTAGTGAAGTATTGAATATACCTTTCTATTATACTTAAAGGTGTGGGGGGTGTAAAAAATCACAAACGATAAAGTATCGACATCAAATTCGAAAAGCGATAACTAAATCAGTTATATTTAATGATATGATGAATGACCGATGTCATAATAACTTAAGATGAATTCAAAACATGTACAGCAGCAGAGATTCAAGGGTCGAATAATGCTCATCCTTTCGCCCTCCACCTTTTTATAGTTACTGCTCGTGTGTTTTTGAATATGAAATCAGAAAATAATATTTAACAGTTATTTCTTTAGTTCTTATTCCTACAGTCGATTTTAACGGCTGAAGAATGGATCAGTTAAAGAAAAGCTACAAAAATAGTGGAAATCTCATTAAAATATACTGTGTTGTTTTACGCATTTTAAAAAATGTTGTCAATCTTTAAGCAATAAAAGAAGTATTTACCACTGATTAAATTTTACAAAAAGAAAATTAGAAATATTTACCATTAAATATAAACTTAAAAATAATTAAAATGTTAAAATTTCAAATAAACTTCTAGCAGAAATTGTATAATTAGAAGAGGTTTTCCAATTACCGATGATAATCGATAACAATGTGTTTAATTATTTATTATATGACTATAATCATCTTCAAATATAATATAACTATATTATCACTACATTTTCCTAATCCAATGAAGACTTGCACGTACGTCTGTTAAAATGTCTTAGCAACTTAGAAGATGTTCGAAACACCTGGTACTTAATTATATTAGTTCTTAATTAGCAACCTATTAAATGCTAGCGTAGTCTATTTCGTTTCCTAAGAAATGGAAGACGTCGTCATCAGAATTCTCATCATTGGAGTTGACGAGCAGCCCGATAGCCAGCTGCTACCAAAATAGGAAGCCCGAAAAACAAACTTGTCAGTTCTGTTTCCACCAGTATTACAAATTTATTCGGATTTTGTTGGCAATGGATTTTGTAGTGTGAGCGTGTTTTAGGAGCGCGCGTTAGAATATGTCATTCCATGGTTATGTTTCGCACTCCTTTTCCTTTTCGTTCTGCGTCTGATCACGCGTATACAAGTCAATGTGTCCATTTCAGTCATGGTCTATAGCATGAGTAGTGTTATATGCCGAAATATCATACTACAACGCGAAATTAAATAGCGAGAATTAACCCCGATTGTGTAGCATTATTTACTAATATACCATGCACGGATGCAGTGATTGCACACCAACGTGTAAGCACCGCCAAATCAAAGCACAATTTAAAGAAATATCGAGATAAAAATATTTCAAAAGTCACAATTAACCACAAATAATTATAAAACAACCTTAAAAACAAACTTATTATTTTGTCTTCCATATTATTTATAATTTTTTATTTATTAGTTTTGTGGTAATTATTTTTACTTCACTCTTTTGACAACTTTCGTGTTAAGGAGATACTACTCAAATGTAAGTGAAAGAAAATACCTACACTAACGGAAAGCCTGACATACAAAAAAATCTCCAAGCAAAACACGAATTAATTAACATCAGTTTTACCGTCAATAAATTATTCCTGTTAAGCCCATCCCCATCACTGCTCAAAATCCTGACTCCTGACATTGTATAATTAAAGCACATTTTACATTAATTAAAAATATTGTACTGCATTCCTGTTGCCTGTTGATCAATTTGGGTATATTTAGTTATTTCCATTGTTCTGTGAATCTGTCTTTAATGTGCCTTTACATCAGACCGATTTTTTGCACATCTTCCAATATAAATAAGATGCATTTTTCGAGAAATTCCTTTAAATTTCCTCTTAGATGCAATGCATTATTCTTACCTAAAAATATCAACAAAAATGATATTCTAAAATTATTATTTTATTTTGCGTCATTTAAAGTGTTTGTTCTATACAGCCATTACATGGGTAAAATGCGAAATATTACCCAAAATAAACTTACAGGAAATCTTCATTAAAGTATTTAAACCATAATAATACAAAAGAAGCACTTAAAATGCAGTTAAAACAGTATTTATAGAATATAATTCTTTGTGTTTTAGTAGGGTATCCATAGTTTCGTTCCTTGCCAGATATGGCTGCGACTGACTAAATCCGTGAGAGGTCCCGATTATATTTAGACAAATCATTGAACCCCAGTGGATCAATAATCGGCTTTGACCGATGATGTAGTAACTTCTTTTGATTATTCATGAATTCTCATATTTTCCCAGAAGTACTCATATTCCAAATTATACATACTTTCAGAATTCGGGGTGAGCATTTACTTCCCTCTTAGTTTGGGAAATGGACAAATTCTCTAACCTCTAACACTTTCGCCCCAGCCCCTCAAACCTCCGGCGTCTTACTCTCTGGGTTGAGGTGTCTACTCGGTCCTAACCGAACTTATTATAGGTCCCCTGAGCATCCATAGATTATTCGACCGGTCCGCTGGTTTAATCCTGCTTCCTACCCACGTTGTAATTTGTTTGATCCAGAAAGCAGAAGTGATGTCCGTCCGTTCACGGTCGACTGAAGATGTAGACACGGCTGGGGAGTCTGCGCTAAGAAATTTAAAATGCAGAAAAAAAATATCTGCAGAAAGCCGGACAACAACTATTCAGTGGTTGAATTGTTAATGTCTAAAGCAGAAAAGAATAGTAGAGAAAAGAAACAGTTTACAGAAAAGTAAAATATTTAACGTAAAAACTCATAGACTGGATTCTAGACAGAGAGAGTGTCTGTGATTAACTTGTTGTTAAATCGTATCAGAACGATATATGATTCTTGCGATGGAGGGATAAAGATTTCTGAGGCGGGGTTTAAAGTTATAGTGGCGTTCTTCCTCCCACCGCTTGCTCGGGCCAATTCTCTCTTCTCTTCTTCAAGAATTTTCTCCAGTCTGCCTTTTTCAGCATAACTACGCGTTTATATAGATAAACCCGGCTAATTATAACTGACCCTCGGCCCTACTACTTCGCACGTGATTATCACGGGGTTCTGGCTGCTTCAACCAAAATCATGTGAATTCCAAAGTTCCTTCTAGCTTACTCAGCTCTATTCAATTTTTAATCGATTAAAGTTATTTCGACCATTTCATTATCTTCTGATGACAAAGATTAAATTTGTACAACCTCTGCCCTAGATCAGATTTCCCCATCAGTAAACAAAATGCTCTGATTTAATTTTGCTATTCAAATCTACTCCAATTTCACTAAAAAAATATACGTGTATGTTTCCCAGACTCTCTCTCTCTCTCTCTCTCTCTCTCTCTCTCTCTCTCTGTCACAAACCATAAATTTCCTAACTCCCAAGAAATTTCAATACTTAGCATTTTCATTCGCCTTATGAGTATTTTATATATGCTCTTGCTTTCTGGTCCTTAGTTTAGGAAATAGACGATTTCGGGTCATTAATCATTTTTCTAAATTCTTAAAAATTCTAATTTTTTTTCTAACTTTTCGCTTAGACTTATTTCTGAACTTTGCTTATGGAGGAAGTATCGCGTCGAGTCATACTGCCTCGACGTTTCGACTCTGGATTTATCCTTGTTTTCGGCTTTTTTGTGGAAATGTTTTCCATCTTGCATTTCTCTGAAGTCCTATGTTGAAGTTTCTCGCTCAAGCGTTGATTATTCTTCAAACGCCCTGACACCGAGTCGTTGGCGCGACGACTGTCTTGAGCGTCTACATCCTTAACTCCTGACTTAAATACCACTTAGCTTGTAATGTTTTTTCTATCTTGTCATAGTATTAATGTCAGCAATTTCTTTTGTTTTTGGTGAAAATTTTCAAGTCGTTCTTATATTAACTGAGATAAACGTGTTTATAATAATTTTATAATTATAATCTTACAATTTCATAAAATAGCAACATTGCTATGATAAGTAATACTGAAAGAAAAGAGTGTTTTTAAAAGATTATTTTCTTTGTTGACCGTGTTCTGTAGTTTAAAATTTTTCAATCACATTTCTTACCATATGATTTGAATTTTTTTAAATCGCCAAGCGTTCAGGTTTTGAGATCATATCAGACTTTTTGGTTGTCTATTCATAGCAAGACTATGTTCTTTCTTATTTTATTTGTTTCGCTATACTTTTGATCGACGAATCAAATATATAGATTCGATTACTAGTTTACCTGGCTCATTTTCATCAATCATTCTGATCCTCAAGTAGAAGCCTTCACTAAGGCAGGCGCATTATATACCTTTAATTGTAAGTGTTTGTTCCTTTCAGGGTGTCTTTTGCAATCAGGGTGGTTTTTCTCTTCTCTATACATTCGAGGTTTCATCATGCGTTTATTAACGTAACTACTGTGCTAGACTCTCATGTATAGCTATAAATCTCTTGAAACACAAATTGGGCTTCTTAAGAAAAACACAAATTTCCTATAAAAAATTCTATTTTCTTATATTACAATTAAAAAATAACTCCAATGAGATTATGAAATAGATTTACAATTGTATGAAATTATAATATAGTGGAATAGTAAGTAAACCGATGGAGTAAATGTGGACAAAATGACGTGATATTGAGTGTGCCTTGTCTGGATTTGAAAAATCTTGTTTGTTTCCTGTCAATCACGAAGACAGACGTAATTCGTTATTCGATACTCCTTAACTCCGGCAAACTGATATATGCTTCACTGATGTTCAAGTGTGTGTTCTACCGACAAGTTTGTGTTACATTACTTGGAAAGTAGGGTAGTCTGTTCAAAACCCATTTTGTAGAGTTTTGAATAAGGAGGACCAGGCCGATATTGTACAGGCTTTTTTTATTCTTTTTATGATAGTCAACCAAAGCTGCTTATTATTATTTTATAGTAAGTTCGCTCTTCACTGGGTGCCACACATATGAATGAAGCTAAACTTCGGTAGTACAATTCGTATCGACTCTACAGTGGGTATTGTGACTTTGAGCACTCGTCGACGGGGTAAGACAATTTGCCTTCTTTAAAAACAATGACCCAATAATTTTGTATTTAATTTTTGAGACTAGGAATTGTTAATATACTTTAATTTATTCGAACTATTCTTCTCAGTTTGATTATGTTAGACGTTGTTGATCACTGGCCATTTTCGGGTGTCCATTATTTGACTTGTTAACATAATACCCTAGTTATGTCCCTTTAACCTCCACTCCCTAGAGAAGGAGATAAAAAGGGACACTGTTGAATAAAGAACATGTGTGGCACAAGCCTCTGATTTAAACGTCTATCTTGTGTCTGTCGTTATTCTCATTGATATAATGCATTCCTGAAAACAACTATACATGGTGTCAGGAGTGGGATTTTAAAAAGCGGAGGGGCTACTGAACCCATTTTATTCGACGACGGACAAATTAAAAAAAAAAACGGAGACCCGACGCAGCCAACATGGAAATGTATAAATTTCCTACACGTATACATATTAACATCTGAACCATCACCCATTACTTAAGCTCGTTCATTACAGTATCATTATTTTTCTGCATATTTTTACTTACGTTTCGTTTGTTTTGTTCTCTACATTCACTTAAAATATCCAACACAAAGCAGAACACAACCCATATTGAAAATCCAGATGAACCTCCAAGGGGAAAACAAACCAAAGTTGACCCAATGACCTTCGTGTTGCAAATGCAGCAACAGCAACTCGCCATGTAGGAGCAGATGACACACCTCTTGACACGTCACCTGCCTGCCGAACAAAATGCACCCACTCCATCGCGCTACCACTGCGTAAAGCCCGAGAATCTGATGACAGAAGCCGACACGTCGGATAATAAATGGATCCTCTTTAGAGATGCATGGTCCCGTTACAAAGAAATGACCCAGCTCACCGACCCAACAAAGATCCGAAACGAACTACGATCTGCATGCAATTCGTCCGTCAATGAAATGCTCTTCAATTTCATTGGTCCTGATGCCCTTAATAATGCCACAGAGGAACAACTGCTGGAATATATTAAATCCGTTGCCGTGAAATCCGTCCACCCAGAAGTGTACCGTGAACAATTTTTCGTAATGAAGCAGAACAACGGAGAAACCATCACGTCGTTGGTATCCAGATTGTAGTCACAAGCGATGCTCTGTGCCTTCGAAAGACCATGTGGTTGTGATAGCCAGCACTGCATAACCTCATTCTCTGAGGACATGACTAAATCCCAAAGCATTGTCGACCTATGGGACATCTCCCACCAGAGTAAGATTTTGACTGAAATCAAGTCTTTGCCAACCCTGAAAAACCTGGTCGGATGTTTGTTAACTCTGGAATCCACCGCCAGAGCAACAAACCATTTTCAACCGACAGAGGCACCACAAATTTCTCCGATCAAATCTGCATCATCACAAAAATCCCCACCGAAAAACAAAAAGAAAACAAATAATGACAAATGCAAAGGCTGTGGTTATAAAACACACCCCAAAAGCCTGCAGGCAATGCCCTGCTTGGGGTAAATCATGCCACAAGTGTGGAACAGAAAACCACTTCTCATATGTATGCCGTGGCATAGCCTCATCTAATGCTGTAATGGAGGATAACCCTAACGACACCCAAGACGAAAATATCCCCCTCATATCAACCATGTGTACACAGCCTAGATAACTAAATGAAGGAGAAGGAATCCCACGTGGTACCTGGACCAACAACCAATTCACCCCAGAAAGACCAGAACCACCATCGTTTATTAGCGTTAAAATTGCATTAAACACGATTGCACTCAAGAAGTTAGGAAATCCAAGTCAAACAGACATAAAGCATTAAACCATTCAGTTCACTGCTACGGCAGATACAGGGGTGCAAACAAATACAGCCGGGGAGGATCAGTTGAAAAAACTCAGATGTAATCATAACCAGTTATTACTAGACACCGTTTATGTGCTCTAAATGACGACGACTTACCTATCAAAGGTGCCTTAATCACCGCAATGTCACTTGGTGATGAAACATGCTCAGAGATAATCTACATTTCTTCAAGAATTAAGGGCTTATACCTATCACAGATGACCTTAAAGAGGTTGAAGCTAATCGACGACAACTTTCCAGCACAACTCAGTACTAGAGTAGCCACCACAAAAGAAAACAAAAAACCAACTGATGGCACACTAGCCCCATACGGATGTCTGTACCGAAACCTTGCCCGCCATTACCAAACAAACTACTACTTCCCGCTATACCTGAATATCGTGAGGAGCTAGAGAACTGGATCAAGTGTCACTTTGCGAGCAGTGCATTCAGCACATGCACCCACCAGAAGTTGCAGACCATGACAGGAGAACCACTTACCATCTCGTTTCTAGAAACCTACCGACCAACAGCCATACATAAACCAATTCCAGTACCCCACCACTGGAAAGAAGCTGTCAAGTCACAGCTGGATGCCAATGTTACTCTAAACATCATGGAACCAGTCTCTTCTGGAACACCAACAACATGGTGCTCCAGAATGATTACAGTTCCCCAAAAAGATGGCAGCCCACGTAGAACGGTCGATCTGCAGGACTTGAATGCAGCTACAAGACGTGAGACACACCACACACGCTCTCCATTTAACCTTGTCAGCACGATACCCCCAGGGAAGAAGAAAACCATTCTCGATACCTGGAACGGATACAACAGCGTGCCCCTCTCTGCAAAGTCATATTTATCAAGGAATGAGGCAAATACCGATACTTACGAGCTCCTCAAGGCTTCCAAGCATCCAACGACGGCTACACGAAGCGATTTGATGGCATTAGAGAGAGTTTCCCCCGAGTATCCCGCTGTGTGGATGCTTCCAATTTATGGGATGCCGATGTAGCACTATCATTTTGGCACATTATTAAATGCATCATGCTTTGTGCTGACAACGGGATAGTCTTCAGTCCGAACAAATTTCATTTTGCAAAAGACAACGTGGAATTCGTTGGTTTCGATATCAGCCCTACAGGGTATAAACCATCTCAGAAATTATTTGAGGGTATCAGAGACTTTCTATCCCCGACAAACATAATCTTTTTTTTAGTCTAATTAACCAGGTCTCATATGCATTTGTCCAAGCACCCATCTGTCACTTTTCAGGGAACTGCTTAAGCATAATGACAAATTTACTGGAACGACATCTTGGAACAACTTTTTCAGTGATCCGACCACGGATTGGAGTCGAACAGGAATAGAATTTACCCTACTCCAAAAACATTGCGAGTGCCTATCTACGGCAAACCACCTTTGCGGATCAGAAAACACACACACACACACACACACACACACACACACACACACACACACACATTTATCAACCAATTTCTAACTTTTAATGACTTTCTTCTTTTGAATGCATACTAGTGTATTTTCTCTCTCTCTCTCTCTCTCTCTCTCTCTCTCTCTCTCTCTCTCTCTCTCTCTCTCTTGTTACTCAGTTATATAAAATAACAAAAATATAAAATACCGCCTTGTTGAAATTGTTTTCTATTCCCTTGCACTCTACACTCATCATTTCTTCTATGTACCGTGTTCCTTTCAGGACGTTGACGATCATGGCTCTCCTCAGTTTTCTGTCCTTAATAAATTTTGTCTTTTTTTATTTCTCCCAAAACCCTGCTCTGTCATCCATTCACTGAAGCTCGCCAGTTCGGTTATGCTTTGTTTTCCTCCGTCTCTCTTGCCTTCAATATATCCTGTGAGTGTCAGATTTTTCCAGCTCTCTTTCCTCATTATGTGCCCTAGAAAATTCAACTGCCTCTCCCTGGCGTGTCCTTTTCGTTTCCATTATCTATAAAACTTCGTCATTGCTCACATATTCGGTCCATGCTATTCCCAGTATCGTTCTGTGCAACTAAATTTCTGTTGCTTCAAGTCTCTTCATCTGTGAGGAGACTATCCAGCATCCAGTGCTATATATGAAGACTGATATTACATAACAGTTCAGTACTCTTTTCTTTGTTTCTAAGGAAATGTTTCTATTTACATGTTTCAAATATTGCTGCCACAGCGTTTAGTCTAACTAGAAGTGATGCTGCAACAGTAGAAAGTTGACTATAAATCAAGAGGATTTATTTTTAAATCTTGGACCATGGTTGAATTCCTCACAAATAAGACATTAGAATTGCAATGGCATAGACATCACTATTACAAATGAATACTATCTGCAAATCAAAAATGAAAACTGTCTGAAAGTGCAACTTTTTAGGTCAACAACAAAAACATTCGCTTTATGCGCATTAAGAAGTTGGATATTAACAAAATCACTAGCAAAAAAAAAAAAGAAATAGATACGTTCACTCGAATTATGAGAGCAGCGGTAAATGTCAGTTGGAAAAAACATATGCTCAATGAAGTATGTTACGGGAACCTACCAAAGATTAGAGACACAGTCTGTGAAAGGCAAGTGTGATTTAATGGCTGTTATGTTAACTTATTGGAAGAACATGACAGACACAAGTTTAAGAAGAGAGAAAAGTAAAACTTGCCTGCAACAGCCTTTATTCAGACACAGAAGTTTTGTCTAGAAATTGCAACCCATGATGTGCACTTTGTTGTGTGTAACGGCCTCTGTAACACGGCTGTAATTCAATAAACATTGGCTTTTACTGTTTACATGAAAGCAGAAAGTGCGCTTCGTCAGAGAACAAAACATGATCCAAGGTAAAAATTTTAAAACTAAAGGCGTATATTAATATGCCTTTAGTTTTAAAGTTTTACCTTTGAATGACACGTTCGTTATAAGTTCGCCCATAAACTTAATAGGGTCGCCAGTTATACTTTTAGCTATTCGGTTCGTTCTTAACAAAGTGAGCGTACTCAATTTTTTCCATGTTTGATAATTAATTACGGATAAGTCTGAACCTGAATCAAGCTGTAGCATTATATTTTTGTTAAATATTTGCACTTCAATATATTTCCTGCTGTCACGACTTTCAGGTTCATCAAACTTGGTAATTTTTACAAAACTTTTTTGTCTTGTTCTTAATCCTGCAGTGGGAACTTTTGTGTCCCAATTTATCACAATTAAAACATTTTTTATCTTTAAAAGGACAATCTCTGTACCAGTGTAATTGACCACACCCAAAACATGGTCTTGACGGCAAAGTAACTTTAATATTTTTGGTTGACCCTTTTTAATTTTTCTTTGGCAAACAGAGTGGCGAACATCGAACAGAGTGGCGTGGCGAACGTTTTTTAATGTGAGCCATGCCACTCTGTTCGATGTTTTTCGAATACTCTCTGACACTCACGAAACGTTGGCAATTTTCGGCAACTTGCTGTAAAGTAACGTCAGGCTCGTTTTCAAAATTGTTGAGTACCCTACAATGTATTTTGGCGTCTTTCGCTGAACTCAAACCCTGGACGAAAATCAGGCATTTAAAATTATTGGCACTTAACTCGACCAATTTGAAGTCATCGCAGTGTTTATTGACTACACTCGCGAAGGTAGTATAATCTTCGTCTTCTTTGCGAGTGAGATTCATGCATTTCCAACGCTTGTGGAACAGTGTTGTTTTTGGATTGAAGAATTCTGTTAATGATTGAACCATCTCTTTAAATTTCAAGTCGCTGGTTTTCATAGGCAAAATATAGTTAACAAACTTAGCATATTCTGCTGTGCCTAATTTCCTGAGGAGTAGGCGAACCTTTTTATGGTCAGCCTAACTTGCACAATCCGTATTGAATAAGTCCTCGTAACGTTTAAAGTACGAAGCGAATGTAATTTCTTCTTCAGGTGCAAACGTGAAGTTTTTAATAGCACTCCATATAGCATTTTGAGAGCACGCGTTTTCGCTATCCTCATTTTGGCTTTTGATGGATATATTATACAAGTGCCTTTGCTCATTCTATGTTTGAAGGAGCATTTCTTCCAGTTTCTGTTGTCTAACCTGAATTTCTAGGTGCAATTCCTCAAATTTCTTCTGGTATTCTACTTGTTCTCCTTGCAATTTCTTTTGTCTTTCTTGATATTTCTGTTCCAACAGTAGTTGTTGTTCCTGTTGGTGTTTTATTAACTCTAGCATTGCACTTTTAAATTCATCCATTCATCCATAGTAGGTAAAATTAAGAAATGAGATGGGATTTTTTTTCTCTTTACCCTTTTAACCAACAATAAATCTGTTTGAACTGTACGATTCTTTTATTGAAAAATTTAAAAGCTGGAGGGGGGGTAAATTTTTACTCCATTTTACTCTATTAGCGAAAACAATAAGTCTGTTTGACTTGCACAGTTCTTTTACTGACTTGTTGGAATGGAAAAAAATAACAATGTTCACCAACCTTCTTCCCAACCACTGAATTGAACTTGTAGAAATCCTATTGTTTTGAGGAGTTTCTTTTTTCCACTGTCAGTATTGTAATTAACACTGGATACCCTTTTGTCGTGGAGTTTGATTAGAATTCCTTTCTTCACTGTAGACACTGGTAAACATTTTTTTATGATTTAACATGAAGTCCGTTTCTTCGAATCCTTCGTCGCCAAGACGTTGTGATCAAGTAAATGGTTAAAGAAATAACAAAAAAGTGTTGCGGATATATTATATATTAACAGTAAGTACAACAGAAGAGTTTTACACGACCAGCGTTCAATCTATTCGACTGTTCCCCAAGGCCTTCTCTTCTACTAATCTTATAGTAGGCGGAAGAGTCCAAGATAGACTCTATAGAGGGAGGACACCACAACACCCCACTTTTCAGCCTGACTCTGTATGGAGTCTTTTTTTTATAATTACCACACAATACTTTTTATTCAATCAAACAAAAAAAAATCAGAAACAACCACTTTGAAAAAACTATACACAGGAATTACGTTCAAATTCTTTTTTTTAGTTTTACAACAAACATTTTATGTGTTAACAACAGACCCTTTTTTATTAAGGTCTCCATTCATTATTCCTAAATAATGAAAAATTGGATAAGTTTAATGGTAAATTATAATGTTAATGATTTCCAATAATAATTGTGCTTTTCTGGTAATTCAAAGTTCATAAGTGAGGAGATGGGTTTTTACTCATTCTTTTCCTTTCCTGGACACCACAACAGATACTTATGCTGTGTTGATAGATCTCTCAATATGCCTGATAATCAGAAAATAAAAATCAATCCAATCAATTTAAATTCGGTTTTAAATGCAACAAAGTATTTTGCTTACTGGAAACATAAAACTTTTAAGAATATTCTTATTTGAAAATATTTTTGTGATTATTTTTGTACATGAAATTCCAAAATATACTAATAAAAGTAATCACATACCAATATCTTACAACTTTTTCTTTCAGAAGATATTGTACTCCTTTTATTTCGCATTTCGGTCTAAATAACAAAGAAAGAATACAAGCGGCAATTAACTTTTACTTTTAGAGATTTAAAATGTAATATCCAGTATTCCACCAATTCTATGAAAATTCGTTTTAAGGAAAATGAACTAAGCAATTTATATCAATTATAAATTAATATTTGTGCAGTTAGTGTAATGGTTAGGCGAGCTGAGTTCGAGTTCCGGTCGGGTCGAATTCATTACATTCACTTTCGCAGAAATACCCTTTGGGAAAGGGGTATGACACCATCTCTTCTCTCCCCATAGTTGATGGGTTAAAAAAAAAGCATTGAGTGCTTAGTAACCAGTTTAGAAGGAAAAGTTTGAATTCAACCGTAATATAAAGCATAATAAACTATAAACCCATGGAAAGGACTGTAGACTTCATGAATAACTGCTCTCCAGTCCCGTGGATCTCTAGTGTGTTCCATTAAAAAAATCTTAAAATATCATCAGGGTATTCGAGGCGTGTTCTTAAATCCGATCTTCATTTGTCTCCTTACAACATCCAAATAAAGCAAGACTTACGGAGACGGACATGGAAAAACGCGTAATCATATGTGAATGGTTTTGTGACACAATAGAAGTCAATCCAGACTTCTTGGATCATGTTTGGTTCTCTGACGAAGCGCACTTTCTGCTTTCAATACATGTAAACAGCAAAAGCCAATGTTTATTGAAGTACAGCCGTGTTACAGAGGCCGTTACACGCAACAAAGTGCACATCATGGGTTGCAATTTCTAAACATGGCATTATTGGCCCATATTGGTTCGAAGACGAAAATGAGAGTTCAAACAGTGAATACGGAGCGCGTATGTGGCAATGCCGAGGAAGTTTTGAGTATCACTGGGACGACGCAGAGGGATAGATCGAGATGAACAATGGTTCCAGTAAGACGGGGCCACCCCCACACATCAAATGATTCCCTAGCCTGGCTGAGAGGGCGATATCAGGAGAGACTGATCAATAGGAAGTGTGACGTTGAGTGATCACTGCACTCACCGGAATTGAACCCCATAGATTTTTATTTCTGTGTGTGTGTGTGGGGGTGTATCTCAAGAATTATGTGTACCAGAACAACTTTCAAACGATTTGTGAACTGCAGGCAGCAATCACAGTAAAAATCAAGGAAATCCCCAAAGAGGAATGTGTCCGAGTAACTGACAATTTTGCGCGACGTTTGCAAGTTTACCTCCAACGCCGCAGAGTCCATTTGGAGCATATTTTGGAAAGGACGTGACTTTATGCAAAGCGACTAATTTAACTAAACTTTGGAGGAAATGATCGTACACAGACTAAAGTGTAAATCTCCCAAGTTTAACTGGACCTTTGTAGGATTTATTACAATATTTATGGGTTCTATTTTATTTTTGGTCACTCTGTATGAAAACTAGTTTGATTTTTTGTTAACTGATGATGATTTTGGATTGTGGGTCAGACCGACAACATTTCCGCATCTCGTACTATTTATTTCGATTTTAGGTTTATCTTCTATTTTACATGTAAATCATTTCTTTTTCTTCTTTTCAATTCTGGACCATCATTTTACTTCTTTCCAACTTTATCTGTCTACTTTTGCCTAACATAATCGATCTTTTTTATCGACTTATATCCAATCATGAATGAAGCTAATCCACTTAAGAGGATTTGCTTTTCGACTGCTTTATGTCGCGTATAGAAGTGACACAAATCTTGACAAGTCCTCATTGAAAAATTCTGGTTGAGAAGATACTTTTCAAAGTCTTCTTTGTGTCCACATTTGCCGTGATTGTTACAGTTATTGTGTTCAAGTTTATGATAGAAAGACAACGAACTTTACCTCAACATTTTCCCACCACTCGTTTGACATGACAGTATTATTGTAGCTCTTCACTTTTCTGAGCTGAGGATAGTTTTAATGCTTTGTTAAGATAGTTAAACTAAAACTTGACATAATTTCGCCCCTACTCATCTCATTTTCAAAAGAATTGATTGTACTCGTATATAGAGGGATCTGGTCTTGTATACTTGTCATGAGTTACTTTACGGATGTATGCAGTTTATTTTGATTGCGAGCGGCAATGTAATGTCAAAATGAAGACGGACTCGACTTTGTATTATTATTATTAGTAGTAGTAGTAGTAGCAGTAGTAGAAGAAGAACCTAGAAATAGAAATTGCAAGAATGTAGCTTTTAACGATAACCAAAGTATTATTTTAAATAATAGAATTATTTAAAATAATACTTTTGTACACATTAGGAAAGCTCCAGGACACCTCTCAGAATCCGAGATACAAAATATTGGGATTATGAGTATTGTTCACAGACTCAGTAATATGTCCAACAATAACTTTGTAATAAAAAGCTTCCTTTACCTCAGGTTTCACGTAAAAAGACTTGGTAAAGATTTGTATCAAATATGAAATCAAGAAAACTGAATAATAATAATAATAATAATAATAATAATAATAATAATAATAATAAAGAGATATGGTAGGGACTAAAATAAGACCCTATCCTAATATATACTTGCCAATGTCCACATCTCAAATACAGAAATATATGCTAAACCTAAATATAAGACAAAATATAATCAGCCATTATCCAAACAAAAATTAGGCAAGATTGGAAATGGATATTATGCCAGACGATGAGATACAAACTAAATTAAATGAGATACGAAATGTTAATTTCTCAGTAAATGAAACAGGAGAATTTAGCTGCGACATAAACAATTGTACTGATTTGGATTCTGTCACTGATGAACATGAATCAAACGACATGAGAGCAGAATTCCCTCAAACAACAGTTGAAATCACGTCATTCAAATCAAAGTAACTCGCACACAAATGTCATTAAAAGACCGGTTTCATACGGAAAAAAGTAATGACAAAGATAATGTGCAAATATATAATGCTGCATTGCAAACATTGTTAACGGAAAGACTACTGGAAAACATCACAGTATAAATAATGTCGCATATGTAACAGCTTTAGCAGCTTCTGAAAAACTTAATGTCAAAACAAATAAAAGATTAAGCAACAGACGAAAAGAGCCCACTTGGAAGGCAAAATTAAAGCAAGAAATTGAGGAAATCAGATGTGAATTGTCGATAAAAGATGAGATTTCAAGAAATTCAAATGTTTCAACACGGAATAGCGGGAAGATCAACCGGAAATATTAAATCTGTAAATGAAATTCCGCCAATCAAGGAAATGCTTCAACAGAACCTACAGTGAAAGGCATGGCAATCTCTAACAGAATCCCCAAAATGGAAATCTCCAGAATATCACAAGGTACCAAATTTTTGGCTCTATCATCTGTCATCAATCCATAAAACTCTTGCGCAAACTTTATCAATGCTAATTATTAACCCCAATGAAATTCCAGAGTGGATTACTGAAGGTATTATATATTTCCTACCGGATGTAACAGATGATCCAAAAAATTATAGCCCAATAATATATCTGTTCACCACATATAAATTGATCATGCCTGTCCTGACGGACTGTTTCTCAATGAAAACAACATTCTTCCCCTGGGACAGAAGGGGTGTCAAAGAGGTTCATATGGTTGCAAAGATCAGCTACTGATAAACAAAATGATCCTGGAAAAAAGGTATAAATATCAGCACAACTTAAATAGATTACCATAACACTTTTGATAGTGCGCCACACTCTTGGATACGCGGTCCGTTCCATTGATACTGTGTCACACTCTTGGATACGCGGTCCGTTCCATTGATACTGTGTCACACTCTTGGATACGCGGTCCGTTCCATTGATACTGTGTCACACTCTTGGATACGCGGTCCGTTCCATTGATACTGTGTCACACTCTTGGATACGCGGTCCGTTCCATTGATACTGTGTCACACTCTTGGATACGCGGTCCGTTCCATTGATACTGTGTCACACTCTTGGATCCTTAAGGCTTTGGAAATGTGCAAGGTCTCCTCGGTTATAGTAAATTTTCTTAAATATAGTATGGAACTGTGAAAAACCACCTTATACCTAATTCACACCAGCGACATTGTCTCTCCCAATTGTTTGAATATCCGACAAGGAATATTTCAAGGAAACATCCTGTTATCCACTTCTGTTCTGTCTGTTCTTAACCCCACTTTCGCATTAACTAAACAGTAATAACTATAGATTAAAAAGTAAACAAGAAAGTGTTTAATCAGCTATTCTACATGGATGATACCAAATGATTTACCAGAGACGACAATGACATGAAACTTTAAACTTTTTTACTTTTCAGTAATGACACTGGTATGGATTTCGGAATAGATAAAAGTAACATTCAAGAAAGGGAGAATTACAGATCTAGATTTTGTCACAAAAATTAGGGTATTGAAACAAGAGGAAGCCTATAAATACAAAGGAGTCAGCGAAGGAAATGGAATACAGCATAACCAAATGAAGAAGAAAGTAAGAAAAGAATACTACAGGCGTGTGCGTCTGGTGTTAAATACCGACTTGGATTCACAAAACAGAATATCAGCCCTAAACACTTTGTCTGTCCCTGTGGTGCAACACAGTTTCAACATTCTTAACTTTGTAGCGAACACCCTGGAGGGGGGCGCGATGGCCCCCGTGTCGTATATGGTGATGTCACAAGGAGCCCGCTACATTTTTACTTAGTGATCTGACCAGGCGAAACAATATGGACAACAGGACGAAGATATGCATGATTTACGCTAGGTTTATTACATGAAGGAGAAAACTAGTGGATTATATTAGTAATGCCGACGGTTGGACGTTGAGGTGCTGACGTTCCGGTTGAGTCATTGGTTCGGCGTTGCAGATGCGGACGCTCCGGTTGAGGGTTGATGTGCGGATGCTCCGGTCGGGTCGACGGTTGGGGGTTGATGATGCGGTTGCTCCGGTCGTGCCGACGGTTGGAGGTTGTTGAAGTGCGGATGCTCCGGTCGTGTCGACGGTTGGAGGTTGATGATGCGGATGCTCCGGTCGTGTCGACAGTTGGAGGTTGATGATGCGGTTGCTCCGGTCGTGCCGACGATTGGAGGTTGATGATATGGAACCTCCCGTAGTTATCACTAACAATAGTATACGGGAAAGGTTGGTTAGTGCGGACAGCCAGTAGGAGTGGCATGCCGAGAGTAGAACATGGGCCAGGAGTCAGAAGTAAAGAGGTGAAGTAGAGAGAGAGATAGTTCCAACTCGCGTCCAGTTGGCAGACAAAAAAAAGGCCAGGAACCTGTTGTTCCGACCGTATCAGAGCCGGCCGGTCAGTACCGACCGTATCAGCGCCGACCACGAATTCGGCAAGGAGTCGCTGTGTTATGTTGAAGGGGAATTACAGCAGAGATGGTATCACTAAATTGTTAAAAATCTCTCTAAAAATGAGTAGAGATTTGCTGTGCGAAACTTAAGGTGAAAAAAAGCTTAGAGGCGTATTACGACTAGGTTCGTAACAACAGCGAACTGAAAAGGTAATTAATTCATCTCTAAACGAAATTACAAGCGTGTAGGGATCACGATGGAAAGGTCAAGGTTGAGATGCCCTGTTCTCTTCCGCTTTAGTGAGCAGCTGCGATAACTTGACCATAGCTAGCATTAAGCGAATGGATATAAAAACGAGAAAGCTTCTCACTTGCCACTACATGCATCCCCCTAAGGTTGATAGTGATCGTCTAGTTCCGAAGGAGGCAGAGGATTAGTTTAACTAGTACTGTCTTACAAAATCACAACAATCGGTCTTCAAAGTTATTTGGAAACTACAGAAAACTGGATGATCATCTGTGTCAAAGAAAAGGAAAGACTTAAGAAACGTTATTGAGTATTAAAGGAAGCCAACAAATTCAAAAGGGAATTTCAAATGGGTAAAAAGTGCAAGTAGACCATAATACACCTATAATAATAATAATATACCGCAGCGGAAAAGAACCTAAAAAAGCAAGCTAAAGCAAATGCTATGTACCAAATGCTCTACGGATATTTGCCTCCCATCTCGCAACACGAGACCGTACTACTAAGACGTCATACTCGCCAGAGCAAGCACGAACCGCTTGCGGATAAATTAAAGTTAATAGAGACAAACCCCCAGTACGTTAGAATATTCTATCCAGATGGGAGACAAGGTACTGTCTGTAAGAGGTCTGGCCCAAATGGGATAAGAAACAGGTCCTGTAACTGTACAAGAAAAATCACCTGTGATACCCGCTCCCGCTACACCAAATGATGATTCCACTGACAGCACTCCCTGGTTCCTTTAAAAGGATTACGTAGAGCCTTCGAGTCCAGGATACTCATTGCACGAGCTCTGAAGAAATACTACTGAAAAAGACAGTATTTCGAAACACGATATTATTACATTATTATCCGTTTATTATCCGTTTGATTGCTTTGTGTTGATGTATATCAGATCAGCAATGATATATTTATGTATATAAATGCAACGTGTTTGTTGCTTCAAATTCAAACACAATTTTGCACAACCTCATTGTTAAATTTCATAAGCAGATATAATTTCATATTTTTGGGACATTCAGTGACTTTTTCATCATCGTGACCAACTTTTCATTTTACTGATATTTTTAGTTTTACTTTTATTATTGTTTTTTTTAATACTAATTATGTTAATGTTACTATGTAACGGTTTAAAACGAAGCATCCTAGTAGGCAACCAACAAAAAGTTGGTTTGTTGTTCGTATACTTAAATTAGAGGCCCTCAAAATCTTATCGGACCCGGATATTTATTCTTGTTATTTTTTCTTTGTACCCTCTCTCTCTCTCTCTCTCTCTCTCTCTCTCTCTCTCTCTCTCTCTCTCCCTCCCTCCCTCTCAAGTGTTTAAAGTGATTTCCGTGTCATGTGCTTGCCTATAGTGTTTCCGATACAAACAAAAGCTCTGTATGAGAAAATTGGGACTGAAATATATTTTTTAATTCGGTGACCTGTTCAGTGTCTATCCTATTCTTACTTTCTACAAGTCTGTACATTGGCTTTTGCAGTTCTATTGTTCAAACAAATCAAAAAGTATTGAAAACGATAAAGGAAGATAATTCAACAAAATTGGTAAGTTAAATGCATTTATTTTGACTTTCATCCTTTCATTCTGGTTGTAAGAAAATGTTTTCTCAGTCTTCTATAATTTGGAAATGCGAATAGTCTATCTTGTGACTGAAGTAATTCTTACGCTAACTTTGGAACAGGGCTACAAGTTGAGGGCATCCAGTGTGGATCGAACTCAACTAGATTAGTTTATTAATCATTTCACCAAGCAGAGGTGCCCTTGAAGTTGAAGTATTTGCTTATTTCTCATTATTACCAGAGGTTTGATGTTCGAGCCTTGACAAAAGCTAGTAGTTAGAATACTGATTTTCAAGGAGCTCGTTTTCCAAACTTCCCCTTCAGTTCGAGTGTGTACGGTACTAAGCTAAGCTTACTGAATATAAATAAGGAAATGCGAAAATATGTTGATTGTTTTGCTATTTTGTTTATTATGAAAGGAAATTATTAGAATTAAAACGTCATCTTATGCCATGTCCATCCAGGACATAGGCGATCATGGTTCTCTACAGATATTTTTCTATTAAATGACATGATGTCTTGAAAAAGACAGTAAAGTTGGGTTTACAGGTAGTGTATCGATTATCAGCGCGAAAAGTCGGATCGGCGAAACGAGTTCAAATTCCATACTGATCTGTTGTAGTTCCCTTTCACTGAAGCCTTTGGGAAAGGCATGAAACTATCTTTCCTCCCCATTAGCTAAGTTTTAAGTAGCAAAGTGAATTTAAAACCGTGGAAAAGGAAATGTTTTGTTTGGTTATGAGAAAGCTCTAGATAAAACGTCATAATTCTGGCTTGTGAGTTGGGAAAAGTAATGCAGAAATTGAGAAATATTTTGATCTAAAATAATATTTTAATAAAAATAAGTACTATTTTAACGAAATAAATGCTTACTATGTACGTCTTAAATAAGTAATAAAACACTTTTAACGATTAACAGATGAGACTAATTGCCGAAGGGAAATAATCTGATGACTTGTGATTTAAAGTACAGATTGTTTGTAGTGTTGAAGTTGAACCAAAAGAGTTAGCCTCCGCGAACTATAACCAAAGAAGCAAAATAAAGAAGCAAAGACCAGTTTCTTTTTTATCTAAGAAAAAATTGCCAAAATTATAGTAATTAGAATGACTTCTCTGTCTTCTAAGACAGGCTCTGTAAGCCACTTTATTCCAATAAAAGGCTGTGCGAAAAAACAGGGAAGAATTGTGCCATTCTTGTTGACTACTGGATGCCATTTTGATCAATTTCTTTTTTAAAAGATGTAAGAGGGCATTCTTAGACAATGCTGGACTAAATTTACCCAAACTGACACAGCAGCTATTTACTTAAAAGGTAAGACATTTTTTACTGTTTTAATGACCGACGAGGAAGACAGTAGGTCCGTAAAGTCTGGTTCCGAACCCTCAGTAAAAGGAGAAACACAAAAAGGACCAAAAAGAAAAAAAATGAAAAAAAAAAAAAATAAATAAATAAGATGAATAAAAATAACACACAAAATGAAAGATAAATTGGAAAAGAAAATGATGAATTAAAACCAACATCAAATAACCAAGTTGAAAAGAAGAATAAAAATGTGAAACGAGAACGACACACGAGAAATTTTTTTTCAAGATGTGAAAAACCTCTGCCCTTATTTGCTTAATATCAATTCGTGGATCGGGTCAAGTAGTGCAGCTACGTCGTTACGGTTGGCGAGTTATTCGTTGACTTGTCCAATGTTAAGAGCAATTGAAAAATAAGAAATGTCGCTGTCTTTGTGATGGGCAGAAAAGAGAATAAGATAAAGTCCACACAATATTACATTATTGTCTCTCTTGAGTCAATGGGTGAAACTCTTGCAGACCGAGAAAAGAAATCCCTTCTCAATGTTGGGTATACCGTTGACTACCAAAGAGGAGTATTTAGCTCGGAGAAAGAAAGCTATGCAAAATAAGGAATGTGTACTCTGCGTAAAGTATAAGAGTCAGAGACGACCAGTATTATGGTATACGAGGTGCCCAGCTATGTAATGGGAACTGATGGTTGTATTTTTTCTCCAGTTTGGAGATAATTGTGGCGGTAAATTCAGATCATTTGCATAGGGAATGAAAACTTGGCTTTTTGCTAGATGATTTTGGAAAGATATTAGAACAATCTAAAACCTATACTGGCAGCAAACCGCCTTCATATGAATAGAAAATGAATTCAGTAACTATGCAAAAATGGAAAGGGGTGTAAGACGAGAATGTGTTTTCTCACTGGACTTATTCAATCTATACAGTGATGCGATTTTGAAAGAATTTGAAGTCCTACCAGTTTTCTTTATTAGCGGTCACAATCTTAACAACATAAGATGACACTGTTGATAGCAGACGCAGAAAGGGAACTATTGAAGGTTGTAAAAGAAAGCTAGAAGAAAGAATTAAAGATCAACTGCAAGAAGACAGAATGCATGGTTGTTAGCAAAAGGAACCACCCAATATGCAAATAAAATATTGAAGATACTAAAATTAAGCAACTACAACAATTTACATATCTAGGAAGTGTTTTAACAGAGGACACAATATGCGAAACTGAAATGCGAAGGTGCATTGGGAGAGCGAAATATGCCTTCCAAAAGATAAGTAAAGTATTAACAGACAGGAAAATTTCGTTAGAAACAAATAAAAAAAGTACTGAACTGTTATGTAATATCAGTCCTTCTATATGGTAGTGAATACTGGATCAACTCCGGACAGATGAAGAAGAAAATTGAGGTGATAGAAATGTCGTTCTAAAGAAGAATGCTGAGAATATCATGGACTTGTGAGTAACGACGTAGTTTTTGAGAAAATGGAAACAAAAAGAACACTTATACTTAACCTCAGAAAGAGACAGTTGAAATATCTAAGGCACATAATGACGAAAGTGGACTTGGAGAATTTGACACTCTCAGGATATACTGAAGGCAAGAGAAACGGAGGAAAACAGTACATAACCTACCTAACCAGCTTGTTTAAATGGGTGGTAAAACAGGGTTATGGGGAGATATCAAAGGACAAGAAATTGTGGTGGGCTATGGTCTCCAGCGTCCTGAAGGGACAGTGCATATAGAAGATAGTTCACAGGCATTTTTATTAATTTATTAATAAATATTTGTTTTCATAGTTATCTATAATCCTCAAAATGTGTGCGTGTGTGATCGGATGTTATTTATGCGTTTCCACAGTTTTCATCCGATTTCGATGAATTTTTTTTGTTTGATAGATAATTCTTCAGTTCCAACTTGGAGTCCAAATTGTTGGCGACAATGGCTCTTCACTATTTCCTGTTCATTATAACTCTCAGCAACGTTTTACTATTTACTATCTGTTCTTGGATATATATCTTTCATAAAAACTAAAATAAATAGTTTAAATTATTATAATATTATCCATATTTATAATTCTCAAAATGTGTGTGTGTATTTGATCGGATATTTTTTATGCGTTTCCACAGTTTTCATCCGATTTCGATGAAATTTTTTTGTTTGATAGATAATTCTTCAGTGCCGGTTTTGATTCAAATTGGCTGGAAAAAAGTACAACCTTGAGGGTGAAAAATCGAAAAAAATGATTTTTTACACATTGCGCTAAAATCAAAAGCTTAATTTAATTTACTTTTTCACATATAACCTTCCAATCCTAGCCCATGCTATGTGGCGTTATTCACACCTCACGGCTGCTGTGGACATTGGTAAGTAGCGTGTGCAGCAACGCGTGTACATGTGGCCCTGCAATACGCTCTGTGTCACGCGCTGATGCACGCACATACGCATGACCTGCGGAACGCGACACCTGTTCGATTTGCTCATTAGTTCCACGAAACCCCTTTACACGTCCAGTCAAATGTCGCCATGTCATACTGATTGTCTACGCAGTCTTAAGCTCATTGCTACCGCTACATTCCACAATTCCACTTCTACTTCTGTACGTTTAGCCCTGCTTACACATTCCCTTCCTCTTGGCCAAACATCAATCTCTCTCAAGTGAGGTTACCTTTTCCGTTGCATAAAGCCTACTACTACAGTTTCATTGTCGTTTCTAGCCGTTCCCAATTTAATTCTTTTTATTGTTCTGCCAGTTTTTGCATTGCATTCACTGTAGTAATAAGTAAGCTTGCTTTTTTATTACTCAATATTTATTTTTCCAACCTTTCCTAAAGTTATTCGAGCTTAGTGATCCCTGTAGCTTTACAGCGTTCTCTTCTGGCCCTTTGACAATTCATACTTGCCTAAGACATGCCACTAAAGAAAAGAACAAACCCAGGTCGCAAAACCGCTGCCGCCAGGTCCGCTATGCAAATCGTCTTTAGAACGTTCAGTTCGCCTGTCTCAAAATGCCTCTCGGGATGCTTCAATCAGAGCCACTGAGTCCGAAGATCAACGTAGCGATCGGCTTCTGCGCGTCTCTTCAACTGCTGCTGCGCGTGAGGCTGAAACAAGATTGAGAACGCAAAAACGGCCCTTTTCAGGGTTATCCCCCCCCCCATTCAAATTGTTAACCCCCCCACCCCCATTTGGGGATTTGCCTCAGTTGGACCCAATTGTTACTAATATTGATTTTCGGGTGGGCTGACTTTAAACTTAAACTGCTCCAATTGAACGGCAAAAATTTCCAGTAATGAAAGGCCCGGCCCAGAGTTTATTTATAAAGTGGTAAATAATAAACATTGCATTGTACTTGGTTCACATATTTTTATAATGTTGTAAATATATAAAATTAATCGTATAAATAAACAATCTAACAAGTAAATAACGCTGTAACGTTTTTGCTATTAAAATACTAAATAAACATAGCGTTTTAAAACAACAACTATTGCCGAGGGAGATTATAGTCGTAGCGGTGTCAAGAGAAAAACCATCCTTTCGACATACTTTTTGCGGGTATGTGGGTTAAACAGTGATAATAGTTTTTATTTATTTATTTATTTATTTTGCAGTACACAATGAAAGGATCTGTGTTCATTTTTGCTCAGGTAAGGAAATGATCTATATTTACTCACGTTTCATGCAGTCCCAGTAATTTATTAGGTTAGCAGAGGAGGATACATTTTCAAAATGAAAGTAAACAAAGATAGCGACTTGAAAAAAAAATTGAAAAAAAAATGTATTCAGTAAAATTAAACAGCAAATTATTTTTCTGATTATTAAAATATGTAGATGGGATATAACAAAAATCATTATTGAATTGTCGACATGCATTACTCTGTGGAATCATCCACGTTATCCTTCACCCCTACATGCAGAACAATCCATTTTACACCCACACACACCTGTTATCCAATCAGAACACTAATTTCAACAACTCAGTTTCTCATTGGTTAGCAGCCTAGAATGCACGTGAAAAATCTCTTTGGCGTTCAAATTTCTTGATTCTATTTTTCTAGCTAAAAACATATAAAAAGACAAAACTCTACCTGCTTAATTAGTCAGATTCCAGCATCCCGAGAGACGCCAAAACAAATTCACGCAATTCAAAATCTTGATTTTCCCGCGCAAATCAAACTCTGACTCAACAACTATTTGGCATAATCTTTCTCTCTCTGTCAAACAAAAAACTTTACAAACTTCATTATTATACTTCAAAAGTGACATTTTCCATCACTACGAAACAAGTATTAGTAACTCAAAACATTTCATACAAACACAACTAAGGGTACGCAACTTCGGTTGACTAAAAAACAATTGCACATAAACACTTGCACAAAACAAAAACTGTTTATTTTTCTAACAAAATCTTATTGACACATTCAAAAAGTTTCTAACGTGCTAAAAATCAACACACCAGATACAATACATCAGCACAAAACATTTAACAGTTTTTAACTCATTTGTATGTATTCTAATTGTATATAAACCATTGTTTGCATTCAATTTGCCTTGGTTTTCTTAAACTTTGTTTTTACGTCTTGTTCAAAAATTCAATGAATATTGTTGAGGATTGAATATTATTGAACACGCCTTCACAAATATTTTTCCTTCTGATTTTTTAACATACATATTCACTAATCCCCAACAACTCTATGCGTCAAATCATTTTTTTGAATATTTTACCCATTGTAAGATTGTGAAAATGGGATTTATGACTCTAAATATTCACTGCCTGACAGTCCGACATATAACAATTGAAAAAGTTTGAAAAGAACATTCTTTGGATGAGTACGACACGAACCAAAGCAAAGACAATTTACATTATTATGGAGTGTGGTTAATTTTGATGATATTGGTGAATAGTTTACCTATATATATATTCTATCTACGTGAACATTAATCTGAATTTTAGGGAAGATTTTTTTATATTTTTGAGCTAAGGTAGTTGTGTGTTAATATTATTTTGGCTATTTGTGATATGTTCATCTCTACGTGCGTGAACTGCACTAAAGTTTGACAAATGACAAGTCAACCTACGAAAGCGTGTGGTGCATATGTAAGAAAAAAACTCGATGGTTCTAAAATGAACTAAAAAATACAACTTAATAATCCAAAACATCCTTTGAACCTTGCTTATTAGGAGCGTAAAGATTTTCACGACAAAACATTTGTTTTTTTTAAATTTTGGGCCATTTTTTCCATCATGTATGTTCATGTTTTGCGAATCTTTGTGGGTACCTATTTTATTGTAAATTAAATATGATTTTTATTTTATTACTAGCTTAAGTCACTTAAAAGCCTTCATTACAATAGTTAGGGAGGAGTAGATGCGATAGGTAACAATAAACTTGTCGGGTTGCTTCCTCCTCATTTTCAAAACTGCTCCTAGGAGACACTCTCTGGACAATAAATACTCTGCGATACTTTTTTATCACTCTCTTCTGATCTTATCCGCCAACATGTAACCTATCGCGGAGAACGCGCTTCTCTTTTGAGAAACGCATGAACAATACACACACACGTACGTATGCACATTAACTAACTACATACTTTGGACCAAAACGTTTTCCACATTCATTTTTTACGCACATTATTATCATGTCGCTTGTATACTTTTGTTGTTAATACATTTTTCATTTGTTTGTACATAGTGGTTTTTGTCATTTCTTTTTATTTCTTTACGTGGGCTTACATCCAGTGTCTGCCATGTTATTGTGAGCATTTCAAGAGACACACGTGTTTATCTCTCAACGCATACACCGGCCCTCGATAAACTACAGAAGAACTCAAAATTTATCGCTGCATTAAAGTATTGAATTAATATTTAAGCTTACCATTTAAAAGTTCAACGATAATTTTTCTGCCGCTACTTAATTTTAAAGAAATTATGTACGTAGGTCCTTACTTTCTCTACAAACAATTATTTTTATTTCATGGGTGACTTTCGCTGGATTTGGCAATTAATTTCGATTATTCTCAAATTTGTTTCCACGTTATAAAATTTGTTTTCATCCAAAGAAATTCGTCGCAAAAAATCGCCGAAAATAATCGCAGTAATGAAAACTTGGGAATCCAGAATTTCAGGATTGCGGGTTAGGATCCGGTCCGGAATGTTTTCAATTTTCTCACGGGGTCAGCCTGATTCCAAAATGGTATGATATGCTGGGCTACAGCATCTAGGAGTAAAGTTGAAAAAATGTGACACACTGACATTCGCATTTATTATAGAGAAGATATATGAAATAAATTAAAATATTATTTTATCTAAAATAATACCTATTTCACATGAAAATATATTTCGCTCTATAAGTTTTTTCCTAAACACAACCTGAAATTATAATTTTTCTTCATTGACTTCTCCACTTGGCTCGAAACATCGAAACATTTAAGTTACAATGAGTAATATTTGAGTAGTTGCCTGCCTAGTACTTTAAAATATATCCGTGTTTTCTCTCAGGTTAGTAAGAAATTGTTGAGTTATAAATGCAAGACAATCAAAATAAATAAATAAATGCCATAAAGCAAAGTTTAAAGTATAGTCAAAATAAAACGATAATTGACACGTTCGACTACAACATTACTTGTTTTCGCCTATCCCTTTTGGAAGCATTTCCTTCTGAAATAACATAATACTTTTTTGTATTCATTCAGTACGATGTTTTGTCATCTCCAGTGAATGCTACGAATTAATGTGGGTGGATTTCATTGGCAACTTTGATTAAGTGACACGTCTTTTCAATGCATCAACATTCTCCTTGTTGTTACTATTATTATAAGTACCTCCAAAAATTCGCTAAAAAAGTGGATAAATGATGTGAAAAAATAAAAAACAATAAAAACAAAATTTTATCGTCAAAACCTTTGTTTTACTATTAAGATGAAAAATCAGAAAAGATTTTTTATATAATTTTTTTTTATTGCATGAACCTTGGAAATTTTGGTTAAAATCTTGTTTTTCTGGTGTCAACGCAGAACCATAATTTTGTACGGGGAATATGAACCTCTTTTTGAGGAGCGGAGAAGAGAGAATGTCAATCTCACATTCCCAGTCTTCTGAAAGGTGCAAACAAAAAACACCTCTTACTCCGATGTTAAATATGAAATAAATTTACATTTATTAAAAGATATTAAAATAATATTAGCACAAAATAACATTACAAAACATGATTGCACAAGATTTACCTTTATGTACCGAACAATTAGGTAAGATAATAATTTTAAAACAATTATGTGAGGCACATAAAACAGTCATAATTAGTATCAACAAAATGTTCCCTTTTACTTTCATTCATTCGACTTTCGACAGGACTTAAGGAAGATGGCAAATTCATAGGCATCGCTGTGTTTCTGGATTTTTAGACAACAGTTCAGTTTTACAAACTGAGATGAGATAAAACTTGTATTTAAAAAAAGGGTTAAAAATCAGTAACACTGAAGTTTCTTTTTCAACATCACCTTGAGCCTCATATATAGAAAGTTTTAAACATTAAATTTTATTCAAGTCACTTTAATAATCGTCTACGTAGTAATTGTAAACAGAGCTCAGGACAACAGCAAAAGTGCTAAGCTTTTTTTCAACTAAACAAAACTGAGCTACAAAAGGAAAATAGAAGTTACAAGTTAAATAGCCAACTGGGGTGAGTCCATTGCTTGTACATAGTGAACATAGGATACTACTACTGCCACATTCTTTGTTTCGTGTAGTAGCGTTACCATCCATAATGATCTGGGGGTCTTGTCGTTCATTCGGATCTCCTGTTAGACCCCAGCATCATCTCCGTTATGCGATGTGTCCTCCTCTGGTATAGGGGCACCCAGGGTACTCCTATTTTGTTCCACAGTGGGGGACTCAGGGGTTAACTCTGCTTCCGGGCTGGGTGCTAAATCATGAACAGATACAGTAGACTCCCTTCCATCTGGATACTTTATGTTAGCATAAGTCGGTTTACTTTCTAAGAGTTCGACTAGGTCCTCATAAGGGTCACTTTTACTATTTCTTACGAACCTCCTTAATAATATGGGACCTGGTGACATTAGACAGGATGGAAGAGAACTCCTGTGTGATGAACGACAATGGAATTCAAAGAAACGCCCATGAGAGGTTGTATTTGTAGAAGTACATAGCAACGATCTTACAGAGTGTAGCACTTCGGGAAGCACCAATTCCCAGTATTTCTCAGCTAGGTTTCGCGATCTAAGAGCTAACTGAATCGCCTTCTATATAGTGTCGTTAAATCGCTCAACCTGTACGTTCCCGATTAAATGATATGGAGTGGTTTTACTTGTCGCGACCACTTTATGGGAGAGGTAGTCTCTCAATTCCTTAGACATGAAAGACGCACCTCTGTCAGAGTGTATGTAGCCTGGCATCCCAGCTAAGCTGAACAAAAGATTTAAGGATTTGATTACTGATTTGGACATGGGAAGATGAATGGAAACTGAGTATTCGTCAATTACTACCAGTAAGTTTGTGTTGCACGTGGCAGAAGGCATGGATCCCTTAAAGTCAATGCTTATTCGTTCCATGGATCTGGTCGCTTTGATAAGAGATTTTTTCTGGCAAGTTATAGAAACGAGGTTTAATTTCCGCACAGATTCTGCAAGAAGCACACACTTTTTTTATCTCATCCGTAGAAAAAGGAATATGTTTCCCTCTTACGAAATGTAAGAGTCTAGTAACTCCCTGGTGGCATAGCCCATTGTGAATGTCGGTAAGGGCAGAACTGGTAATAGTTGAACAGGCGTAAGCTCGACAAAGTGCATCGGAAACTACGTTCTTCTTGCCAGCACCGGTATTTTATCGTGTAGTGAAATGCTGAAAGTTCTAACCAACATTGAACGACAAAGGGAATTTCGTTGTTAAATGTTATATTCCGTGCTAATAGGAATATATACTTGAAAATCAAGGTGGATAAAATAAGTAACGGTTTATTGTAAAAAAAAACAGTACAATAAGAATAAAGGTAACAGTTATACACAAGGTCGTCGCAATTCAATCCAGTAGTGAGTGCTACTATTGGAAGGGTCGGTAGTTCTCGCGTAAGTCTGAGTCGTACTCAACAGATCCCATCTAGAAATATTTACCAACCTCCCCACGGGGTAGAATGTGGCACAAGGCCGAAATTAATGTGGGGCAATCCGATCCCGTAAGCTCGGACAAAGATTCCCCGTAAACCCCGCATAAACGGTTTCGGGTGTGTCTACCACCCCGGACGAGATTCTGCCATTCGGCATAGCTTCGTCTGGGTTCCGAAGGCATAGAGTTCGACAGCAGCTAAGAGCTGAATAACAAATCCCAGCTAGTCGATATTTACCAGCCTCCCCACGAGGTAGGATGTGGCACAAGGCCGAGTATAATGTGGGATAATCCGAGCCCGTAGGCTCCGTATAAAACGGGGTCGGGTAGCTGTTTCCCGAGATGAGACTCTGCCCTTCGACAGAGCCCTGTCTTGGGATCCTCTCTGCTTGGAGGCAGAGAGTTTGACCAGCACAGCTGGAAAAGATTCCAGCTAGTCGATATTTACCAACCTCCTCACGACGTAGAATTTGGCACAAGGCCGAGATTAACGTTGAGTAATCCGAGCACGTAGGCTCGGACAAAAATTCGCCGAGGAATGCTCTTCAAGGCATATCGACACTCGCGAAGCAAATCCGATTGATCCCGGGGTTTCCGACGGCGCACAACCCGCGAGATAAGGGGAAGAATAGTAAGTCGAGGGGGGGCGTCCCTTACAATCCCTTCCACAATCGAATCTTCCGTCAATGTGAGACGCAGAAAAGCCAAACTCGATGCAAGCTTGTGATTCGCCAAGTGTGGCATTCGCATCTCACCATGACACGGACGTTGTGCACAGACTTCTCCGTCGTTCTGATCGTTGCGCCCCTCCATAAAAGGACAGCGAGCGCTCGAGCGCCTTCTTATGGTCTTTACAGAGAGGAAGTACAGACAAACGATAAAGGACAAGAGGAAAGACGTAAGTGATACACGTCTCCGCCCTGCCCTTCACGGACAACCTCCGTCAGCGCCAAGTCTCACTGGCCGCGTCGACCTTTGACTATACTTCTGACCAATTTTTCTCCAGCTGGAGGTCGGTTCCAAACCACACTCCAAGAATGCGGACATGACCGTCCGTCCAACTGAAGGGCCCCGGAAGATCGACCCTCTTCCAGGCACCTAACCGCAAGCCGGACGACTTGTCGCGGTTAATCTTGGCCCCTGTCACCTTTTCGTACCGATCAAGCGCCTTCAGTACCGCCTCAATGTCGCTGTGTGAAGACACGAAAGCAGATATGTACGCGGAGACCCTGGCTTGAGCCCCTGCAGGAACGGCGATTCCGCGTAGGGCCGGACTGCACGCCCTGTCCCTCAGCAGGCGAAGGAGAGGCTCCAACGCCAAAGCATAAATTAAGGGCGACAGTGGACAACCGTGACGAACCGACCGAGACAGCACAAAAGCGCCCAACAGCTTCCCGTTCACCTGTACCACAGCATTGGGGGAGCGATACAGTAGGCTAATCCAGTGGCAGAAATCGGGTGCAAATCCGGCGAACTGCAGGACAGCAGCAATGTAGCGATGGTCAACGCCAACAAATGCGTTGTACTGATCCAAATTGATCAGCGCGGCCTCATCGTCGTCTTTTACACCCTCTATGATCGTGCGGTTCAGATGCAGGTTGCTCTGAATTGTTTGGCCCTTCGCAGCGCAAGTCTGCTTCGGACCCAACAGAGACTCAGCAACTGACTGCAAACGCTCCGTCAGGATCTTGCCCAAAATCTTTAACTCTGTGTTTAGCAGATTTATGGGCCTATTGTCATCCAAATCCTGTCCAACACCCTTGCCCTTTTTCAACAGCGTGATCACATCCCTGGTGAACCGGTTGTGGACGGATCTCTGGCGGAACCAGTTGTTGAACACGACAGTCAAAACCAGGACAAAGATGTGCGACAGCCTCAAGTACAATTCATAGGGTAAACCATCCAGACCGAGCGACTTGCCTCTGCCGACCTTCTTCAATGACGCGTAGACTTCTCCCTCCGTGATCTCCCTCTCGCAGCTAGTCGCTTCAGTAACGAAACTCCTTCTCACGGAGACCAGGCTCCTTGGTAAAGCGACTCTCGAAATGTCGCCGAAATGCCTTGCACATGTCGTCAGTGGCTCGAAGAGTATTCCCCTCCGGGATTTTGAACTCACGAACGTACCGACCGGAACCTCGATGAACCTTGCGCAAACCTGTGTCCATGTTCTCAGCTTCGGTAGACATCTTGCTTAGCCTATGTCTAATTACCTGGCCGATGTAGCGCTTGCTAGTTAAACTCTCCAGGGCCTCTAGGGGATCCCCCAGCCACCGCCCGGGAAAACTATCCTTAAGAGCCTTCACCTTGTTAGCTCTATCTTGTTAATGCAAGCCGTTTACTAAAGTCGGTGGTGAAGGACCTAATCCTATTTTTAAGCCTCTCCCACCACCTATTCCTGATAACCGCCCCACTAGTTCCCGCTGCTCTAAACTAGTTAGCTGTTCCTGGAAGTCCCGCCTATCCAGTAAAGATAGATTGAACTTCCAGTAGCCAGCCAGTCTAGGCCTACAATCTAACGCCATCAGGGCACGACCGAGATTGTGATCCGAATAGCCTACCCAGTGGAACGTATTTAATAGATATACATCGGCTCCTCTGACTAACATTCTATTCAGGTAGCTAACCACCTGGGTAGAAGGCCAGTTAAGAGCCCACGTCCATATTTCCCCACCCCCGGAGTGATCGACCCGGTATCTATCGACGAGACCAAACTTGTCGATCAGATCAACCAAGCTACGATCGCCCCTCCTCCCTCTAGATTCCGCCCCTCTATCTAACTTGGGGTTCAGGATGGCATCCAGTCCCCCATTAAGACTAGGCGCAACCAACCGCCGAAAAAACGAAACCCTCTCCTCGTGATCGTTGGGCGCATAAACCGCAACGACTCGGAACGAACTACTTTTCAATGCAACATCGGCCACGATCAACCGACCCCCGGCATCGACATGAACACGGCCCACCCTCGCATTCAGGGTACGGCTAACCGGCAAAGAAACTCTTCTGGCATGTCGGTACCCATATGCTGAATAGACGACATTTTGAGCGGCCTGATTTGTTTCGGCAGATCGAGCCGTTCTTGGTGTTATCTCGTCGGGTAGTTTTAGCGGGGGATTGGAATGCCATCCTTGACCCCGATATAGATCGTATAGGGTCAAAATTGGGTATTAACAACCCGGACGTGAAACCATTTCGGGACTTTATCGACAGGTTTGATCTTGTCGATAGGTACCGAGATGAACACCCTCGGGAGGTAGTGTGGACTTGGACTAATAGTGGCAGCTCGGGTACTCAGGTGCTGTCTAGCTACCTGGACAGAGTCTTAGTCAGGAGAGTCGATGTAGGGCTCTTAGGGTGTCCAAGTTTCCATTATATAGCTTATTCGGATCATAAGCTAGTCGGGTAAACTTAGATAAGCCTAAGGTTAAGATGGCTGGTTACTGGAAATTGAACTGCTCATTATTTGGGGAGCGAGATTTCCGGGACCAGCTGCTACTAATGATACAAAGAGAGCTCATGGGGGCTGTGGTGGGAAATGCCTGGTGGGACAATCTTAAATCCCAAATTAGAACGTTTTCTGCTGATTATAGTCGTCGGCTCAATCTAGATAGATTAGCGGCGCAAACGGCTTGTGAGCAAAAAGTTGATCGGGCGGTTAAATCCCGTGATAGTGGGGACGTAGCCTTAGCTAAGGCAGAGTTGGCCTTCTTGCTTATCAAGAAGGATCAAGCTCTGGTAGTTAGGGATAGGTTAAAAAGAATGTCTCCTGAGGCAACGAATATGGCCTGAATTGCTTGCAGAGGAGGTTCGAAATGCAACTCGGCGACATATCGCATATGCGTCACATTGCCGGATAAACGCACCGTGACCACAAACGAGGGCATATGTGAGGCTTTTCGTGAGTACTTTCACCAGGGAGCTCGGTCTGAACCCTGCTCAGTTGGACGCCTATTTAGCTGACTTTCCCTGCCTTGAGGCAGCTGAAGCAGCTAGGTGCGAGGATCCCATTACAGAGTCGGAAATCTGGGAAGCGCTGAAACAGGTTGGCCTGGACAAATCTCCGGGATTAGATGGTCTTCCGTACGAAGTGTACTTGAGGCAGTCGCCCGTTTTTGTTCCGCTGCTGGCACTGATTTTCAGCAACTGGATGAAGCAGGGGTCTATACCCCAACGCTTCACCAGGGTTGTGATCAAGTTGTTACGCAAGAACAAAAACGGTGGGGATGGGTTAGGTAACTTTCGGCCTTTAACTATGTTAAACACAGAGTTAAAGATTTTGGCTAAGATCTTGGCCAACCGTTTGCAGGTTATCCTGTCTAGTCTGATTGGCTCCGAACAGACTTGTGCTGTGAAGGGTAGGACTATTCAGAACAATCTTCATATGGTACGCCTGATCATAGAGCAAGTCGACAGTAAAGCCGCGCTGATCAATTTAGATCAGTCCAAGGCCTTCGATAGGGTTGACCATCGGTTTTTGGAGGCTGATCTTTCGGCGGCCGGTTTCGGCCCTTACTTTCGAACCTGGATCCGACTTCTGTATGCGACCCCCGGTGCGCTGGTGGAAGTGAATGGAGTACGATCGGAGCCTTTCGTATTGTCTCGCTCCATTCGTCAAGGTTGTCCGCTTTCGCCGTTGCTTTACGTTCTTGCGTTGGAACCTTTCCTTCGCAAGTTCGAATCCGGTCCTACGCAGAATTTCCCTACCTGGCGCTACCAACGCGCCCAGGTATTCCGCCTATGCTGATGACATTTCGGTTCTTGTGTCGAGCAGGGCCGAGATTAACGAAATTAGCAAAGAAATCAGTGGTTATGAGATGGTGACATGGGCTAAGATCAACCGCGATAAGTCTGTTGGTTTGCGGTTAGGTGCGTGGAAGGGAGTTTCTCTTCCCGGACCTTTCCTCTGGACGGATGGACCGGTCAAGATTCTCGGCGTCTGGTTCGGTCCTGATCTCCAATTGGATATGAATTGGTCGGAGGTGCAAGGGAAGGCCGAGCTGACAATTAATTTGTGGTCTCAGAGGAATCTTTCCTCAAAGGGGAGGGCGGAAGTATGTGTTTCGCACATCTACTCGATTCTCCTTTACCGACTCTCTGTGCTTCCACTTCCGTCTGACACTTTACTGGCGTTAGTGCTGCTCTTGTTCTCCTTCTTGTGGGGAGGCAAGGCCGCCAGAGTCTCTCGGGAGATTTGTTGCCTTCATCCATCTGAAGGCGGTCTGGGTATGCCTAGCATTGAGATTCGTCAATATATGCTTCGCATCGGATTCCTGGATCGAATGTGTCGCGAACCGGATGAGGTGGGTGCCTTCTGGAAGGAAGACGCCCGTAAGAGTTTCCCATCCCTGAGAAGTGTGCACTCAGTCGAGGAGGAGGCTCACCGTTTACCTAAAGTCGAGTTCTCTTTCTATCGTGAATGCCGTCGTGCCCTGAAACTCCTCTTACGGGCGTTGGATGGCCTCTCCAACGCCCAGACGTTGTCTCTTATGGCGTTATATCAGGTGTTTATTAGGCGGGCCGTTCGTGATGATTTGATTGACGAGCTCAGTCTTACGAAGCAGGAGGCTCGCTCGATAAGGCCTTGGGCACCTGGGTGGAAATGTCTCAATAACAATGAGGCACCACTCACCTGGCTGGTGATGCGTGGGGCCCTCTGGGTCGGCAAAAGACTTTGCTTAGTGGGCTTGGAGAAATATCCAAACTGCCGCCGCTGTAGTGGGGAAATCGAGACCATTGGTCACGCCTTTTTTCATTGCACGGTGGTAGCACCGCTGTGCAAGTATGTTGAAGGCCTCATGGTTAGCATGCTGTCTGGAAAGTTCTTTGTCCTTGAGGCCGCTTCTGTTTGTAGCAATGTGGCTCCGCCGTTGACGTGGGCTAAACACTATGTGTTCTTATGCTTGCTAGGTGTTATGAGAGTCGTGATTTGGACGACACGTCAGAAGGGATTCTATGGAGGCGAGAAGTTTACCTCTTCCCAACTGATCTTGTATTTTAAGCATCAGCTTAAAGTCAAGATTAGGTCGGAAAGGCGGCGACTCTCTTCATCTGAATTCGGCAAAAGGTGGGTGAATCTTGCGCGCTTGTGTCGTGTGAAAGGGGCTGACCTGGAGTGGCACTTTGATGCCGGTTAGGCATCAGAATATTGCTTTAGCTGGGTTGAACACGGGCAACCCATCCCAAAATTAGGTTAGCTTAGGTTTTGTTTTTGATTTTTTAGTTTCATTTTCCAGTAAAACTTAGCTAGGGTATGTATGCTCATTTTCCCCTTTTATTTCTGTCCCTACTGTTCTTTAAGTTTAATTCCCCACCCCCTCCCTCTTTAGGTGGTCAGTGACGTCAGTTCTCTGGTGGATGCGGGGCGTTTTTTCGTTTCGGGTGTGATTTTTCGTATCTGTTGTTGTGTCTGAATGAGTGCATGTCTGTGTGAGTGCTTGGGATGAATGAATGTTTTTATTTTTTATAGTCCCGCATTAATTTCGTCCGGTTAACTGATGTTTCTGCCACATTTAGTGATTGTGGGGGTTTTATTACTAACACGATTTTGTTTAGTTTCTTGTAAATAGGTATTTGTCTCATATTGTGATTACTCATTGGGGTTATTTTTTAAAATTTTAAAATTGTTATTTTATTCCCCTCCCCCACAAACGATAAATTGTACATATGGGGACTAGTTAGTATTTTCATAGAGTCATTGAGGTATTATGGTGGGTGTGGTAAGAAAGGTAAGTAAGAATGTGTTGTATTGGTGTAAGAAATATTGTTAGTATGATAGGGTCAGCGTTTGTGGTTAAAGTTTAAAAGTTAAGACAGAAGACCGACCTTTTCCCCAATCCCCACTTCGGCATTGTGCCACATTTTCTGTTAAAATGCTGAAATAAATAATCTCTTTTCCGACTCAGGCCTTGGGCCGCCACCTCGCGCGGAGATGAGGTAAAATCTCTCTTTTTCGACTTAGGCCTTGGGCCGCTACCTCGCGCGGAGACGAGGTAAAATCTCTCTTTTCAACGAACTCCAATATGTGACCTCTCACAGACATAGCGTTTCCCAAATTCTGGGAACACGCTAAGAACAATAAACGTACGTACGAACACTCACAACACACACACATAATTTCTCCATACAAACATTATGTAATTATTCATGTCTTTGTGTAACTTGTTATTAATATATATTTGTTTACCCATATATATCGGTCTTGTTTGTTTTCTTTGTCTTCTTTGGGCTTAATTAGAGTCCGACATTCCCATGTAGCTGGACCGGCCAGCAGGAAAGTTTAACCTTCTGATATCTCTTCACATCTTCACCCGCACGGTCCGCTACAATTTCAATAGATTTTCCATAAAATCACTATTTTAGAATTATTATTTGAAAATAACAACATTCTACATTAAATTTTAAAACTTTTAGAGATTTTTAAAATAAACATTTTCAGAAAAATCAAATCTAGTGCATATTTCAAGCTTAACTTTTTATATTAGTATTGCAACCTAAGAATCTTAAGTTTGTAATATAAAAAGGTAAGTTAAGATTATTTAAATATAAAATTCTCAAATATTACACTTCCGGAACGATTTTTAAATATTCACTTAGGATCAACTGTGGAATCTTCATTCCAACTCAACTATAGAACCCCCCCCCCACAAGCACGTCTTGAGGGAAAGGATTTCCCAAGCACGTCTTGGGGGAAAGGATTTCCGAAGCACGTGCTTGGGGGAAAGGATTTCCCAAGCACGTCTTGGGGGAAAGGATTTTTCTTTAATTGATCCAAATTATTTTGTGACATCGAGTAGCAGAAACACAAAAAAACATTTTTGTTTCTCTAAAAAAAACAAAAACAAATTTAAGTCAGAAGTATAATTATTTAATATTGACTTTTAATTTTTATTGTTTTAAAAACTTTATTTAAAAATATGAATTTTTTTTAAATAACCGGAAATAAATTATTATTAAATATTCCTTTCCTTATTAGTTCAGTTTCATTACTATCTTTCATAACGCCATAAGGTTAAAAAAAAGTATACGCCTTCAAAATAATGAGGGTGTAATTACTTTGACTAAAAAATTATTGTCAGTCAGTTCTCTGGAGAATAAGTTAATGTTCAATGTTCAGTTATTTTTATTACGACCATTACTATATATTAAATTCTAAATTATTATATTGAATATAAGAATGAAATAAAAAGGGTAAGAAAAATGTATAAGAAAAAAAGGATAGTAAATTTTCAAAAGTGAAATTAAGAAAAAGATTTAAACTATCATTGGCTGTATAGGATAAACTCCTGTAATTATTTACTTTTAAGCAACACTTCCCTATGCCATTATAAGATTCAAATGGGTCACGAATGTCTCTAGCTAAGTCTGGGATAATTAAAAAAAAATTATCAGCCTTTTTTACAACCCCACTTTCAGCTTTGTGCCAAATTGTATCTTAGTATAATAAATAAAAATTTCCTATGCCGTTAAGTATGCTCTTTTCCTATTTGTTTCTGTTTCTATTTTTTCATCGATTAGAATGAGTAAACAGCAAAAACTGAGTGGTGCGGCTTCTTACCGCAAGGTGAATGCTACCAGAGAACGCGAGGAAAGAAAATGTGCTGCATCTTTACAGGTTTTCCTACAGAAGAAATATGTAGTTAAAACCAAATGCAAAGACGAGGATACTGATGTACATCAGAACTTGGAGGAGAGGAACATGGAGAAAATGCGAATATGGTGGAGACAAATATAAAAATAAAAGTTAGAGGAATTTCCTGCAGGAATTAATGTTGTAAAAGAAATTGAAGGTGACAATGATGATGTGCCAAAGGAAGAGAGCTCCAGTGCATGCGGTAAGGACAGGTAGGAAGATGAAGAAGGAATTGATGAAGTTACTGGAAATAAAGAAATTGTTGTGAAACCGATACTTTCCTACATCATGGACTCTCCCAGTACTATATTATTATGTGAATGGTAGTATCATGGGAGTAGCGCCAGTAATGCGCAGCCGCGTACGATACCAATATCGGACATCACTGGATAGTAAGCTCTGCTTACTCTTACACTATTCTTTGTAACTTTTCTGTTTAATATATCTTTCTTACCTCTAACCCGTGTTCCGTGTTTTACTTCCGTGGCCCATACTTCGGGTCCACATCAGAAATAGAACAGGCAAACACAGAAATTGCTGTGTACAAAGACATCGCATTTTGGCCACGAACTTGCTCAGGGCAGTTGCTTGTTGATCTTGTAAAATTCGGACCTAAAAAGTTTCAAAACAACACTGAACCGTTTGCTCTGACTGTAAAACCTGGGAATAAATAATCCGAGGGTAATGCTAGAACAATGGTTTTACAAAACTATGGAGAATGGAGAGACTGTTTTGAGATCATGGTTGCTATACTCAAAGACAAACAAATCTCTTTATTATTTCTACTGTCGCCTTTTCCTGAAGACATAGCAGCGCAAATTAAGTCTAACAAGAAATTCAGGATTTCATAAGTTCTGGAAGCTTAATTAAAAAATGACTGAACCTGAAAATTCGTCTGATCACCAAGGAGCTTTCAAGGAATGGGAGATGTTGGAAATGACCCTTAATAAACAGTAAATTACAAGAACAAACTATGAAAGAAAGACAGATTTGGAGACAGGCGACATAAAGGCAACAAACAACGAGTGACTTCTATCCGATTAGAAAGGCATAATAATTCTTTTTAGGAAATATTTTATGGGCATATTCTTTGAACATTTCGGTAACAACGTATATATTCCATGGAGAATTATATATCTGTTCCTCACCGCTCGATGCTACTTTTCATCAACATAGCAATTGTTAGGGACAAAAAATATTACTGTTATTTTATATCGAGCACTGTTTTATTATTACTACCAACACTTACTATTTTATATCTGTATTATATTTTTTTAATCAAATTCGTCCGATACAAGACAATTAAGCCACTAAGACACAAGGAATCACTGAGTGTGAAAGAATTAGAAAACAAAAACATTATTAAGGAGTGAGAACAATAAAAGCAAGGACTGTAGATAACGATTGATATTGTATTTACATTTTTGAAGATGGCTGGAAAACATGGAGCCGGAAGAGTGTTCCACAATCGAGAAGTGCGAGAAAAGAAACTGTTAGCACCGAATTTACGGTTACCAATTCAAATGTAAATTGATGAAACATTGTTGCTAGTACTGCATTTAAGTTCATAAAGTCTGTGTACCATAGCAAAGAGCTAATCTGAACAATTACCATAAAAGTATTTATAGAAAAAGCACAGGGAAGCTTTATGGAGGTGGAAAAGTGACTGAATCTGAGACACCAGTTCAGAACCAAAAATATTGCTGATTCTTCTTTGGATTTTATCAGGAATCTTTAAATATATAACAGGAACACCGGGCCATGGACATGGACGAATGGTAGACTTACAGATATGTAAGATAAATTCTGAAGGGAAAAATTATCTAGCACGACACATGGAACCAACCTACTTAACAGCAGACCTAGCAATGTAATAAATATAGTCTTTCCATTTCATGTCAGCTGAAAATGTTAGACAAAGAAGGCACAACAAGTCACTCTCCTGGGGGGTAACATCAGCCATGCTGATAGCAGGCAGAAAGTGATTTCTCAGATGATTAATAATGAGTAGTTTTGTTTTGGAGCTGTTAAAATTAACAAACCATCTCTTGCCCCAGTTAACAACAAACTTTAGTTCATTTTTTAGTTCAGCAGCCAATTTGACCATAAATCAAACTGAACAAACTTACTATCCAGACAGGATTAAATGGTTTTCTCATCAACCATGTTGAGAACTGATGCTATCAGGAAGGTCATGGATGAAAATGAAGAGCAAAGTTGGACAAAGGACAGAGCCCTGGGGACACCTGCATTAATACAAGAAGATATAGAAGAGTAGCCATTAAGGATAACTTTCATTTTGCGATTTGATAAAAAAGACTGAATCAATTCAAATATTCATTCAGAGACACCATAACCTTTCAACTTGTGAAACCAAACCCTATCAAACACTTTCAAGATATCCAAAGCAAGAGCCCGAGCTTCACCATTCTTATGTAAAGTTTGATAGACACTTTCAAGAAGCAGGAAAGCAAGAAGCAGCATGGCATTTGTACAGTTTAGAGAGAACAGGAGTCAGTTCAGGCACACATTTCTTAAGGACTATTACAGGGATATCATTAGGCCCACATGCTTTGTGGAGATCCAGATTAGAGATGACAGCACAAACTATGAAAGGGGTTATATGCATATCACTCATAAGAGACTCAGTTCTAAATGGAAAGTTAGGCAAGGATTCTTCAAATGAGTCAAGAGTAGAATTTTAAAATAATTTACGGGGCAAAACATTCTGCTTTATCAGCATATACTAACACCTCAGGAATAGAAAACTTACTCTTATTTAATACACTATTACAGAACTGCCAGTAGTCAGGAGAGCCAAAGTTGTTACATGCAATACAGTGTCAAATTCTATCAGCAAAAAGACTTAGCTATTTTAAGGAGATGTTTACATTTACTCTGTGTAGCTATGAATAGGTGTCTATTGTGATCAGAACTGTCACGCTGGTATAGCTGAAAATGTGATTCCTGTGGACTATCGTGACTGAATAGGCCAGTGTGAATGATGGAGAAGATTGAGGTTTCAACTGGTATCTCCAGGAAGGAACAAAGCATCTATACTAGAATCCCAATCAGTATGCTGGTAACAGAGAGAGGTCTTGTGAATAGGAGGCTCCTGTCTAATAGATGACTGGGACTAAAAATCAATAGACAGTGTTGAGAAGCACAACAAGAGCTAGATAAGGAGCAAATCAAGCAAAGCATGTTGATCAGATTTATTAAGGAAACGAGTAGAGGAATCCCCAATTTTAGAATGCATGAGCCACTTGTCATGATGCACATTAAAGTCACCATTAAAGTCACTATGATAATGAACATAGAGCCTTAAACCTAACCTCCCTGCTGATTGATGCTGCAATTGTCGCTGCTACCTGACACGTTTTGATTGCTACTACTACTACTTAAGACATACTGTCATTTGTCTTTCTTTCTTTATTAGCAGATATTATATTTATTTCAAACTCAATGTTATGAAAACATTTTGCTGCAACAATTTAGATCATTACTATTTGTGGCTACAAACTCACAAAGCAAATACTTCAAAAGTGATTATGGATAATCTTCTCGGTTAAATTTTTGTCTTTTGTGTGACACCTCATATATAATTTACTTAAGTTCAAATTGAATCTCTTGTTTGTTCCAGTTGATAACTGCCATTTTTGGTGGCCAATGCCCTGTTGGTTTATTATGGCACCAACAAGTTACAAAATGTTGCCAACCAATCACACATTGTGAAGCAGGTGAGTTTAAAATGCCAATATTTTTTATATAGAATTTTATCATTCATCATGCATTTAAATAATTAAATGAGATCATTTATCAACTTAAGAAAGCTATTATCTCATCATTTCTTTATGCAGCATTTCTTATTCTACAAAGCATTTTGCTACTATTCCAATTGCTTATGAATTATTGCTTATTATTTATTACCTATAATTAGTAACTTTATAGGAAATCCACACAAAAGGAATTTAAAAAAAACATTAGCTTGGTGCTTTTATTAATCTGTAAGCTGTGCAGATTTCTATGAGTTAACAATTGAACTAGTTTTAATCCAATATTCAACTTCATAATAAATCATTGAAATTTAATGACTTGAAGATAATTTACAGTGGGGTGTTGCAAAGTTCAGGCTTTGATTTTTGAATTTTCATATTATTACTTTACTAGGCAATCAATTAAGCATTTATGGGCTTGTAAAATATGTGATACAACAATGGTTCAAATATTTATCATGTTATGTTTGTTCAATATGCTATAATGAATAAACAAATTAGTTAATTATCTTATATAACAATGAATTCAATAATTTCCTAAATGACATTTCTACTATTTAGACATGAGGATTGTCCAATTGAAATAACAATTAATGAGATGCCTTTAGTCAAAGTCATGGAAAAAAGAAAATGTTAATATAGACAAAAACTGGAAAAGAAAATGAACTAACTTTAGTCCTAAAGTTAACAACATAACTCAGTTTTTTTTTTATAATTGATTCTAAATAAAAGTGAATATCTTTTCAAAGGGAGACATGAGAGTTTCTAATAATTAATTTATTTTAGGATTATAATGATTTTATTGATTTCTGAGTCTCTTTCCCTCTCACTATGTAGACACACACACACACTATATATATATATATATATATATATATATATATATATATCTCAGAAGCTATTGATGATGGTGCTAGCATAAAGTCACAGGTCAAAATAACTAAGGGTTTCAATGTTCTAGTATTGTTCAACTACTGATCACACAAGATTATATGCTCTCTCCCAGAAACTGTAATTTAGGTTCACTCAGCATAGTTGCAGTATAAACTATGTGTTGAAAAAACACAGGCATCAACCATGTGTTGGAAAAACACAGGCATCTGCAACAGGGATTAGCTAGCCATCTTAACACATGGTATACTCAGAAATGAGTGGCTAGTCATTACTTATGTATATAAATGTAAAGTTAATCCTTAGAATTTTGGAACAGAATTTGAACAGCACAAGTTGAATGTAGAATGAACTTTTGCCACTAACCTTTGTCAACCAATGTTGCGGCTCCAATGGGGACTACTTTATAGGAGTAGAAACTTGCTACTAGGGTAATTTTTTTATACGTATATATTTGCAAATATTTATATAGTGCTTTATAAGTTCTTTGAGAAAATTGTATATACTTTAAAATACTTTGACAGAACTTTATATGTTTTTAAGAAAACTTCAAGTTCATTGTGATCAGTATATTCAGAAATGTCTTAAAACATATTTTGTTGGCCTGGCTCTTATTTTTAGCTGATATTTATATCCATAACTTAAAATGTAATTTTTTTCATCTTAAAAATATTTTTTGTTCAATGGTTCATTCACTCCAAATAGAATCTGTATAAAAAAGAACAAAAAGTGCATTTGTATCTTATGTCTTCTATTATAGCAGACTATCTCATTTTTTGCTAAAAGACAATGCTATTTTGCAAGTGTAAGAAGAGGATTTTTTATTCAAGTCAATATAAATCCACAACTGTATTGTTTGTTTGGAGAGACATTTGAGCCAATCATATGATAATTGGCTCAAATATCTCTTCATCAAGGTAATTTAACTTCAATTAAAATTATGCCAAAATATTTATGCATAAGGAAAAACTGTTTGACATAATCTCCTCATGTCATTTTACATCCTCAGATTAGTGTCTTCATATCTTTAACGGTCCTTTATTTGAGAATAAGTAGGGCCCATGTTGCAATTCATTCCAGGGTCGATCCTTCATTTATATTTCAAACATGGCCAAAAATCTCAATAAAAACTAACTTCTAGTAAATAGTTTGAAGTATAGTGGAAAAAATGAAAAAGAAATTATATGCAAAGCAATGTGTACACAAGACAATATAATAAATATGTGTAAAGGACAATTCAACATAAGTATACACAAGATTATAACTGTATTTATTAAGAAAATCATGAACATAACAGTTTAATAAAAGTGTGAACCATTGAAGATATAGGTTTCTGTGAAGTAGAATTGTGTATCATATTAGAAAAATGTTCTTTCTGACTCATTTGTGTCCATTGGAGGAATCAGAAATCCTTGTAAGATAACAAAATGTCATATAGAGCAACACTATACTCACCCAGATGTGTGACCATCAAAAGTCAAAATAATATTACCTTGGACAAAACGATTCAACTGTTTCATTTTACTCACTTTGTTTACAGGCATTTTACAAGTGAAATGTATTAAATACAACATAGAGATCTTTTGTTTTTGCTACATATAATCCAAAAGGTTGAATAATATATCTAAAAGAAAATACAAGTATCTTTTTGTTCAACTGTAATTTAGTAAAATTATTTAAAATACCCAAGTTTTCAAATATATCAACTCATTTAGTCTATTAAATGGTAGTAAGAGTAACCACAACTTTAAAATTTGAGTAAATTCTCTTTATTTGCCTCTTAATTTGTTTCTAATCTTAAAACGTATCTTGTATTATAAAAGTATAAATCTCAACATTCTTTTAAAGGTCACCAGGTAAAACCATGTATGATGTCTGGTGAACAAGATTACTGTGAATCTTGTCCCAAGGGACAAACAAATTCTTTCAATACAAGTTCCTTTGATATGAAAGCATGTAAGCCAGATACATGTTCATCAGGTAAGAACATATTGTTCTCATTCACACTTTCTTTATGTGTAAGGAGGGAAAATAGATTACGCCAGGGAACCAAGGAATATTCAGCATCACTTTAGAGATTATATATATATATATATATATATATATATATATATATATATATATAATTAAGGTGGAGAAACTTATCACTTAACTGAGTGATATCATTTCCGTCATGCCAACTTTGAAGTTTCGTGAGTGCATTTTAGTAATGCCTTCACTCTTCAGGGCTATTGGATTCTCTTTAAAAGCCAATAGCCCAGAAAAGTGAAAGCATTACTAAAATGCGCTCACGAAACTTCGAAGTCAGCATGATGGAAATGACATCACTCAGTTAAGTGACAAGTTTCTCCACATCAATTCTATTAATGCTCTATCCTTACCTTTTGATACTGAGCACTTTATGACAAAAACCTGTCTGCCTAAAATGCTTGTCCACCAGTAAACTACAGAAAAAGAACCAGAAATTTTGGCACCTAAAAACTCCTACAATTAATACTATATATATATATATATATATATATATATATATATATATATATTGTGTATGTAGGCAGCAATCTTTCTTTCATGCAAGTTTCATTAAATATGGCAGACAAGGTGCTTTGATTAATTTTTTTATATAATTTCTCATATGATCTTATAATTTTTTTATTATCAGTAGATAAATTATACGAAAACTGTCCAAATGTTATATTTTTCAAGCGCTTTCGGCTATACATTTAGCCATTTTCAAGGATGAAATATATTAACTATTAATTGGAAATAGATTATTGTATGTATTTAGTATTATATTACTGTTGACTGTATTTTGAAAATAAAAAATTATATATATATATATATATATATATATATATATATATATATGTGTGTGTGTAGAATATAGTGCTGCACAAGTGAAGCCCTAAGATAATATTTTTTTTAAATTGTCTCTTTTTACAGATAGTCAACAATTAAATTATATATTCATTAAAATAAACCTTTATTAAATAAATTACAACCACTTTAGAAAATTTTTATCAAGCTGGAATAAAAATATTATTTAAGCATTAAAATTAAAATATACAACAATAAATGAACCCTTACTTTTAATATTTGGTGGCTCACAACATCTTTTTCTATAATATTTAAGAAGTTACTGGCAGTAGTAAGTGTTAATTTTTTACCTTTCTTCTTTGCAAAAACTTCCACAATTGCTCAATATTATCTGGGTTTCTTGCCTTCTTTAAATTGAACCACATATTTTCAGTTGGATTTAGGTCAGGACATTGACTAGGCCATTCCAAGATTTGGAATTTCTTTTTTGATCCCATTCTTTTGTGGATTTGCTTAGATGTTTCAGGTTGGAAGATTCAGTCCAACCTACACCTAACCTTTGAAACAGGGCAAGACACTTTCATTCAAAGTTGCTTGGTATCTTGCAGAATCTATTGTGTTGTCAATGCATATTATTTTGACTGTTCCAGCTGCAGCAAAGTACCCAGAATATCATAATGCTGCAGCCACCATGTCTAAATGTTGGCACCAAATTCTTCTCTTCAAAAGCCATATTAGGAGCTCGTCAGCTATACTGCCTATCATTCCACCCCAAAAGCTCTAGTTTTGTCTCATCCAACCATAATACCTTTTACCAGAGTGTTTCTAGCTTATTAATATGAGCTTTGGCAGAGTTAGGCTGAGATATTTGTGCTTTTTTGTTAACAGTGGATTTTTTCTAGCCATACTGCTATGTAGACCAGCAGTGTTTAGATTTCATTGCACTGTTGACGTATGCACATTGATTCCAACAGAGAACCTTGGAGAACCACAGAGGTTGCAACAGGATCTGCCTGGGCTTTCCAAACATGATATCTACATGTTCTTGCAGTTATTTTTCACAGATAGCCACTTCTTGATTGCAATGCTGTCATACCAAAGGCCTTCCATTTATAAATAATTTGTCGCACATGCACTCAAAATCATTTTGATAGCTTTTTGTAGCCTTCACCAACATTATAGGTTTCTACTATGTGACTTTTTTTATCCATACTCATATCAGTTTTTCTGTAACTTTGTCATACACCAATTAATTGAACATTTTATTTAAGATATTTAATTTTTTCTTCAATATTTGGTTATCATTTACAGATACAACACCTGACATGAATGGCAAATGTGTATGTAACCTACTAAAAGGTTATACTGGTAATGATTCCAGGTTTTGTCTTAATGAAGGAAAACACTGTCTAGAAGGAACAGAGTTGCAGCTAAGTGGTACGTTATATGAAGAATAAAACCTGCAAACTTTATTATTATTACTATTCCAAAGACTTTTCCTTTCTATCTGTTTTTAAAGATGGTATACACTGTAAATATTGCAAAATTATATTGACAAGATTAGGTTTTTAAAATCCCTATTTATGTGAACTCTAATAAATGCAGTCCTTGTGATGAAGTCTGGTATGCACATAAACTATTTAACTTTTGTTGATTGTAATAATAATTTGAAGATAATTTCTAAAATCTTGCCAAGAGAATTTAAGTAAAGAATTTATAGGTTAAATTCTTCTGAAGATTATAAATCTGAAAATATGAAGAAAAATATGAACATCAAATAATAATTTCTGGCTGATATCCTTTTTGTAATAATCATCAACTTTGTTTGAAAATTGATAATGGATGTTACTTCTGTTGTCATCAAGCTTTTTGTACAATGATAATAAAGAAAAAGACAATAGAAAACCAGTGCATGATGTGGGCAATTAAGCCAACATTTTAAATTCATTTAAATTTATTAAAATAAACTTTGTTTGTTATAACCAGTGGACTGGATTTTAAAAAATAGCAACTCATCTTAAAACTGATTATCCTTATCATTACTTAAAGGTATATGTCTGTTTTAAGATACTTTTTTAGTTTGTCATCTGTGTGCTGATACCAATGTAAATATTTATGTATATAACGTACACACACACACACACACACACACACACACACACACACACACATATATATATATATATATATATATATATATATATATATATATATACATATCATACTTTTATTAAAAATATTTTACATTGCGAAACGGAAATTTCTGTTTCGAGACTTAAAGTTTTTATCTCATCATCAGGCAAAAACAGAAAACAATATATTTGCTTATTAAAGAGTTAATATGTTATTAACTCTTTGTTATTAACTCTTTAATAAGCAAATATATTGTTTTCTGTTTTCAAATGTAAATCATTTCCACCAAAGTTACTGAACATTGCCTGATGATAAAAAATAAAAACCTTAAGTCTCAAAAGATAGAAATTTACGCCATGTTGCAATGTAAAATATTTTTAATAAAAATATCATTAAAAATATTATGCTCTATGATGTATTAAGCACTTTAAAAAAAAAGTAAATGCCAGAGAACTGTGGATTCTAAATCTGTTTGTTCTTTCTTTTCATATATTAGGCAAATAACTAACAAAGTCGATAAATCCTGTACAATGCATTTTGATGAAGTTGTATGAAGCAACAAATAAATTACTAAATAGCACCCAACATTTATTACTAGACTACATTGTAGTCTGGAATGAAAATAGTTAAGAATACAAGAACAACTCAAAGTTAAGCAATACAAATACTTTAAAATACAGATAAGAATGGTAATTAACAATAAAGAAAGAAAAAGTTAAATTATAAAATAACAGTTAAATATAAAATACTCACATGATGCATCAGAACAAGATTTTACTGCCAAATGACACAAAAATCAAAATTTCTCTCTTTGTTTTCAACCACTAAAGGAGGCAAACATCCTGGACAGTTCTCTGATAAAACATGCTGCCACCAAAACTTCTTTATTTCCGTATACATATATGTTCTTTAAAATATACAATAATCTTCTCTGCAACGTATCCTAAAGCATTTTGTCATTTTGCCTATGCTTATTTTGTTGTATCTCATATATGACTTTATTTGTAATTTTATAATCCCATTGTGGGCTGATGATGCCCTTTTAACCCCCCCTCAAAATACATATGTACAAAAAATGACATTCAGACATGGCCAAGACATCACCAAGAAAACCTACAACAAAGTCATTCAAGAGGACAAAATATGTTACACAGAATGTTTCCACTTTGTCATTCATTTGTTTGGATATATAGAAATTTATATATCATATTCTCCTATATATATATATGTGTGTGTGTGTGTGTGTGTGTGTGTATATATATAATTATTCAATTGTATACCTTGCACTTTATTAGAGAAAGAGTATTTTCTGAAAATGACATGATATCCAATATGGGTACTTATTTATTTAGATAAATCTATTATATATATATATATATATATATATATATATATATATATATATATATATATATATATATATTTGTTCCAAAGAAATTACATTATTTCTTTATTTTTGTTTCTTCTAGGTGATTGTAAACCATGTGCCTTTCAATATTATAAAGACTGGGAAGGTTACGGCTTCTGCAAAAAACAAATTAAGTATGTAAAACAAAACAATCACAAATACTTTGTATTGTTCATTCAGAATCAATCATATTAAATTAAACCTAATCTAAAGATCTAATCAGTTAATAATTTCTTCACACCTTGGGTTCAGACCATTGTATTCTATACTACAGGCCTACCCATGGTGTAACCAAAGAACAGAACTTGAGGTCTATTTCAAAAGCTCAGTCCACTAGGAGTGATATATTTTCCTTTCAGTTTGGGTTTTTGACTGTTTACTGCTGTAGTTAGCTTATGAAATTCAAAGATATTTTTTTTTACCATTGAAGTAAGTATTAATATTTATTTATTATATTTTCTTTAAAATTACTATATTATTTGATGCTTACAGCAGAAAAAGACTTTTCTTGTCTGAATTTCACTAAAAATGTAATTTATGAATTTTGGTCTTGTCACTTAAAAGTTTATTTAACATTTTTCAATTAAAGTTAATTCTGTATTCTTCTCTATGAATTTTTTATTCATAAAGGCAAATCCACTAATGCTAAACATTATTGCATAATCCATATTTCTATTTCTAACAAGTAAAATAGTATGTTGAATTTATTTTTAATTATGTTTTATGTTTAATGTTAAACAGAGATTTTCCATGATTCAATTTTTGCACTGTTTAATAACAAGAAAAGGAATAACTCTTTATAAGTTTTTAATATCTCCAACTTCTTAAACTTCAGTTTCTTTGCTAGAGCAACTAACCTATATTTGCATAAATGTAAATGTCATTTTACAAATATTTTGCACATTGAAAATTAGAAAAAGTAGAAAGAAAATGACAATCAAAATGAATGCTATAACACAAATATTAGTATAGGTTATCGGCCACACAGAATTTACTGACTATTTTGTGTTAGGAAGAATAACGTGTTTTAGCCTTCCAGTAGCACACTGATACTAATGTTAGCATTAGCATAGCCATTGATACACTAACACTGAATACGAATATAGAAAGACGAAATACGCAACTGTAACAAACAAAACATTTAATAAGGCAAACAACTTACATACATATATTAAAAAGATTTACATATGTCCCAAAACAAATGATTGTTCATACTGTCCCAAAGGAATGAGGAGGTTTACAGAACAAGAACAAAAAAATAACATACCAGCTATATGGCCTTTGATAGTTCGCAGATAAGTGAATAGAATTTACTTTTTTCTTTCACTAGGCTGTGCACATGTTGACCAGTTTCCACGTGTGTGGATGCCCTGGTGGTCAGGAAGGTAAAGAGGCCATTTCTCAAAAAACGGAATCAAAATCTAAAAGGGACAGAAGAGTTCTCCTCTCTAAAGGGTCCGAACTCCCATGCGTTCAACCCAAGGGAAAACAACTGTGGTCTTCCTACAATCATTTAGTACATAAATACAATGATTTAAAAAAAATTAATTTTCTTAATTTATACATTTTATCAATTCATATCTGCTATATCATATCTTTTATGGTCATACTTTTCAATTTGCCTTTATATTTAATTCTCTTTTTTCTGCCTTTATTTAGACTTATTGTTATATACATTATCTTGAAATTCAGATGAGTGGCCTTTTTAGTTTTGCAAAGTATAGCAAAACATTGAAATGTTTTGCTATTACACTTCCAATAAATTCATTTTAAACACCTAATCCAATACATACAGGGTGCGATGGGTAAATTGTCACCATTTTATAATTTGTATTTCGGGCATGCATGTTGTTTCTTTTTGATTTTGTTAACTACACAGTATATTATGGTCAGTTGGGCACTATCTGTGAGAACAAGATCACCATGACACAATTCACTCAACCAGAAATTTGGTAAAGATATGCTGTTCTGCTTGAGATTCACACCGGAATCTCCAATATGAACATTTCAAAGTGTTTGGATGTCAATCTGAGGACAGTGCAGACAATTGGGAAAGAGCTGGATGAGTCTAATTATGATTATGGAGGTGTTTGGAGTCACCATGTGATGGCAATGTTATGCCTCTATTCATCTTTCTACAGGGCCTCAGGCTCAACACGGAGGCCTTCATCGTGCCATCAAGGAGGTAGTTTTCAAGATATTTTTGCGTAATTTTAGTAAATATATCTGTTAAAATGAGATGTCAGAGTTATTTTCATTTTTGTATAATTTAGATGACAATTTATCCATCGCATCCTGTAAATACACAGTGGACATAATTCATTTCTGACATTTGACTATCATATATTTTCATAAACGGGTCACATTTCTCCTCATTTTGAATAATCTTTCTCAGTTACTGTGCTTAAACTATCAAAATAGTACCTTGTGTCTTAAATCTCTTAAAGAATATAATAAATTGTAATCTAGGATCTCAAAGAACTTATAAAGCACTATATAAATATTCGAAAAATATACATATAAAAAAATTACCCTAGTAGTAAGTTGCTACTGTTTCCTTTAAAGTAGTCCCCATTGGAGCCACAACATTGGTTGACAAAGGTTAGTGGCAAAAGTTCATTCTACATTCAACTTGTGCTGTTCAAATTCTGTTCGGAAATTCTAAGGATTAACTTTACATTTATATACATAAGTAATGACTAGACACTCATTTCTGATTATACCATGTGTTAAGATGGCTAGCTAATCCCTGTTGCAGATGCCTGTGTTTTTCCAACACATGGTTGATGCCTGTGTTTTTTCAACACATAGTTTATACTGCAACTATGCTGAGTGGACCTAAATTACAGTTTCTGTGAGAGAGCATATAATCTTGTGTGATCAGTAGTTGAACAATACTAGAACATTGAAACCCTTAGTTATTTTGACCTGTGACTTTATGCTAGCACCATCATCAATAGCTTCTGAGATATATATATATATATATATATATATATATATATATATATAGTGTGTGTGTGTGTGTGTACATAGTGAGAGGGAAAGAGACTCAGAAATCAATAAAATCATTATAATCCTAAAATAAATTAATTATTAGAAACTCTCATGTCTCCCTTTGAAAAGATATTCACTTTTATTTAGAATCAATTATAAAAAAAAACTGAGTTATGTTGTTAACTTTAGGACTAAAGTTAGTTCATTTTCTTTTCCAGTTTTTGTCTATATTAACATTTTCTTTTTTCCATGACTTTGACTAAAGGCATCTCATTAATTGTTATTTCAATTGGACAATCCTCATGTCTAAATAGTAGAAATGTCATTTAGGAAATTATTGAATTCATTGTTATATAAGATAATTAACTAATTTGTTTATTCATTATAGCATATTGAACAAACATAACATGATAAATATTTGAACCATTGTTGTATCACATATTTTACAAGCCCATAAATGCTTAATTGATTGCCTAGTAAAGTAATAATATGAAAATTCAAAAATCAAAGCCTGAACTTTGCAACACCCCACTGTAAATTATCTTCAAGTCATTAAATTTCAATGATTTATTATGAAGTTGAATATTGGATTAAAACTAGTTCAATTGTTAACTCATAGAAATCTGCACAGCTTACAGATTAATAAAAGCACCAAGCTAATGTTTTTTTTAAATTCCTTTTGTGTGGATTTCCTATAAAGTTACTAATTATAGGTAATAAATAATAAGCAATAATTCATAAGCAATTGGAATAGTAGCAAAATGCTTTGTAGAATAAGAAATGCTGCATAAAGAAATGATGAGATAATAGCTTTCTTAAGTTGATAAATGATCTCATTTAATTATTTAAATGCATGATGAATGATAAAATTCTATATAAAAAATATTGGAACATTTTAGGAAAGGTCAATGATTGTGACGAGAATAAAAATTTGTTTAAATTTTTCTCCAGTTTATACTGTGAAACTTTTGTCATATGTATTCCTAAGACTATAACTGAAAAGTTATGACTTACATAGAATCATTAGCAATATATAGGTAAGGGTAGGGAATAGCACTATGAACCATTGCTGGAAGTTAATTTATTTGCTACTAAGTCTGCTTGATGCAAATATATTTAATAGTCACATGAGGTGTTCATTTTTCACAGTTTGGTGACCAAATAGTAGTCAAACAAATCTGCTTTTATATTTTAGCTTTATAATTTCATATATTTATCATATATCTGGTTTGAGTTAATCTGTTTGAAACTTAGAATGAAATTAAAATAAATCATTTATGTTTATTTAAAAATATGTTTTTAGAAAATCCTTAAAGCTACATTAATGATTCAACATTATTTTGCAAAAATACAAATGAAGCAATAACTAACAATGAATAAATCAAAAATTATTTAAAAAGAAATTATTATTTTTATAATCTGAAAAACTCAAAAAATAATATGCCACAAACAATTCTAATGAATTTTTTTAATATTCTCTGTCCTCTTTCAAATGATGTAATCTTTAAACAGAAAATCAAAACTATATTTTTCTAAATGCTTTTATTTTTCTTTTGATTCATATATCTTAAATTGCTACCCAACAATATAATTTGAAATACTATGAAATATTCCACTTTAGATTGAAATAATTTAATGCATTTCATTATGCATATCAAGATTGTTTCTATTTTGTCTTTTTTATTTCTATTTCCCAGATCGTTTTCACTGTATATATCAAAATATTTGAGGGATAGAAGCAGTAATCATGAACTCTCTCATTCCACTGCAATTCTATTTTTATTTGGCAAATAATGTTTTAATATTTTAATCTTTTAGCTGTAATGATCTTCATTTGGAATACAAAGTTCGTGGTAACTCCAAAATAGCAGCCATATGCAAAAAGCAAGAAGCAAATTATCATTATTATGATGAACACAAACAACCAAATCAAAGTAACACTTTTGGTAAGTAATACAAAACACAAGAAAAATATTTTATTTGATTGGTAATTTTGCATAGTGTACTTCATTCAATTGAGAATATCAATGATGGTCTAGTTTCCAAATGTACTTTTACTTCGGTTGTAGACAAAGATTAAACATGACTCATTAATTGATAATAATTTCTTAAATCTTTCATGAATAATTACTAAATAAACTTAGATGATATTTTCTATGTAGAAAGATTTCAAGAAAAGATATTTCAAAATATTATTCCATTATTATGGGATATTATTCCAAGTAGTCATTATACACTTATCACACACACAATGTGAGTGGGTATATGTGTATATTTAAAAGTTTCATTATTTATAGAAGTCAATTTTCATGATATTTTAACATTTTTATATTTATATATAAAAATATTTTCTTCAGATTTTGACTTTTTATATAGGAATATTCAAAACCACCCCATTTTCTTTAGATTTTGCCTTTTTATATAGAATTATGAAAAAATATATTTTCTTTAGATTTTGATTTTTTTTATAGAGAATTATGAAAACCAGTTATATTTCCTACAGATTTTTACTTTTTTATATAGAAATATGCAAAAATGTATTATTTTCTTCAGATTTTGACATTTTCATATATAGAAATATGAAAATATATATATATTATACATATTTTAATTTTTTATATAGAAATATGAAAAAAGCTAAATTTCTTTAGATTTTGAATTTTTTTATATAGATATGAAATTCAGCTTTATTTTCTTCAGGGATTTTGGACTGTTTTATGATAGCATTAGGTTTCAGAACTTGAATTTTTTATATAGAAATATGAAAAACACTCATATTTTCTTCAGTTATTGACACTTTTCATAGAGAAAATATGCTAAATAATTCATTTTCTTCAGATTTTTATATAAAGAATATGCAGAAATGGTGCATTCTCTTATGATTTGGAATTTTTCTTATAGAAATATGAAAATCAGATATATTTTATTCAGATTTAGATTTTATATATAAAAATAAGAAAAACAGTTATATTTTATATGCAAAATATGAAAAACAGTGATATTATATCAAAATGTGTAAAAAAAGTTGCATGTTCTTCAGATTTTAACTTTTTATCTAGAAATGTAATAATCAACTATGCTTTCTTCACATTTTGAAATTTTTTATATAATAATACAAAAAGCTGCATTTCAAATTTTCATTTATTTTCATACTGAAATAGTAAAACCAGCTATATTTTCTTCAGATATTGACATTTTTCACATACAAATATCAGATAATGATATATAAATTTTTATATATCAAGGTCAACATTGAAGGGGAAATGCATGACAATGTGGAAAAAAGTTTTTGTGTGACGCGTTTCATCCTTTATGACTTCATTGGACTACATTTGTTTAAAAAAGACATGCACACAAATGAAGGATGCGGAGAATTTTAAATTTAAATATTTTTTATTTTATATATATATATCATTATAAAACAACAAATATTTTCTTACCTGATGATATCTGTAAGAACAGATGAAAGCTCGTAAATATATAAAAAAAGACCTTATTCAACTGAAATTTATAAACAGGGATCATAACATTCATTTACAGGTTCGGGGTTAATGTCTCTTAGTAAATTGTTTGCGAAGATGTATTCTCGCCATTTTATCATTAACTTCTATATCTGTTTTCTGTATGAATGATTCATTGTAATATATATATATATATATATATATATATATATATATATATATATATATATATATATATATATATATAATCTAGACAATTTCATTTAGATTCTTTTTCTTTTTGTTCCTTTTTGTTTCCATCACTTTTATTATTGGACATCCCAGACTGTTATAATAAAAGATCTGTCAGGAACAATGAAATGTTGTAAGAACCAAGGCGCAGATTTACTGTGGATGACCTTGTGATCAAGGCCTAGTTTAAAGATTAATAGTATTTGTCCGGTAAAGAAAATATTTGCACTGATTTATTATCGCGAATCCCTAATCAGTTAGAATCGACGTGATTATATATAGTTAGCTTTGTTGAATGGTTGACTAATTAATTGGCCTGATACGTACGCAGTTGCAGATAAAATAGCCCAAGCATTCGCCAATTTGATTCTAACTGAAATTTTCCCTGGGTACTTACAGTTTATGAATGATAATGGTATGGAAAACGTGAACGAAGTCATGAGGGAAACATTAAATAGTTTCAATATCCAACATATTACTATTTCTCCGTACCACCCTCAGAGTAATGGAAAAGTTGAACTCTTCCATCATTTCTTGGGAGATATTTTATCAAAAGTGACAGAAAGAGAAAGCAGGGACTGGGATGTGCACCTGAATCAGGCACTGGATGCAGTGAGGTTCTCAAAATTTTCACCGTACTTTATATTGTTTGGGTGTGAGGTGATTCTACCTATAGATAACCTTCTTAAACCCGTTAAGGCCCATCACCAACTTATTTTTGAAAAACAACATGAGATTTTTGTACCGGCTAGAAGAATTAAGCGTTCGTAGAAGAAAAGAAACCATGGTATGAATGTGGAACTTATCATTGAGGTACATGCCAGGCAGGGTAAACCGGACATGAAGTAGAGACCATATTACTGCATAGTAGAAAAAACTAGCCCAGTCACGTTCATTATATGGGATCAGGTAAGTGGGACCACAAAACGAACACATGCTGATGATCTAAAATTAGTCGTATTAGAAAATTGGAATGCCCCATAGGTTAAAGAACCAGGTAAGTCGTTTAGAAGAATAAGGTGGATTGAACCTCCTCTGGAAATGGATTCAGAGGAAGACGTCCAAGTAGACAGTATACCCTATACCAGAGATCGGGATGAGCGATCCCGTTCTGGAGAGGTGCAAAACTATGTTCCACAGGATTCAGATGATTGTGAGACAGAGGATGAGATCCCCTTGGCGGAATTACGAAGGGTATTGAAGGAAAAATCTAGGCCGGAAGGTAATGTCCCACTTAAACATAGACTTAGAAGTTATAGGAAAGATAGAGGAAGGTTCCTCAAGCGAGAAAGTGTTAGTGGGGATGGACAAACAAACCGCTTAAAAACAAACTACAATTGAATGTAGGGAAAAATCGTCAATGATTATAATTTCTCTACTGACCACTCTCGAGCTTCCTATGGGTTGTACGGCTTATGGGGGCATTATACTTCTACCTCACTAGTAGGCGGAAGAAGAATTTGAGATAAGAGATTCTTTCTTACCTTTGATCAATGTCTCAGTTAGTAAGAGAATTGAACTCTAGGAACCTCTAACAATAACATTTCCTAATACAAACCCGCAAGGCAAGAAATTCATAAAATGTTAGGATCGTTAAAAAAAGGTTAATGGAAAGGAATTAACAAGTAAATTAGAGAGAATGACTAATGTAGTTTACTCTCAAGACAATCAACCAGTAGATTCCTTTACGTAGGTGATATTAATATTAGCTGAATTTTAATTAAGTGATAATACGTTCATACGCGTTTGGCTGGTAAAAATGAAACAAGCTGACAAAGTTGTACAGAGATAATAGAGAGAAGAAAGTGAATAAAGATGACAAACTTGAACAACTGGAACAATCCTGAAATGGAACAAGTGAAGAGGAGGTCAGTTAATGATAAGCAACCATCACCAGAACTTTTAGAAGAATTTCTAAAATTATCAGCAGTGGAAATACTCGCTTGACTTTGAATTTTTTAAGAAATAAAATGAAAAAGTAATTAGAATTTTAATGTAAAAATTTGATTAAAAACACAAACAAAAAAACCCCAAACATTTTCAAGAAAAATAAAAAAGGGTATTCATTTAAAAAGAATATAAATTATCCAAATATGTGCGACTTAGTAAGACAAAGGAAATTTTACCAAATCTCAATTTATGGATTCAAATGTTCTTTGCAGCTATTTTGAATGACTAAAAACATTAATTGGGAACTAGTAAACATTTGAAAAATTGTGAAAAAATAATGTTAATGATTAGGTAAACGACAAGAAAGGTAAGGGAGGAATATTACACTATCACTGGTGTCAAATGCTGACTGGCGATCTAATTTTTATTTCTAAAGAAAAAAAGATATTTTTCATATTAAAACAATGCGATATTTTCTGGTTTGTGTCACTTATGGAGTATAGTGTAAGAGGTGAAATTGTAAGCTTGGTGGGATTGCTCATTAGGTAGAATCTTAGGTCTCAGGTTTTAGGTCTGTTTAACTTGAGTGTTGTTTTCATTTGATAAAGAAATTATTCTTTGAAATGAGTCATACAATGAAAATCATTACAGATCAGGTTTGTTTTGATCAGGGATATGGCACACTGTTAGATGGAGGTGACGATGACAGCTGTGATAATCAGGTCAAATGAGTGAGATTCCGGAACGTGGAAAATGTTCCTCTGAAGGTGGATATGAGCGGTGCAAGGCCACAATTGATTGGCCCGTCAATGAGAGAGGAGCTGGGATGCAGCTTCTCGTTTCCCCCTACGATACTTACGACACAGGGCCATTATTTTGATTGGACCAGTAATCATATTGGGTTCTTGGTGGAGGGTCTTCCTCCCCTTCGAGGCATATAACACAAGACCATTGGTCAAGGATTATTATTGGCTAGCCAATACCATTGGTCAAGCATTATTATTGGCTAGCCAATCAGAGCAATACAACTAGAGTATGCACTCCCATAAAAGCAGTTGTCAAAAGAGCAGAAGTAAGATCGAACTGGTCTCGCCGCTAGTAGACCAACACTCTCCATACCGGATTATCAATCATCTAAAGACCGATGCCGTTTTTGTATTCTCTCAATCAGCTGCCTTCATTTAAATAGTTGAAAGACTCTGGGCTGTTTAGCCATAATTGCAACCGCCAGTCAACCTCTTCCTCCCAGCTTAAGAATTTTTTTCTTTAAATTCTTTTTGTTTCTGGATTCATGATATTAATCATAGTACCATAAATAAAGTTATGTTTACACTTGTTAATGAGTGTTGTTGGAGTTAATTAAGTTTATAGGGGACACCGGTGACTTTAATCTTTTACAAGCATAGCCAGGACAGAGAAGAGTCAAGTTTGATCTTCGACAGTTCTTCACTGATATTCATGTAGATACTGAAAGACAACATAGGAACGCAGGATTGGTGCGGAGACAGATCAACGGAGATGGGGCAAAGTAAGAATGACATTCATCAAATCACACAGCAACAGGGCCGCATGCGTCATTTTCTTCAGATTTTACTTTTTTGTATATAAATATGCAAGAATGCTTCATTCTTTTCGGATTATTCATTTTAATATACAAATATGCGAAACTGCGTCATTTTATTCAGATTTTACGATTTTCATATAGAAATATTCGAAAATACTTCATTTTCTTCAGATTTTGAATTTTTCACATAGAAATATCCCAAAATGTATCATTTTCTTCATATATTGACTTTTGTATTTGGAAATAAGCAAAAATACTTCTTTTTGTTCAGATTGTGTCTTTTTAGCAGAGGAATATCCAAAATGCGTCATTTTCTTCAGATTGTGTCTTTTACATATAGATACATGGAAAAATGCATCATTTTCTTTAGATTTTTCTGTTTCACATTGTTATGGTGATCTATCTACATTAGAATGAACTCTTCCTCCTTTATAAATACTAACCTGCGAGATTCCTAAGGAGGCAGTCGGGATGCAGTGTAACCTGACAGTTCGGACGGACACTTCTATCTGCTGACTAATAACACTCTTATTTTGTATATATGTTCTGTTATTGCAATACACTTGTTCAACCTACCTTCTTCTTTCTGTGTCTTTCTTTCTTGGCGAAGAGGATTGCGAGGACCCCCGGGATTGAAAAGGAACTCTCTTAAAACACGGGCAAACGTGTTTTCGTAAAAGAACCACGTGTCATTGTCAATTTGTTTTAACAATGGATGTACGAGAAATTTTTTTATTTTTCGTCACAGTTTTTTCATTTGAAAAGCATCTGGGAAAAAAACCGGGGGAAAAAAGACACACTTATCAGGGAGGATTTCAAAGGTATTTTATTTGATCTTGTAAAGTACCAGAATGCACAGCAAGATAAGTGGCAAAAACAACTGCTCTCTCAACAGGAAAAAATGGAAAATTTATTTCTGCAAACCCAGAAGGAAAATCAAGAGAGACAGCTCGAATTTCAAAAGCAAGTTTTAGAACTGAGTTGCCGTAGTAATCCCATCGAAAATGAATTTTCATTTTCGCAAAACACCATTTGGAGCGCGATAGAAAATTTTTCATGCACTCCCGAGGAAGACATAACCATCATACTTTAGGAGATATGAGGACTTATATACTACAGATTGTGCAAATGGAGTGACTCGAAAAATGTACGTCTTCTTCTGAGAAAACTTGGCACAACTGAGCACACAAAATTCGTAAACTACATTCTGTCCCGAAAGACTAGAGAGTTGACATTCGCAGAAGTAGTGGAATTACTCGTGGAGCTTTTCAGTCTAAAGACATCTCTTTTCCATAAGAGATCGAAATGTCTTAATCTAACTAGGAAAGAATGGGAAAATTACACCACTTTTGCGTCAGTAGTAAACAAGCACTGGCGGATCTAAGTGCGGATAACTTCAAATGTTTGTGTGGTGAAAATAAAAGAACTCTTTAATCTATCCCTGACATTCCAGGACTGATTGATTTCCCTTTGTTTTTGTCTTTCTCTGATGTGATTAGACGAAATTCCGTTTATAAAAGCGTCTCGTATGTATTCGTCTCTCGTCTGTATTGCTGTAACAGCCTGGAACTCGCAATCCTTCGCGAGTTTCTTTAAAGCTTGCAAATACTAGTCTACAAACTCGTCAGTTTGTTGACGACGAGTAGCCAGCAGATACCTACAGAAGATGGTATTTCTAGGCTGCACAAACACTCCTTCCAGAACGTCCATGGCTGAATCGTAATCGTCTACGTCGGAGATGTGTTTAAAGATAGTGGGAGAGACAAGGTTGATAAGTAGATTCAGTTTTAGTCTGTCTGTCAGTGGAGTCTGTTATTGTGTTTCGCCAGCCGCTTCGAGAAAGATTTGGAAGGATCTTTTCCAGTGTCGCCATGTGTCGGGTGAGTCAGGTTTATTCGTGTCTAGATCTAGGCGTTCTGGCTTTAGGTATTTTTCCATCCTGATAGATTATTTCTAGTGGAATAAATTATGAAAAACGGTTTGAGGGGAAGTAAAAGAAGACTGAGTCCGTATAGCTTGAGTGAAGCTTTATTCCACTAGAAATCTACTCCGGTAGCGAACCGTAACAAGAAAATGGCTGACTACTTCATGGAGAGAGAAAGACAAAAACAAAGTACTACCGGAGTAGATTTCTAGTGGAATAAAGCTTCACTCAAGCTATACGGACACAGCCTTCTTTTACTTCCCCTCAAACCCTTTTTCATAACAGTTTGATATTCGTGCAAGGACTAGTTTCAACAAAAGATGCAGAAATTAGACGAAGAATACTAAACAAATTGGAGAATGAGCCGAATATAACTCTACAGCAAATCGCTGAAGAATGTTAGAGGTACGTCAGGAGGGTAAAGCAGGATTCGAAAAATATCGAAGAATCGGGTATTGCTCACGTCAAAAACACAAAGTCTCCTAAAACTAATGAAACAAAAGAAAAAGCAAAATAATTTGCTCCCTAACCCATGTTACTGATGTAGGGCCCTACAAAAAATGTTACATATGTAACCGAGTCAACACAAAAGCTCGCATTGCCAATCTAAAAATAAAACCAATAGCTGCATAAAAAATACAAGGTCGGACGAACTAGACGGTGCTAATACCAGGGAATTCCAGTACGTAAAAATGTTAAACAAAAATGTGGAATTTCAACTAGACTTGGGTTCTGATTTGACAATAATAAACTTGCAAACATGGAAAAGATTGGGTATGCCAACCATGATAAAATCTAGCAAGATTGCAAGATCAGTAACAGGGGAAAAAAATTAAATTCGAAGGATGACTCTTAAATTAAAATTGTTCGTCCTGAAAAATACTAACAACCTATTTGGCACTGATTAGATGACACAATTCCAGCTTTGGGACTTACCTGTAAATTCATAATGCCAGAAAATTGAAAATTGGAATGCCGAAGCTGAAAAACTGAATAAAGAACTGAAGGAAGCCTATCCAGGAATTTTTTCTGTAGGGTTAGGCAGGTGTACCAAGATGATGGCAAAAGTTGAACTAAAAGACGACGTCCAGCCAGTGTTCAAAAAGAAGCGAAATGTGCGTTGGGACAAATTAACGGGGAACTTGACAAATTAGTAAAAACTGGAGTTCCATCGAAGGTAGAATACAGCGAATGGGCCGTAGCAGCCTATGTAAAAAGAAATCGAAAGATATACGCGTTTGCGCTGATTTTTCGACAGGATTAAATGCTGTTCTGAAGGACTATCATTACCCTCTTCCTTGCCCAGAAGACATTTTTGCGAAGCTAAATGGGGGAAATTTTTACCGAAAATTGACCTTAGCGACGCTTATTTGCAAATTCCGGTTGAAGAGGTGAGTTCTAAGCTATTGTGCATCGCGGATTATATAAAGTCGAACGTTTACCGTTCGGGGTCAAAGTTGCGCCAGCAATTTTCCAGCAAGTCATGGATACTATGCTGAGCGGCCTTGACTTCTCAGTCGTTTATTTAGATGACATTCTGATAAAAAGTCAAAGCGTAGTCGAACATAAGGATCATGTCCACAAAATTTTTGCTAAGATTCAAGATTACGGTTTCAAACTTAGAGACCAAATGTGATTTTTCATGGAAAAAATCAAATACCTAGGACACGTAATCGACAAGGATGACAAGAGACCAAATCCTGAACGGACTGCCGCGATTAAAGACATGCCGGAGACCAATAACATCGTTTCGTTGCAGAGCTTCCTTAGACTACCAAATTATTACCTGGCATTCATACCAAATATCCCACTTAATGAACTATTAAAGAAAGACAAGCCCTTGGTTTGGACAGCAGAATGCCAGGAGGCATTTTAAAAAATAAAGAAAACACTGACGTCATACTTATTTCTTACACATTACAACTCGGACTTGGAAATCATTGTTGCCAGCGACGCTAGTTCGTATGGCGTAGGGGCATGCATTCTTCACAAGATGACTGATAGAACAGTAAAACCGATAGCTCACACGTCGAGAGCTTCGCTTCCTGCGGAAAAAAATTATTCGCAGATTGAAAAAGAGGCGCTTGGAATTATATTCGCATTCACGAAGTTCAACCGCTATATTTACGGTCGACATTTCACTCTACAGACAAGCCACAAGCCACAAGCCACTACTCACTATTTTTGGCTTAAAGAAAGGTCTGCCTACTCACACAGCTAACAGACTGCAGAGATGGAGTTGACTTCCGACATAAAAAGCCGTAAATTAACTGGAGTCAACAGGGAAATAATGGAAGAGGTTCTGAAGACCTTAAAAATCACTCCAAAGTTTCTGGCAAGAAGTACTAACGCCATATGGGACATTCTTCTTCCAACAGAGCAAGATGCCAAGCAAATGGCAGGTAGTATTTTAACTACCAAAAAATTAAGGTTACAGACTGAGTACATGGGCACCCGTAAAACAAGGATTAGAGTCCATGCGGTGCCCGTAGATGTCTCTGAAGACAGGATGGGAGAATTCTTCTCAAAGTTTGGCAGGGTCGAAAAGGTGAAGGCAATAGTAGGAAAATCTGGCATTTCAACGGGTGACATTGAGTTACAAGTCACATTAACCCGAGCAAGCTTTGGAGAAATCCCCAATATCTTACTATGCAGAGAAAGGAGGATGTTAGTAGTTGTGGGGGGTAGGAAACCATACTGTTGGCCCTGCGGCGTATCTGGGCACATGGCAAAGGAGTGCCCCGCTAAATGTCCTCCGTCTACAACGCAGCCCACACCAGCAAAAACAGCAGCAGCAGTAGTCGCAACACCCCCAGTCGAAGAAGTAACCCAAAAAGACACCGATGGTGTCTGGAAAGTTATGTGGGAGGAGGTAAAAGAACGAAGAATGTGCCTTCCCCCCAAAAAGGGAGGACACTGTACAGAAGTAGCAACAATCACCACAGCAGCGGGCAAAGAAGGTGCCACAAGAACAAAAGACAGAGAAGGAGGTGCAACTGACGTAGGCGCCAAAATAGAATCAGACTCAAAGGGGAGAGAAAAAGCAGCAGCAACAACAAAAGCAGCAGGAGAAGCAGCAAGGGAAGGAAACTGATATGGAGATGGACGAAATGCCTCCACCTCGGGCATCTTCCTTAAAAAGAAGCAGAGAGGAGGAAGAGAAGGAAGAGAAGGTGGAGACATCATCTCAAAGGCACTCAGGGCGTAGAAGAGCGGATAGGGTCCTGGACAAAACCAGGTCCCTATCCGTCCATGCTTCCCCGAAAGACACTGTTAAAGTAACAAAGTCAAGGATCCTCCCGTCTTCCCCTCCCCGTGCTCCGTCCCGCACTCCCTCAAACTCTTCCCTCAGTTCCATTTCAACACCCCCTCACTCGTCAACTGTTCCCCCTCCCCACCCCTCCAGGGAGAAGAAGCACAAAAAGAAAAAATTGTTCTCCGGTCCCGAAGCAATTTGCAGAGTGGACAGGGAGGAATATAAGAGGGGCCTATCCAGCCAAAAAAAGGCCAAAATGGCCCTCCTATTTAAGATCACTACAGTGGATGGGGAAACCGTGGAGGATCCACGCAACTTCCCGAACGCCCCAGGTGTAATTACTTGCGTGGGACACACTGGGGCATACTTGAAGGTTTGGAACCATTTAGCAGAATCTAAGGACTCCTTCCCGAAAATAAGAATGGTGGAAATGGATTCGCCATACTTGAAGAAATTAAGACAGTATTGTGCAGGGAGGGTCCCGGTTTTGCTCCAACCCATTCTATATAGGTGTGTAAAATTAACCTATACCACGGACGTCGGCGGAGTGGTCCTGGATGACGTCAGAGCTAGGTGTAGGGAGTCTAGAATAATCCGTCGGGGTCCTCACTAACGCAGTTTTCCACCCGGTATGTGAGTAGGCTTTTTTCCGTTTTTAATCAAGTTAGCCAGTCTGAACGCGAAGGGCTTGAGGGATCGGGGTAAGGCGGCGCGCCTGCTCCGAGATGTCGCCGCGATCCAAGAGACTCACTTTGTTTGCAACGTCGATGCGTGTGTGCTGGAGAACGACTTTGTCGTTTATTCTGCATATGGGGAACGACGGACTAGAGGAGTATCTTTGCTGGTTAGATGTACTCTTGATGCGAAGGTGGAACTTGTGCATACTGATGCCGTGGCCGATATTGACGTGAAAAGTGGTTCGTTCCGAGTCGTTGCAGTTTATGCGCCCAACGACGAGGAGGAGCGGATCTCGTTTTTTCGGTGGGTGGGGTCGTTCCTGGTGGATTCAACGCGCCTAGTCTTAATGGGGGACTGGAATGTCATCCTGGACACCAAGTTAGACAGGGGGCGGGGAGCTAGTGGGAGGAGGGGCGATCGTAGCCTGGTTGATCTGATCAACGAGTTTGGTCTCGTTGATAAATACAGGGTCGATCACCCCGGGGGGAAGATGTGAGTATGGTAGCTGGAAAGTCCCAAAATACTGGAAACACGACGAAATCTGTGGAGGCCAAAAGTGACCAAAATTCACCAAATAAAACAAAAGAAGCTGAAGATGACTAAACTAAAGAAGAAAGTGTAGTAGTCGGAGAGACGCCCTTCTGATGGACGTCCCCACATAAGTGTTCAATCAACATCACGGAGTTCCTCGAGAAAGTCAAGGGTTACGCACATCTGGTGACAGCAGATGGGCTTTTGGTCAATCCCGAGGAATTAAAGAGAGTTGAAAAAAGAATCGTGTCAGTCTTTGTGGTGGACAAGCATTCGTGCAAAATTTGTCGCTCCACAAAAAATACCGTCATTAAATCACTAATTTCTCTGGTGATCAAACCTCAGAGAGTGATCAAAGGAAAGGGATTTTTCATGTGGGACGTACCCACGCCTACCGACTGTGAAGCCGCGTCAAGTCGCGATCTCATAACTAAAAACCTTATTCTGCGTACAGAATATGAAGGCAGGCGGAGGACCAAGTATCAGTATTTGCGGTTCCTCCTCAGATCGTCGGGCAGCACTTGGCCGCTTATCTGTCCCAATTTTGGCAGATACTCAGTGCTTCCTTGGCGACGAGGAATTCGAACTCACACGGGAAGGAAATCGAAACAAAAGTCTTCCTCGTTGTCCACAACAAATTGACGACGAGGTATTCGAACTCACACAGAAAAAAAACAAAAAAAAACAAAAGTCTCCTTTGCCGTTTTTTTCAATGTCCACAACAACTTGGCGACAAAAGATTTACGAGGACTAAAATACGGAAAAGCGAGTTTTTCGTAAGACTTTTATCATGGAGGATTTTTAAAATATTTTAGTAGAACTTGTAAAATACCAAAATGAATAGCAATTACCAATCCAGGAAAGAATGGAAGAAAAATGGCAAAAAATTACTACAAACGCAGCGGGTAACAAACAACAAAATATCGAAAAAGAGGCGACTTTTTCCCAAGACGCAGTGTGGAATACGATAGAAACGTTCAATTCCTCCCTAGAAGACGATAAAAATTTCGGGGATTATTTCAGACGTTATGAAGATATCTACAACATCTATTGTCAAAACTGGACAGAAGCAAAGAAGCTACGCCTGTTGCTCAGAAAACTAGGAACTGAGGAATACACAAAATTCGTGGATTACTTTTTGCCAAAAAAAGACGAACTACTTAACGTTTGACGAAGCAGTTACATGTCTTACAGAGCCTTTCAGTCCAAAAACATCACTCTTTCACAAGAGGTGGAAATGTCTTAACCTTCTAAAGGGCGTAAATGAGGACTATTCCACGTTTGCCGCAATCGTGAATAAACATTGCGACGACTTCAAGTTGGCAGAATTAACACCAGACAATTTCAAGTGTCTCATCATTGTTCAAGAGTTAGTCTCGGCAAAAGATAGTGAAATGCGCAAAAGAATGCTTTCAAAACTACAAAATGAACCTGGACTAACACTACAACAATTATCAGAAGATTGCCAAAAATGCCTGCGTATAAAGAAAGACTCGAAGAACATTGAGGAGTCAGGAGTATCACATATACGTAAGTTAAACAAAAGTTTACGTTCTTCACCCTCACCGGGAAGAAAACAAAAATTCTATAAAGAGGGAAAAAGTACAACATATAGGGCAAATTATGACGAAAATCGAAGCAAATATAAGCCCCCCCCATCTGCATGTTATCGATGTGGAAGACTACATTGGAATAAGGATTGCCGTTTGAAATATAAAAACTGTATTGTGTGTGGAAAAATGGGGAACAAGGCATCCCAATGTAGGGACAGAAAAGCTACTAGTAGGATAAGAGCTACTAGATTGCATGACGAAGACAATACCAACATAAGGAAATATGTGTAACTTGAAATCTTAAATAAAAAGATAAAATTGCAACTATTCTCGGGTTCCGATCTAACGATAATTAACCTACAGACATGGAAAAAGCTTAACAGACCAACCATGTTACATACACAAAAAATTGCTAAGTCGGTGACAGGAAAGCGTATAAAATTTGAAGGAGAAATAATCGTAAATGTTAAATTTCACGAGAAAACAAAAACACTCAAGACATACGTAATGAAAGATACAGAAAATCTAGTGGGTACAGACTGGATGCAAAAATTCGATGTTTGGGACCTACCTATCAGCTCATTTTGCAAAAAGTTAGACGGTGAACCATCAGATGCGACAAAGTTAAAGGAAGAATTACATAATCAATTTCCCGAGGTATTTGCGAGCGGGTTGGGACGATGCAACAAATTTACAGCTAGAATTGAATTAAAAGAAAACGTCCAACCAGTATTTAGAAAGAAGCAAAACGTATCGTTTGCTACTATAGAAAAAATCGACAAAGAATTAGAGAGACTTGAACAAACTGGGATCCTTTCAAAAATAGAGTTTAGTGAATGGGCAGCACCGGTAGTCTATGTAAAAAAGAAATCAGGAGAAATCCGTGTATGCGCAGATTTTTCGACGGGGCTAAATAAGGCTATAAAAGATCATTATTACCCATTACCGAGCTCAGAGGAAATATTTACAAAGCTCAACGGCGGTAAGATATTTTTCAAAATAGATCTAAGTGAGGCTTATCTGCAAATCCCAGTACAAGAAGAGAGTACGAAAATTCTATGTATTAATACGCACAAAGGGTTGTACAAATTCAACAGACTACCGTTCGGGGTAAAAGTTGCACCAGCAATTTTTCAGCAGACGATGGACACAATGCTCACAGGCCAGAATTTTGCGACCGCTTATCTGGATGACATTCTAATTAAGAGCGACAATGTTGAAGAGCACACATCGCACATAAAGGGGGTTTTCAGAAGACTTCAGGACTTTGGGTTTAAAGTAAAAGGAAAAAAGTGTGATTTTTCTTAAATGAAATTAAATACTTAGGCCAGATAATTAATGAAAATGGCAGGAAACCAGACCCAGAGAGGGCATCGGCAATTAAAAACATGCCTGAACCAAAAAACGTTGCAGAATTACAAAGTTTCCTGGAACTAGCTAACTACTATGGCGAATTTATTGATAATATGCATAAATTGAGGGCCCCACTAAATGAATTACTAAAAAATGAGAATAATTGGAATTGGACAGAAGACTGTAAAAAAGCGTTTACAAAAATTAACTTTGAAGTTAGCACTGACACATTTCGATCCCGAATTAGAAATCATTATTGCAAGTGACGCGAGCTCACATGGGGTAGGTGCGTGTATTCTACACAAGAACGGGACGGTACAAAGAAACCCGTTGCGCACGCATCTTGATCATTATTACCGGCGGAGAGAAACTATTCACAGATCGAAAAGGAGGCATTAGGCATAATATTTGCAATAACTCGTTTTCACAGATATATTTACGATCCAAACGGACCACAAACCCCTTCTTACAATTTTCGGTTCAAAAAAAGGTCTACCAGTCTATACTGCGAACAGACTTTTAAGATGTGGAACTGTGTTACTAAACTACAATTTCACACTTGAGTTCTTACCATCAAAGAAAATTGGGCGATTAATACCGGCGTAAAGCGAACCGTTGGAAGACTCGGTAATAGCGACATTACAAGCTGAAGATGAAATCAGTAAAGTGTTATACAATACAATAAATGAACTACCTGTGACTTTGCTAGAGATAAGAAGAGAAGCGGAAAAGATGAATTTATTCAGAATACCAAGAAAAAATAGAAGAGAAGGAAAGGAATTTAGCAGACAGCTTCTCAATCTGTTACTACATATTATTGTATAACGAGAGAGTGGTAATACCGAAGTCGCTACGAAGGTGAATCTTGAAAGATTTTCATTTAGGACATCCGGGAAAAAACCGGATAAAGACACTTATGAGAAGTTTTGTCTACTGGCCTAACATGGACGATGATATTACGCAAATGGTGGAAAGTTGTAAAGGCTGTGCTGCTGCGGCGAAAGCACCACCCGCTATACAAAAGCCATGGTCTAAAGTTGACAGACCGTGGTCCAGAATCCACGTGGATTACGCAGGACCCATAGAGGGTTACTACTACTTAATAACAGTAGATAGTTTCAGTAAATGGCCTGAGGTTTCCAGATTCAAACACACGACAACAGAAAATACCATAAACTGTATACACGAATTATTCGCCAGATTCGGCGTCGTGGATTGCTTGGTAACTGATAACGGTACACAATTTACCTCCAGTGACTTCAAAGAATTTTGTGAGACATACCAAGTAAAGCATATCAAGATAACTCCGTACCACCCGAGGTCGAACGGACAAACCGAAAGATTCGTAGACACACCAAAAAGAGCTTTTAAAAAAGCCGAAGATGTACCGACGGAAAAAGTGATACAGCAGTTCCTGCAAGTATACAGAATAACACCTAACGGGAACACATCATCTGGTCTTTCACCAGCGGAATTGATGTTTGCCCGGAGAATACGGTCTGTGTTTGATAAATTATTGCTGAACAAGAACAAAATCCAGTATACACCTATTGTACCAAAGAGATCATTTAAACCCGGAGAACGAGTTTACTTTAGGATGTTCAGAAACAATATGGCTTACTGGGAGCCTGGCACAATAATTAACAGACTGGGAAATGTGATGTACACAGTACAAGTATTACCAGTTTGTATTATTACGTTAATACATTTATTTTCCTTATCCATTCCTGACGTTTGTTATTCATTGATATTGGATTCATCCCGGAATCCACAACAGTATCCATGACAAACAGTCTCATGTAAAAAAATTTTCAAGTGGTCTTAAATTTTTGATCAGGAGTGTAAATCCCAATCATCCTGATTATCGCTGGTTAATTTGGCTAACACGCCCGCTAATGTTTTATGGAAACGTTCCACTTTCGCATTGCTCTGGGGGTGATAAGGGGATGTCATCACATGGAAAATATTTAGGCTAGAGATAGTTTCCCTCATTATTTGATTAACATTCTCCGGGCCATTATCCGTAACTATCTGTTCGAAAGTTCCGTATCTCGGAAACATCTCGGTTAAAATTAAATTAGCTACGGCCTGGGATGGCGAAAGCCTCTGGCCAGTTTGTCAACCAGTCTACAAAACTCACGATATATAGGTTTCCACGAATAGTTTCTCTGTAAGGACCCGAAATATCTATATTGACCTTCTGAAACGGAAAGTAGAGGACATCAGTTTCCATCAATGGAACCGACTCCCCTTGTGCTTGGCAAGTCACACAGAGGCCCACATGGGCCATCACTTCCTTGTACAGCCTGGGCCCAAAATATTTCTTATGATCAGATCGTAAGTCTTATCCACCTCCGTATGACCGATATTTTCATGATTTGCTTCAAGAATATCAGATCTTAATACCTCAGAAACGACCAGTTTCTCCATATTTCAGACAAACAATAGAGATACCATACTGAATAATATACTTTGAGATATTTTCTGATTCCACTTTAGCTTTAATATCTGCTATTTTGCTATAATCCTGTCTCTGTTTTATCATCTTTCTCCAATGGGGATCGCTTATCATCTCACCCCTCTTCGTCAGTGTCGCTCCACACAGGGCCTTCCCTAAAACAATGAGAGTTAATTATTTGAATGCAGTAGGCTCTATTGATTCCGTCTCTGTTTCAGAATCCGGGACAACAGATCGGCACAGGTGTTATCCTTACCGGTTAGATACTCGATTTTACAGTTGTACCCACTCAATTTAAGTGCCCACAGTTGAATCTTTCGATTCGTCCATTCAGCTTCCAACAAATACTTGAGAGGCTAATGATCCTCTCATCATATTTTGTCTTTTTCATATAGAAATATGAAATATATTTGTATTTTTCATAAATGAATGGCTTTCTTCTGATGTTATACAGAGAAATATGTCAAAATGTCTTCAGATTTTAAGTCTTATAGATATATAAAAATCCGTCATTTCCTACTGATTTTGTCATTTTGATATAGAAATATAGAAAATGATTTATTTCCTTCAAAATTTGTCTTTTTCATATAAAAATATGTAAACGCATAATTTTATTCACCTTTTGTATTTTTATATAGATATATGGTAAAATGCGTCATTTTCTACCGATTTTGACTTTTTCATATAGAAACATACAAAATGATTCATTTACTTCAGAATCTGTCTTTTTCATATAGAAATATTCGAAAATGTATTATATTCATCAGAATTTGTCTTTTTCGTATAGAAATAGGCAAAAATGCTTCATTTTCTCAGATTTTACCCTTTATATAGAAATATGCTATTTTTTATTTTTTTCAGATTTATATAGAAATATGCAAAAATAATTATTTTTCTTCAGAATTTGTCTTTTTTACAGAGAAATATGCAGTAATACTTCTTTTTCTTTAGATTCTTCCTTTTATATATAGAAATGTGGAAAAAATGCATCATTTTCTTCAGATTTTGGCAGATTTTAGAATGTGTCTCTTTCATATCGTGATATACAAACATGCTTCATTTTCTCACATTTTGTCTTTTTATAATAGAAATAAGCTAAAATATGTAATTTTCTTCATTTTGACTTTTTCATATAGAAATACTTGAAAATGTAATATTTTCTTCAAAATTTGTGTTTTTCATATAAAAATATGCAAAAATGTTTTTTTAATCTGTTTTGGCATATTTTTATAATAGAAATATGCTAAAATAGATTTTGTCATTTTTATATAGTAAAATGAAAACATCAAACATTTTTTCAGATTTTGACTCATTCTCATAGAAATAAGATAGAATGCGTCATTTTCTTCAGATTTGATCTTTTTCATAAAAATTTATGATTTTTCTTTAAATTTTGTCTTTTACATATAGAGATTTCAAAAACTGCTTGATATTAGTTAAAATTTGAATTTTTTATATTGAAATAGGACAAACGAATGTATTTCTTCATATTTTGTCCTTTTCATATAAAAATATGCCTAAATGCGTGATTTTCTTCACGTTTTGACAGTGTCTTATGAAAGGTACGGTATTTTCTCCAGATTTTTTCATTTCCATATAGAGAAATATGGAAAATGTTTTATTTTCTTCGGAATTTTCATTTTTCATATAAAAATATGTAAACGCATTATTTTATTTAGATTTTCTCTTTTTATATAGATATATTCTAAAATACGTCATTTTCTTCCGATTTTGACTTTTTCATATAAAAATATCAAAAGATTATTTATTTTCTTCAGAATTTTTCTTTTTCATAGAGAAATATACAAAAATGCTTCTTCTGTGATGTCAACGAACACTCGTTAGCACTTTTGTGATGTCGGTGAATACTCGTTGGCACTTTCGTAATGCTCGTTGTAGTAGAGACTTTGTAATCGCAGATACAACTATAGTAACGCCGTTGAACAATATTGGTGTCAGACGCCTTCGAAAAGCACTCGCACTAATAGTACTTGCTCGATACTATTCGCTCGAATAGTAATCCGTATATTTAAATAGTGTAGAGAAATAGTATAGTGAATAGAGTAGAGAATAGAGGTTCGTATAGTAATAGAGTAGAAAGAGAGATCCGAATAGTAATAGATTATAGAATAGAAATAACGAGCATTTAGACGTCACACGACTTCCTGCATTTCCTCTATGGTCAAGTGGTCTACTTAATTCAATACTGGGATCGCCTGTATTTGCTCACTAACGATCTATGTTCAAACTTAAGTGTCGGCAGCGAAACTTTATTTCTATATAACAGCTTCATTTTCTGGTTTCGTTTTTCTTATATAGAAATATGCCAAACTGAATTTTCTTCTAATTTTCAGTGACTTTATCATATAGAAATATGTTAAAATGCGTCATTTCCTTCAGATTTTCACTTTTGCATATAGAAATATTCGAAAACGAATGATTTTCATCAGATTTTGTAATATTCATATAGAAATATGCCAAAATGCATCATTTTCTTCAGATTTTATATATTTCCTATAGAAATATTATAAAATGCTTCACTTTCCTCATAATTTGTCGTATTCGTATAGAGATATGCAAAATGCATGTTTTTTGTCAAAATTTGAATTTTCATACGCCAAAATGAATGATTTTCTTCCGAATTTGACTTTCTCATAGAAATATGCGAAAATAAATGATTTTCATCAGATTTCTTCAGAATGTCATTTTCATAGAAAAATATGCAAAAATGCTACATCTTCAGATTTTTTTTTTATAGATATATGTGAAATCCGTCATTTTCTTCAGATTTTGACAGATTTTATTCAGAATTTGTCTTTTTCATATCGAAATGGCATTTTTATAATAGAAATATACTAAAATACGTAATTTTCTTCAGTTTGCCGTATTCATATGCAAATATACACAGCATTCTTCATTTTCTTTAGAATTTGTCTTTTCCACATAAAATGTACTTTTACTTCAAATTTTCTCTTTTTTATATAATAAAATACAAAAATCCACCATCAGATTTTGATATTGTAATAGTAATATGAACAAATTCATCATTTTCTTCAGATTTTATCTTTTTCATATAGAAATATGCACAAAATCCTTCATTTTCGTAAGAATTTCTCTTTTACATAAAGAAATATGCAAAAATGCGTGATTTTCTTCAGATTTTCTTTATCATAAAGAAAATTACAACATGCTTTATTTTCTTCAGATTTTGCCTTATTCTAAACTTATTTTCTTCTAATTTTTCCCTTCCATATAGAAAAATGCGTCATTTTGTTCAGATTTTGTTTTTTCATATGGAAATATGCAAAAATAAATGATTTTCTTCAGATTTAGACATTTTATATAGAAATAATCGAAAATACTTTATTTTCTTCAGAATTTGTCATTTTCATATTGACATATGTAAAAATGCTTCATTTCTTTCAGATTTTTTTTCTTTTGGTAGAATTATGCAAAAATGCTTCATATGCTTCATATGCTTCAGATTTTGTGTTTTGATATAGAAATATGCGAATATGAATGATTTCTCCAGATTTTGTCTTTTTCCTATAGAAATATGTAAAAAAGCTTCATTTTCGTCAGATTTTGCTTTTTATATGTTAAAATGTGTCATTTTCTTCAGATTTTGACTATTAAAGTAATATGCAAAAATGCGCTATTTTCTTTAGATTTAATACTTTTTCATATAAAATATGCAAGATTGCATCGTTTTCTAGAGATTTGTCTTTTTCATATAGATATATACAAAAATGCATAACCTTCATGAGATTTTGACTTTCATTCAAAAAATTTTCACATAGAAATATCGAAAAATTGGTCATTTTCTTTAGAATTGCATTTAGAAATTATGCAAAATCCGTCATTTTCTTCAGATTTTGTTGCTTTCATTCAGAAATATACAAAAATGCAGCAATAACATCATATTTTGTCTTTTTCATGTTGTGATAATGAGGCTGTAAGGTGGATAAACATTAATCCTAAGCAGAAGATGGGTTAAGCCCAAAATGAAATATAAACTGGAAGCTAGAGAAACAGAAAGAGAGAATGAAGGTCATTTTCCCCGGTAATCTAGAAATGAAGAAAGTGCCATCTTGGTTGCCTCACACCTACAAACTGGAACGATGCACCAAGAGTTTACTTTTTTATCTATCGAAAATACGGCATACGGGTAAAGCAATTTGGAAAATGGCTTTATCTTATTCTTGGGAAATTAGAAAAACACATGTTATTGCGGAAAAGAGAAGCAAACGGGAATTATATTTTCGCTGGCGAAAACGAATTGAGAAATGAAAACAGAGAATGAACCCGTTGCGAGGGTTAAGATTAAGAAAATCAATCTATCATGACAGGTACGTGATCTGGTTTATGTTTTCGCTAAAACAGGAATGGAGTCAGGGAATTGGAATTAATTAGGGGAATAACCACGCCGTTTCTCCAACGCACTTTAAAAATAGATTTGTCACAAAGACAGTTATGTCAGCCCTGAGAAGTGGGCAGAATTAGAATACAGAGAAGGAAGGAGGAAAGGGCAGAATTTAGCTTCACCTGTGCGGAGTACCGGTGCGAGATGTGAAGTGAAGCAGGTTGTCGTTAAGAGAAGAGCAATCCCTGTGACTACTCCCAAGGAACGTGGATAATTCTCCAAATTTGAAAATTTGATTAAGAAAGCAGAAATAGAGCATAAAGGAAACCTTTATTGAAATTAATGAAAACGGGGAAACCACCGAATCCCCAGAACCTTTCGGGCCCACGCCAGTTTTGGATCGAAGTGCATATAAGCAGATGATTTTGGGGAGCTCGAAGACCCGCGTCGAGTGACTCTGAAGTCTGCGTCGGCTGCCACCAGATTTCCTAATTGCAAGACTTTGAACCGAGCTCCTCCAGAAGTTTAGACAAAGTAACCCTATAGAGATTGATGCGGGAAGAGTTCATTTTTGTTGTACCAAGAGCTATATAAACTAATTGAAGATTAACCATACGAATCTCTCGTTTTATTTTTCGTCGGGAAGATATTTTTCTTCCTTAATATAGCGCCTGCCACGGCTTGAACCAACACTGCGATTACGACGACCTTTAATCTTCCACTGCTTTGAGATCAAGAACACAGCGTGGGCAGGGTCAGATTGGATCAGCGTCAGCAGTGACTAAATCAGAGTTAGCCCTGTGGTTAAAACGTCGTCCTTTGACCCTGCGGTCCGAACCTTTAAACGTGGTTACACCACCGAGTGTAGGCAGCGGCGAATGGTGTTATATTCCTACTTTAACTTTTTTTTAATATAGTTGTGACAAAGTCATTTACATATTTTCAAATTTTGCCTTTTTACATAGAAATATGAAAATCAGATATGTTTTCTTCAGATTTTTTATATTTTATATAGAATTATACAAAAGTTCAACAGTTTCTTCAATATTTTACCCTTTTTTATAGAAACAAAAAATCAGCTATATTTTCTTCATATTATGCCTTTTAAAATATAGTAGTGACAAAGTCATGTACACTTTTCAGTTTGTGCCTTTTTACATAGAAATATAAAATCAGTTATATTTTCGACTTTGAATATTTTATATAGATTTTTCAATATTTTTACTTTTTGATATAGAAATAAGAAAATCAGTTACTTTTACTTCATATTTTGCCTTTTTGTATATGGAAATAAAAAAGATAGACGCATTCTTTCTTTTTTGCCTTTTTATATAGAAATACGAAAATCAGTTATATTTTTTATGGTTTTGCATTTTTTCTTTTTTTAAATAAATCAGATATATTTTTATGTAATATAAAAAAATCATTTTGATTTAAAAATGAAAATCACCTACATCCTCATCAGACTTTTGAAATACAATTATTTTTCAGACTTATGAAATACAATAATTTTTTCTTTAGATTTTGATTTTTTTATATAGATGTTCAAATATTAGCTATAATTTCTTCAGAGTATGTATTTACTTACTTTTTAGATAGAAATATGACAATACACAATATTTTATTCAAATTTCTTCTTTTTTTAAATAGTTTTTTTTTTAAATTCTGGTACATTATTCTGTTTTTGCCTTTTTATGTAGAAATATGAAAATTTTTGGATTTTATTTTTTCCTATAGAATTATAAAAATCAAATATATTTTCTTTAGATTTACTTTCTTCGGCTTAGAAAAAACAAAATATGCCGCATTTTCATCATGTTTTGCCTTTTTTATATAAAAATCTAAATATCATCTATATTTTCTTCAGATTTTGACACGAAAAATATTGCATTTTTTTTTCAAATTTCTTCTGTTGCGAAATGTGAAAATCAGCTAACGTTTGTTCAGATTTTTATTTTGTTATATCAAATATATTATCAGCTATATGTTTCATATATTTCATCAACTATATTTTCCCTTTTTTCATCTGATGTTTTTTTATAGAGAAATATGAATGTCTGCTATATTTTCTTCTGATTTTCATATTTAATATAGAAAAACGCAAAGATGCTGCATTTTCATTATATTTTTTTTGTATAGAAATATGTAAAGGAGCTATATTTTCTTCAAACTTTGATGCCTACAACACCAGGTAAAATCATGTAGCAACCCAGGCACATACCAACAAGTGATGATCTGCATCAAACATACCCTTCAGCATAAAACGTACTTGCAAACATGACATCAGTGTTAGCAGGTGTGAACAGAAAGGACAAGGAAGAGGACCAGAAAATTGCCACGGTCTGTTTGCCTTATGTCAAGAGTTTATGGAATAGATTCAGAAGATCTGCAGTTTATATACCATCAGGACAATATTCAAAAGCAGTTACACTCTATGGAGTAAAGTCTAACAATGGGGAGAACATGATTAAGAATTGTAGTTGTGGCAGAGAATATAATGGTGAAACAAGCCACTCCCTAAAAGTAGGGCTGGAGGTACATTGAAAAGCCATAGAGAGAGGTGAGATGATGAAATTGGGCATTGCTGATCATGTATGGACAGGAAGGTGTGGTCATCAGTCCCTGTAGCATGAAGTGAAAATACTGGACAGAAAGGAACATTGGAAAAATAGCTATCTAAAAGAACCAGCACATATGCTAAACCTAGCATAGAAATAAATACAATACAGAATTCTTTTATAATTTTGATGTTGAGGTTGTCTATTTTATTTTTTGTATTTTTATTTTATATATTTATTATTCTATTTTATCTATTTTTTAATTATTTTATTTTTTAATCTTAATCTGCTGGAGGTCCTGGCATACATGAAAACAAATTCCTAGTACACTATCAACAATCACATCAATTCCAAAGACTAGAATAAATAACCCATAACTAGTAGACTTTCTTTCAAAGCAACTATCAAAGTTTAAAACCAAAGAAAATATACAAAATGAATACATAAATAAAAAACAATAAATAAAATAAACAAAATCAATGTCATGTTAGACTTGAGTGAGCCTTTACAAACTTCTTCATTATAACAGCAATTTCTAAAGACATCATCACTAATATCATCATTATTAGTGATAAAATGGTGACTTTCAAATTCAAGTTAATGTTATTCAAAACATAACTGTTCTGATTGTTATTTGAGTCATTTTAATAAATCACTCACACATTCATGTTCTACAAGACACCTTTATTGAATATTTTTATCTATTTTTAGGTTTTCAATCTCTGTTAATAAATATTACTGAGAGCCCTGTGCTGCAAACCATTACAGAACATACCTTAAAATCAGTGCACGTTAAAAAGGATCTTTTTCCTAAGGAAAATCTATCAACTCGGTAAGAAAAAAATAGTTTATTGTTAATTCATGCATGATTCAATTTGTGGGCTCTTAAGGCACAAACTTATGAGATAATAAAATAAATCATAGTTCATTAATTGAGCTATTTTTTATTGTGATCCAAAATCATAAGAAAATTTTTACTCCATTTCTGTAATATAAGATTACGTTTTTCTGTGGCTCTAATCAATTTTTATGCCAAATTATTCTCCAATTATGTGAAACACTGGATAAAATAAAAATAAAGCAAACATATTTCTATTCTATTAGAATAACTAAATAACTTTCTAGATTGAGATTTTCAAAAAGATTGATTTTTATTTTGAAAATAGGTATAGAACCATTGAGTGTTAAACAATCAGTCTAAATATTCAAATATATGTACAGTTTTATTTGAAATATACCACATGCCATTTATCTGCTAGGGTCTAAAACTTATAGACAAAACAAATCAGTCTTTCTAAATCCCATTATCACCAAAACAATGCTAAACACATTGAAGTTTGAAATAATTCAAGTTTCTTTTTTAAAAAAATGTGTGACCATCATGAACAATATATATATATATATATATATAAATAGAAAGAACAGTCAGATTTATAATCCACTGTTCTTTAGCATTTATTTTTAAAACCAGTGCTTGATACACAGTATTATTTAAAAATATGTATTCATCAAGACACAGAGATTAATATGTTTTGGAACTAAAAACTAAACTTTAAATTAAACTTAAAATTAAAGATTTTACTCCATTCTCAAGCGATGTTAAATAACTTTTTAAAAAAATGATTTACTTTTTTTAAGCTAAATAGTATTATATAGTTTAAGTTGGAGGGGGAAAAGGAATTACAAAATTTTAAAAGCGTGTTGCCTTTTTTGACTAATCAGGATACAAGTCTAATTTAAGATGGCAAAGTGTAAATATAGGTTAAGGGTTAGGTGTGAGTTTGTAATTTCTACTTGTCGATACTGGCTTCCTCATATGAGGACGTGTCATCTTGTCTGGGGTTTTTTAAGGGCATACATAAGATACACTACAATACATTGGCATTTTTATTTATTTTTTATTTATATAAAATAAAATGGGTTTGTCTTAAAGGGGCTTCAAATATGATTAAGTCATATTTTATATTTTTATTTATACAGATGTAAAATACATATTTGTGATCAAATAATAGATATATAATTATGAAATTTAAAAAAAATTAATTATGTATGTATACTTTTATTCTAGTATAAAAGATATTTTTAAGTTTGTAAATTTAAAAACTCACATTAATTAATCGATTACATTTTTACATGAAAGTATTATAAAAAGTTTAAATTAAAATTTGTTGACTTGATTTTATTAAAGAATAAATGTCTTTCATATACAAGGGTTGGTCAAAAATAATACCTGTTCTTAATTTAATTTTAAAAGAATTTTATTAGAATTCTAACACTATTTTTAGATCTAAACCTAAAGTATCTGCAACAAACTAGCTGCTACTGTGAATGAAGACAGGACCAAACACATTAATGCTCTCATTACAGCTGACAAATAAGCTATTGCAACATCGTTGATTTCTCTACTTGTTTCCCTAATAAATCTGAGCAACATGCTTCTTTACTTGATTTGTTCCTCACCTTCTTTCCTAGTTCTTGTTGAGCACTGTCCTCTTGGCAACTTGGATTACACTATAGTATCTATTGATATTTTGTTCCAATCATCTATTAGACAGGAATCTTCTATTCATAAAACCTCTTTCCATTACCAGCATGCTGATTGGGATTAACTTCATAACTCTTTGAGATGCTCCTAGATATTTTTAAACATCCTACTGAGAATTGTGTCAAAGCCAGCACAGAATACCAGGTGAAACCTCAATCTTCCCTATGATTAACATTAGCATGTTTTGCCACTATAGCCCACAGGAATCACTATTTCCAGCTATACCAGTGTGACAATTCTGATCACAACAGACACCTGTTCTTGACTGTATGTAACAAATGTAAGTCGTTGTTGGCTGAGAGAATAAGGTTCTGTATTGCATCTAACAACTTTGGCACATGTGATTACTGGCAGCTGTGTAATAGTTTTCTATACTTCCTCTATTCAGTTAATCTGTAGTGTTAACATTTGCTAATGATACAGAATGTTTCACCTATAAATTCTCTTTAAACTCCCCTCTTGACTCATCTGGAGAACCCTTACCTAACTTTCCACTTTCAACTGAGTCTCTTATGGATGATATGCATATAACCCCTTCAATCATCTCTAATCTAGATCCCCACAAAGCATGTGGACCTGATGGTATCCCTGTAATAGTCCTTAAGAAATGTGCTCCCAAACTGGTTCCTGTTCTTTCTAAACTGTATAATAAATGTACCGCTGCCTCTTTCTTTCCTGCTTGTTCTCTTGTTCCAGTATTTAAGAACTCAGGTGACCCTTCCAGTTATTAGCCTATTAGCCTTCTACCTCTTTTTGACAAACTACAAGAGCCCTTAATCAATGTTGAATTAGTTAAGCAACTCACATCACAGGGCCTTCTTTCAGACAAAGCAATATGGCTTTTGTTTCTCTAGGTCAACTAGATGTATTAACAATTATTGTGGAAAGAGTCTGTCAAGCTTTATATAAGAATGGTGAAGCTTGAGCTGCTGCTTTGGACATTTTGAAAGCATTTGACAGGGTTTGGTATACAGGTCTTCTTCACAAGTTGAAAAGCAAACAAATTTTTGAACTGATTCAGTCTTTCATATGAAATTGCGAAATGAAAGTTGTCCTGAGTTGACACTCTTCTAAATCCTTCTGTACTAATGCATGTTTCTCTCAGGATTCTATCCTTGGTCCTTTGTTTTTAATTTTCATTAATGACCTTTCTGATGACATTAGCTCTCAACTTGGTATCTATACTGATGACAACTATATACTCCTTTCTTGATAGTAAGTCTGATCAGTTTGATAAAGTCAAATTGGCAGCTGATCTCAAAAACTACTTACAATCTGTTGTTAACTGGAGTCAAAGAATGGCTTGTTGATTTTAACAAAACTGCTCTTTATTGATCATCTGAGAGATCCCTTTCTGCTTCCCATCAGCATGGCTGATGTTAACCTCCAGGAGAGTGATTCATCGTGCATTCTCAGGTTAACATTCTCAGCTGACATGAAGTGGAAAAACTACATTAAATCTATTGCTAGGTCTTCTGCTAAGAAAGTTGGTTTACTGTATTATGCTAGACAATTCTTCTCTCCAGAATCTATTTTACATATCTATAAGTCTACCATTTGCCCATACTTAGAATATTGCTGCCTCATATTACCAGATGTTCCTGCTATATATTTAGAGATCCTTGATAAAATCTCAAGAATCAGCAATATTATTGGTCCTGATCTAGCATCTCAACTGTTGCGTTTTCTATAAATACTTTCATGGTAATTGTTCAGATAAGCTCTTTGCTATAATACCAATGCAGTACTAGATTGTCAACAAAGTTGAATTGGCTGGATGTAACTGTAAGTTCTATGCTAACAGTTTCTTTTCTCGCACTTCTACCTTGTGGAACTCTCTTCTGACTACATGCTTTACAGGCATCTTTCATCTTCAAAAATTTAAATGAAATGTCAATCATTATCTACTGTCTTCCTGATTACGCTTCTATTGTTCTCACTCCTTCATAATGTTTCTGCTTTCTAATTCTTTCACACCCATTAACCCTTGTGACTAAGTGGCTTTACTGCCTTGCATGGATTAAATTCAATTAAGAAAAAACCTCTTCATATGAACTATGGTAATGCCTATAGAAAGGTGCTACATAAAAGTCTGCGCAAAGTGGGTTCCCAGGACGCTTATAGACTCCATAAAGAATCAGAAGGTAGTTTCTACTGAAGAGCACAAGAAAGTAGCACTCAAAGGAAAGAATAAACACACACATGGCTGAAAAGTGAATGTAGACAAGAAGCTTCTACAATGTTAGTATTCATGCTCTTGTTCAAAAGTGAAATACCATGATTGGAAAAGAAGGATACTATTTCAAGAATTAGATTAGGAATCCTGAGGCTTTTGTGTTCATTTTGATATGCTATAATTAATGAAGAAACAGCATTACCTTTTGACCAAAGTTGTACAATCTTATCCATTTCATATGATGAAATGTGTTGGTGGATGTGAGTAAAATTAAGCTAAAAATTTTGATAGTGCCAAATGTAAAAAAAATATATAATTAATTATTATTTTTACAATTTCAGTGATTTACAAATCATTCTTGTTATTCTGGGTGTCTTGCTGTTCATATCCTCAGGGATCATAGGTAAAGCTAGAATTTCATTCTTTTCATTTATTTTCACAATTATGATAATTTTAAAAAAATAAAGAAAAAATACTTTTTATTTCATTTTTAGTAACTTGCTTTGAGATAATTTCATTAGTATTTTTCTGTCAAAGAAAGAGCCTTAAGTTTTAGTACTAATTAAATTGACATTCAACTATTTTAGAAGATGAAGTATTGGTTTACAGATTTTCCATTTTATTTATGCCTGACTAATATTTTGTCCCATCAACTACTTCATATTCATGCCTTTCTTTTATACAAACAATGACTTCTAACTCTTTTCTGCCAGCAATATTAGTTATTGACTATTTGGCATTTGGATTCTTTGAAATTCAATGAAATCAATATACATACATGAATGATCAATGAGGATTTTCATCTCATTAAATGAGTATGACCATTACTGACAAATTTGATCAATGTTTTTAGTTCTCATTAGAATGCCAATGGTTCTTCAAGCCAGCAAGTGACTTGTAAAACTTATTGCAGATGTGGCAAACTAATTTGTTTTGTACAGTGCTTGGCCTGTTTTGTAAACTCTGTTCAGCTTTCCTATTGATTTTCAGCTGATGGGTGAGATCAGAGCAATTTCTGCAGGTTTTCTGATGCACCCACATGTTTAGTTATTTTCCAGCATAGTACTGATCATAATTTGTCAAAGGTCTACCAATATGACTCTTTTTATGGATAACAAGGCCTGCATTGGAAAGAGATATGCTGCCACATTCATCATATGTAAATTGATAGATTGCTGGTCAATGATTTCACTTTTTCTTGTTGCCCACTGTATATTTTCCCAAATCATTGCATATTCTTGGAAGATCTTTGTGCCTTCATGAATTGTACACATCACTTATTTTAATCAAAAGCAAGTTTCCTACTCAGGATCTTTTATATGACAGGCTGAAAGAGACTATAATAAACAGTGTTTGAAAGACTTCCTTGGTTCATGCTGTAGAGCAACTTTCTCTAGAGCATTTGCTTGGATATTCTGCTGTTGTCAAGGAAAATTCTTGTGGCAATGGATATGTACTTCAATACAGTGTCTGGCATGTGGGATATCCAGTGGATACCAAGGATCAATCTTAAACAGTGTTGGTGGTATCACTTTAGAGTGTCTGTGGTACACAACCCATGTATCACAGGAGTATAGCAGGCATGTTAGTACATGGTATCATCTTTGTGCACTGCTTAAGTCCTCACTGAGACCCGACAATATTTTAGAGCAGCAAAAGTATCAGTAGCCTTCTTCGTGTGTGCAGGTGTGACACCTTGTCAGGAATGCAGTGTCTATTTATAAAACTCCCGAGGGATGGGAGTTTGTGCACCGCATTCAGTTTGTAGTTATCCACAAATATTGATTGTTCAATACAAGGTAAACCCAGAATAGGTTGAATCATGACCACTGTCTTGTCCAGGATGATTGTGAGGCCCAAAGCTTTGCATGAATGGAAAAGATTATCCATCAGGACCTACATTGCTTGTTCTATCTGGCCAAGTCACAGTCAACAGTATAGAGAAGGTCTTGTGCAAGAGCTTGGAATATCTTAGATTTAGCAGGGAAGTGTCAGATTAATACTTTGCCAGTTGTGCAATATTGAATATATATATATATATATATATATATATATATATATATATATATATATATATATACAGTCCAGTCCTTAAAGGCATGAAGAAGAAGCATACACACATACACACACATATATATCATTTCACCAAGGCCATAATACCACTAATACAAAGAATAAGAAGACCTTAGTAAGGAGAAGTAAGTAAAAGGACAATAAAGCAACAGGATTCAGGAAGACAGAAGATGATGATTGATGTTGCACTTGAATTTTTGAAGATTGTATGTGGCAAGGAAGAAAGAAATTGGAAGGTAGTTCCACAGGCAAGAAAAGAAACTATAAGAATAGAACTGATTGTTAATTTAGCTAATTCAACAATAAAATGATGAGATCTAGTTGTCAGTATAGTAGTAAACTTACATTCGTGCAGTTGAGGCACTACGGAGAACAGCTATTGCCATGAAAATATTTGTAGAAAAGACAGTGAGGAAGCGACATCATATCCATGTGAAAGTGGTTGAAGATGAGATGCCAGGTCAGGATTGATTACATTACAGAACCTGCTTTGAATTTTGTCAAGAATATCCAGGTATATAGTAGGAGAACCTGAACAGATTGTAGTATTCAATGCACAGATAAATGGTAGATTTATAAATGTGAAACTTTCCTAGCAGATGACCTAGCAATTCATTCAGTATAATCACTCCACTTCATGTCAGTGGAAAATGTGAGTGCAATAAGATGCAATATGTTACTCTCTTGGCAGATATATTTGTGTTTTTTTTGTGTAAGAACTCATATATAAAATATATATGTAAAGACTCTGTGCCTTTTGTTCTGTAACCCTTTACCTCATATGGCTCTTGGGCCTTGTAAGTGGTGAACATTATTATAAAAAATGCCATACAAGAAATTATACACAGATATGTATATACCTGTTACTATTTGTCTCACATAGAGAAACTGTAACATATATGGATGAGATAAATAGGCAAAAATCAAGAGGGAAAACAGCTTCCTAACCACTGTCACTCAGTAACTGGATTTTGTCACACCCAAAAGCTGATGTCACTCACCAGATATAATGTGACCCTCTTGAATTTTTCTGAGCAAAAGTAACATAATTGCCCTCTGCATTGCCACATCAAGCTCTTTAGGTTTATTTATATGATTATTTAACCCCCACTCATTTGCTTCTTAGTGACTTCTAATTGATTTAAGTCATTTATGCCACAGTGATTAAAATTATTTCGAATTAATTGGGTCTCTGAAGTAAAACGACAGTAAATTAATATACAAAAGGAGATTAAAATTATATGATTGTTGTTTTCAAAATATCAAATGGTTATATCTTAACTGTCACTGTGATTGTGTCTGCATCACTTGAAAGCTATGAGTTATGAAGAAAGATATTTTGACTTGAAATATTTTACAGAAATTTTTCTCAAGTTATTTTTTTAATGCCCTAAAAATAAATTCATGAGTTAAATGTATATTTCTTTATTTTAAAACAAAATCACACAGACACATACCTAAGTGGGGGTATTCTAAGTCACATTTTGTTTGTTAGTATATCTTATGTAATAAAATAATTAGTTGCATGAAAAATTGAATCATAGTAGCAACATCATTACTTTAGATACATTTTCCTTTAGTAAAAAATATTATTTTATTTATTTTCAGTATATATTTTCCTTCTGTGTGTTTAATAAAAATATTATTTTATTTATTTTCAGTATATTTGATAACCATCAAAAGTGAGTATCCTTTTTAATCAACCAAATAATTTAACCTAGTTGTATCAATGTTAAAATGATCAAATCTAATATAGTGTAGGCAGAAATGAAAGTGTTAATCATACAATATGTGAATATAGCAAATTAATTCAAAAGGATTACAAAAAATAGACGTGACGAAAGAGGAAAACCAACAATACACAAAAATATGGAAGAATCGGAAATATTATGGTCTGGAGTGAAATCATCCTTGGCCAAATTGAATAGGAACAAAGTAGCAGAACCAGATGGAATTGTAATACAAATGCTGGCAGCTTTAGATGATTTCAGCAAATCATCTAAAGCTGCCAGCATTTGTATTAAAATTACTGTATTGACAAAATTACCTACATAGTAAATAAAATATAGAACAGGGGTGATATACCAGAAGATCTAAGTAGATCAATTTTCATAGTTCTGCTTAAGCAACCAGAAAATATTGTTAGAAATGAAGAAAAGTGTCCTGGACTGTTATGTAATACTGGTCTTCCTATATGGCAGTAAATGCAGGACAAAGTCCTCTCAGATGAAGGAGAGACTTGAGGCAATGGAAATGTGATTCTAAAGAACAATGCTGGCAATACCATGGACTGAACATGTGAGTAATGACAAAGTTTTAGGGAAAATAGAAACAAAAATGACACTTATACTTGTAATCAGAAAGAAATTTCCTGGGCATATAATTAGAAAGGAGATCTTGGAGAATTTGACATTCACATGACAAATTGAAGACAAGAGGGGCAGAGGGAAGCAGTGAATAACATATCTAATGCACTTGTGTAAGTGGTTGACATTTACTCCTTTTTTTATAACACTTTCTTTTTTGTCTATATTTCTGAGATGAGGTATTATGTACAGTATTTACATTAGTCAGACTATTGTCCTCATCTTTGTCGCTATATTTGTCACAACGTTTCGGCCGTTGTACGCTCCAGCCTTCTTCAGGTGGTTGGAATGTCAAACTGAACCCTTTATTTCGATCACTGGGGTAGACTGTTCTAGTTCCAAGTGCCATGTTTGATGGATGTAGTTATCAGTTATCTCCTGCTAATTTTTCCCTCTGAAAGTTCTCCACTGCCTTAACTGGGTATTGAACTCACACTCTTTGGGTCTGTCACTGGATCTAACCAACGCCTTTATCCACTGTGCCATGTGTACCCGGTTAAGGCAGTGGAGAACTTTCAGAGGGAAAAATTAGCAGGAGATAACTGATAACTGACATCCATCAAACATGGCACGTGGAACTAGAACAGTCTACCCCAATGATCGAAATAAAGGGTTCAGTTCGACATTCCAACCACCTGAAGAAGGCCGGAGCGTACAACGGCCGAAACGTTGTGACAAATATGGCGACAAAGATGCGGACAATAGTCCGACTAATGTAAATACTGTACTTTCTTTTTTACTTTTTCTTTCATCCTTTTCTTTCTCCTTACCTTCTTACTTCAAAAACAAATTCATTATTGATTATAACACAGATTGTGTTTTTATTAGTAACCATTTTTTTAATGACGTTTCTCTAAAAATATTTATAATGGAAATATTCACATAACATGAAATTTCATCCTAGTACATGGGGCATGCATTTTTTATATTTACTTTAATTTCATCTGCTCGTAAATTCTCTTTTAGTTCTGCTCTTGACTCATCTGGAGTATCTTTGCCAAACCTTCCACTTAGAACAATGTCTCTATTGTGATATCCCTATAACTCTATGGTTCCTGCTATCATCTCTAAACTGGATTCCCACAAAGCATGTGGACGTGATGTTACCCCTTCAATAGTCCTTAAGAAATGTGCTCATGTTCTCTCTAAATTCTACAATAAATGCCTTGCTGCTTCTTGCTTTCCTGCTTGTTGAAAATCCTCTTTTGAAGTTACAGCCTTTAAGAATCGGGAAAACCGTCTGATCCTTCTCACTATCGGCCTTCTACCTTTTTTAGTACTAGAGGCTCTAATCAACTCTGAACTAGGTAAGCATCTCACCTTGAAGGATTTTCTTTCAGATAAGCAATATGGCTTTCGCTTCTCTAGGTTATTGCTGAAGGAATCTATCAAGCTTTAGATAAGAATTGTGAAGCTCGGTTCTTTGGATATATTAAAGGTATTTGATGGGGTTTGGCATACTGGCCTTCTTCACAAGTTGAAAGGTTATAGTATTTCTGGATGATTTTTTCATTTCACACCAAGCAAGCGGCACTCCCTCTCCCGGGGACTCAAAACAATAACAACAGAAACTAGGGGTGTAACTCATCAGTGATTACTGATGATACACCTCCCTCCGTCCAGATTCTATGATTATTTTTTCTCACACACAGTCCTTTAACTATTTTGGTTTTAATGTTACCCGTCCTTTACTAGATCTTGCTTCTTGATCCACATTTTTAAATGGATCCTGCTTCCTTTTCTTTCCTCTTTCTTGAACAATATTAGATTGTTTTTCTACAATAGGCAGTAAATGTTTCCTATTCCTTTTTCGGAATTCACCTGAGTCTAACTTTACTGCATATGTTCTATCGTGCTTATTTGCTGCTATGACTGTACCCGTGTTTTCCCAAGTTTTCTTTTCATCCGTTTTCTCTCGGATTCTATCTCCCACTTTTAGTGGTTTTAGATCCTTACCTCCATGTCTTTTATCATAATTTATTTTACTTCTTGTTTTATAAGATCCATCTTTTTCTTTTACTTTCCTAAAATTTGTCCATTTAGGTTTTAATTTATTTGGGTGACTGGGTAAAGTTGTTTTAATTTTCCTGTCCATCAGTAGCAGTTATCGGTGTACTACGGTATGCCATTAATGCGAGGAATATGTCTGGTTGTCGTAATATCTTTTTCGCAATTTTCACTGCACTTTCAGCGGCTCTATTTCCTTGTGGAAAATGAGGACTCACTGCTGTACATGTGAACCCATATTTTTTAGCAAATTCTCTCAAATGTGTGCTTGTGAATTGTCTTCCGTTACCACTTACGATTTCATCTGGTATTCCCTATCTTGGAAATATATTTTGTAATTTTCCAATTACTGTTTTACTTGTTAGTGAACTTAATTTCACTATTTCAAAGTAACGGGAGAAATAGTCCGTTACGACTAAGGTATTACTTAGTCGTAATGGACTATTTCTCCATCCAATTTTAGAATGTCTGTTCCCACCTTCTGCCCAGGCCTATCTGGCAAAGTGGTTGCTTTCAAGGTTTTCGTGGGGATTTGAAGCGCGATGACTATTACAAAATTCACATCCCTTGATGAAGTCTTCTATTTCCCATGATATATTCGGCCACCATACAGACATTTTTGCTCGTTCTCTGCATTTATTTAATCCAATATGTCCTGTGTGTATTGCTCGTAGTATTTCTGCTCTGAGATTTTGTGGATTCACTATGCGATCTTGATAAAACAGAATGTTTTGATGTATCGATAGATCATTCTTAAAGTTTAAATAGTGTTTAACTCCTTCCTTTAATCTATCTTCCTTCTAAGGCTAACCATTTAATGTGAGGTGAATAGCCTCCTGTAGAATTGAGTCATTAGATGTAGCATTGATAATTTCTTTGATTTTTCTGCTAGAATCTGATCTAGTCTGTTTATGTATGTTTCAACATCTTCCTTAGTAGTGCTACTGGTTTGCTGCATTGGGTTTCTGGACAGTGCATCTGATACTAGTAAGAGTTTCCCAGAGATATATTCAGCTACAGGATTATATCTCCTAAGTCTCATTAACAGTCTTTGGCATATCAAAGGAGTGCCGTTTAAATCTTGAGTATTGATGAACGGTACCAAAGGTACCGCTAATAGGCGAAACTGATCTTGTCCAGCGATATATCGGTCAAACTTCTCACAGGCCTATACGCTTGCTAAACATTCTTTTTCTATTTGAGTCTAATTTATCTCTGTTTGTGTCAGTGTGCGAGAGGCATAAGCTATGACTCTCAAATTTTTATATTTATATGAATGCTTTTATAAATGCCATATACTGGTTTCAAATGTGATGTTTTTCAATGTTCGAAACGTCTTAGAAATAATAACGTTGATATCTGCCCCGGTATCAATTTTAAAAACAATATTTCACCTACCTTTATATGGCATTTATAAAAGTCCTGGTGGTTCATTAACCTGTAAAGGAAAATTCACCGTTAATACGAGATATAGACAAGTCGTATACATTTGACATTCATGTAATAGATAATAATACGGACAATTTATTATCTAGAGATACAGATATAAAATGGGACTTGTTGCCATAGTAGCCAACGTTAATAAGAACATTGTGAAATTAACTGGATGTATGAAAGGAGAGCCAGTAAAAATGACACTAAGAAGTGATGCAATACCATATTACACACCAACTGCTAGACGTATACCCTCCCCAATTTTACCCAAAGTAAAAAAAGGAGTTTCAACGCTTGAAAGAAGAAGATATAATAGAAAACTTATTCAACTGTTGTTCCAGTAACAAAAAAAGGTTAAATTCAGCGGTAAAAAGGGAACATTTTATGCTACCAAATTTGAAGGATATATCACCCAAATTAAAGGATTCGAAAATCTTTCCAAAACTGGATGCAGCTAGCGGGTTCCACCAGATACCGTTAGATAAAGAAAGTCGTTTGCTTACGACTTTTAAAACACCATTCGGAAGATATTGTTTTAAGAGACTTCCTTTTGGAATTTCCTCAGCTCCAGAAATTTTTCAATGAAGAATGACAGAATTACTAGAAAAAATGAAGGGGTACACGTAATAATAGATGATATACTAATTTATGGTAAAACTATGGAAGAAGACGATAGAAGACTTAGAGAAACATTAGAAGTAATAGAAAAATCAGGAATAACATTGAATTCAGATAAATGTGAATTTCGGAAAAAGATTATTCGATATTTTGGACACGCAATATCAGATAAAGAGATACAACCCAGTAAGGAAAAGATCGAGGCTATATTAACGCTATCAGCACCTTCCCCAGTAGTTGATTTAAGGAGGATTCTTGGAATGACACAATATTTAGGCAAATATGTGCCTAATCTAGCGGAAATATTGCAACCAATGCTGGAATTATTAAAGATACAGTTTTGGCCTGGAATGAACCACAAGAAAGGCATTTCAGTGAGTCAAAGAACTGTTGACACAGGCACCAACATTAATCTACTATGATCCTGAAAAGCCTATAATAATTGGTGCAGATGCAAGCAGCTTTCGGATTGGTGCAGCCATTTTTCAAGAGGAAAGAAAATAAAAAAAGGTTCCATTTAAAAATGTGGATCAAGAAACAAGATGTAGTAAAGGACCAAAATAGTTAAAGGACTGTGTATGAGAAAAAATAATCACAGAATCTAGACGGAGGGAGGTGTATCATCAGTAATCACTGATGAGTTACACCCCTTGTTTTTGCTGTTATTGTTTTGAGTCCCCGAGAGAGGGAGTGTCGCTCGGGACAGTTTTGAATAAAATGAGTGAAATGATTACTACGGTTTTCGTGTTGCTCTTTCTGTCGTTACTAAATTAATTGCAACGCTCGTGTATGAAACAAAAGGAAAGGAGGACAAAATAATCGGGCTGATGAGCATACCCTATTCTAACCTAATTGACACAGACTGATATAGAACGATTCAGAGGATCAAAATCCTTACACCTAAGCGACATCCAAATATCAAGTTAACGTCTTTTACACGACACAAACACACAAATCTCTTGCCAAATTCATATGAAGAGGGTCGATTATTTTTCCGTTCTAATCTTAGCTTTTAGCTGATCAATCAGGAAGAGTAATATTTCTCAATTTCATAGAAATTGCCATGTTGTTCATATTATGAGTAAGCACAAGAATATTGTTTTTCAGTGGTGGTACCACATTGCTACATACAGAACTGGTCACAAGGGCGAATAATTTCCGCCCAGCGTTGCAAACCATGTAGCCTTCAACTAGCTGGCATAACGGGTATACAAAGGCTGCAATGGAAAAAACTTGTACAATAGACTCTTCCCACGTACCGCAGTGCAAACATTCCGGTGAAATAGCCAGTCTTGCTGCTCAAACCTTTCTCGCAAAACAAGGCAGGTAAACCCGGGCACCCAAAGCCATTAAGAGCAGTACTCCCGTATTTTCTGACCAAGCTCGTCCATCAGATAATCTCGAACAGCCCTCATAACATAGTCACGCATTAGCGTTCCTTGACAACAGCCAGGTGTTTTCTTAGCCCATAAGAAAAACCTCAAAGCACTACGCCACATGATAGAAGGAACACACGATATGGTGCAAACGACGGGCATCCCTATTGTCTGAGTGCATACTGCTCAGACCCGGAAAACTTTCTTGACATCTTTTTTCCAGAAGTCGCCGTTACCGTCTTTCGTATACATTTGATCTAGGAACCTAATGCAGAACTTACGTTTATGAGTCTCAACGCTCGGTGCACCTAAACTGCCTTCAGACAGGTGAAGATAGCAGATCTGACGCACCATTGAAGCCTTATTGGAGAAGACTCAAATTAAGTAGTTCGACACGAGTTGATAAAAGAAGATGGGGTAAATGTGCGAGGAACAAATTTCCACCCTCCCCTTTAAGGAAAGATTCCTCCGAGCCCACAGCTTTCTCTCGGACTTCCAATCAGTTCTTTTCCAATTGGAAGTCAAGACCAAACCAGACGCCGAGTATCAACTGAAGAGCCTGTGAAGAGAAACTCCTTTCCTCGCATCCAAACCTAATCGAACAGATTTATCGCAATTGAACGGGGTCAGTACTACCGTCTCGTATCCTCTGATTTCTTTGTTAACTCCATTTATCGTGGCATTGCTCGTTACACGTATGGTCATGTTATCGTCATAGGAAGAGTAACCGGCCAAGGTGGTGGCATGAGATTTGCGTATTACCGGATTTGCTTTTAACTTGAAAAGGAAAGATTCCAACGCATGAGCCGTACCTAAGAGTGAAAGTCGCTTCAGAAACAGCATCAGCCTGTTTGAGGCCAAGCAGAGTAAGTAGTGCATACAGTAAACAACTTGGCTCAAATCTTTAAATTTGTGATCAACTTATTAAATGCCGAAGATTACCAATCCCATCCCTACCATGTTTATCCTTACGCAGCAACTTAAAATCGCACCTCTAGTGAAGTGCTGTGCTATATTTACATTCTTCAACTATTGGTTTTAGATACGTGCCAATTGTAGAGAAGACCATCTATCCCTACCAACAAGTTTCAGTGATTCCTAGATTTCTGCTTCTATTATGGACCCCTCTAACCCAGCCGCTTCAGTCGCCTCAAGGTGAGGAAAGTCAACTCACTTCGACACCAAATAGATCAGGCTTCCTAATGAAAAGCTCATAAAAGTATCCCCGAAAAGAAAAGTAAAAGTAAAGCCTCACAGATACCTTCATTTATAGTCACTTGTAGCCCGTTCGTCCGACAATGCGACGCTCGACTTATGTCAGTGCTTCGCATTCCACAGTTCAGCGGCCATATTCATCGCCTGGGAAGTCATTCTTTTTAACCTAGCCTTAAATACCAGAATTTGGTCATTCTTGATAAGCAAGGAGGCTAGCTCAGACCTATCTATAGTTACTTCTCTACTAACTCCCGATTTAAGAATTCACCAACTCAAGATGCATCCTGCCTTATTTAAACTTTTAACATAGAGTCACTTCCAAAACATACTGAAACCATTCGTGTTAGCTATTAAGATGGTTACAGCTTAATCTTCGAACGCATTAATAAGAACACGTGCTAACGAGGTGTCATGGCGGATCTCTATATATTTTATTTCCCACAATGCTGTAGTCGGTGCTTATATCCACTGGTGAATATAGTATATGTTTATGCCCTGTATACCTGTATATTAAGATACGTTATCCCTACTTTTTTTATAACTAAACTTGCAAGACAGGCTTATCTATGTTATTGCGGCTATTAACTATAGGATTGGATGCAATATTTATTGATATTGTAAGTTCTCAGCTCTATGTATTAAGTGTCTGTGTAAGTATGTTGAATAAATGTCTCTTTTTTTGTTGTTTCGTTCTGCACACCTATTCATATTGCCACGCACACTCACCGTTGCTCTTCTGTGCCTGGTTTGTTTTGTTGTGGGATTTCGGTTGAGTTAGACCTTTGACTTAATTTCCGCTGGATCAGAGAGTGGGCGAAAATCGGACTGGGTGATAGCATAAACATGCATCCGGTGGCTAAAATAAACAGGGCGCACAGGTGTCCTGAGTAGAAGGAAATGCGTGTTTGCGTGGGCGCATGCCGGAAGAGTCATGACCACACGGAGTTGCGTCGGCGGCATACCGGAAGAAGGAGTAGCCACATGAGGTTACATGGGTGCCCAAATGTTATAAAAACGGTTCAATTCTTGGCCTGGCAGAGCGCCTGCCTGAAGTTTCACCGAAGATTGGTTTCCGTCAATTCCTGAGTGTGCAATCCTAACTTCTATGATTCTCCCTCACTCTACACAATCGCCGCAACTCAAACAATAATATTTATATATATTTTTTATATATAAGTGTTTTGTCGCCTTATTTGAGTCCAGCAGCAACATACATCTTCTATTTGATGCTTTCTGGCCAGATGCGTCTACGACATATTTGATAAAGAACCTGGGTACCATGAAACTCAAGAAAACTCTCAGACGATCATGGGACGACATCAAGACAAGGTAGGTGACTTTCGGTTTTATCTTGCGTGTATTCTGCTCTTGTTTACATACTGAAAAAACATTTTTCTTAGTTTTGTAAGATTTAATATGGAACAAGACGCTTTCGCCGATTTCGTTCAAGGTATGATCTCAAAGTTATGAAACGTGGCTTGTTTGGTGATGAACACGCTGAGAGGCGAGTCCTTTTTAAAAAAACATACAGCCACTAGTGCGTAGAGAAGATGGTGGGCACAGGACGTGGTTAGATGACATGCAACTGTATTTTTAAGTTGTACATGTGGTAGATGAAGACAAATGTTATGCGGCTCTTCTGACAACGGGAGGTTCAATCGAGCAATATGTCCGGCGGCTTACGTGGAACGAGTTAAACTGATCCTTAGAAGACTATTACGGGGTGGTTTCCAACCCCAATGCACGTATAATTATAGTTAGCTAATGTTAAGCAGGGTAGAACAGAGTCCACGACTACATGCAGAGGGTAGTACACCTGGCTAAGAGTGCATACATAGGGGTTGACGGGGAAAGTCAAGTGGTTAGGCAACAAGCGTTGGAATTCTTCATAGAGGGCCTAAGAGACTGAGATATTAAGATGGCGGTGATGAAGGACGATCCGCAAACGTTGGAGGCAGTTTATCAGAAAGCCATATCCGAGTTGAAGTGAAAAATCCGGCTCGATGTAAGCACGGAATATGATGACGAGCCGATGGAAGTTTGCCACTCTAGAAGGCGGGTACAAACTGAAGACATAAATCCTGATGAATTCGAAAGAGATAAGGATAGGCGTAATGAAAAGAGTAAGAGAAGTACTAATGGATCGAGATAGAAAACTCGCGGGAGAAAAAGAATCAAGTTTGTTATTGGGTGTTGGCACTGTGACGAAGAAGGTTACATTGAGAGAATTTGTATACGACGAGTCGCGGGAAACGGCAGAGGTCCGTTCGTAGGACGGCCAACGAACGGAACAAGATGGCTCCGACGCACATAGTTGGTAATATGGGCACGACAAATTCCCTTTCTATTAAGATAGAAGGCAGAACTTATAGAGCTTTGGTAGATACAGGAGCGTAAGTTTCAGACATAAGCAGTAGGGTTTATAAAGCATTTCGACCGGGGCCTGAACTGTAAAGAAAAGGTATTAATTTACGGACTGCTAACGGGTTTCTGTTGCAGGTGGATGGCTGCACTCGGTTGCACGTTCGAAATGGAAGTCTGTCCACCCTTCATGATTTTTTCGTTGAGGAATCTTGATAGAAATGTAATACTCGGACGTGATTAGCTTATGTAAAACGGGGGGAGGATGTATTTTGATTTGGGTGCTTTAAGAATTGGGGAAGAGTACGTAGATTTAGAGGAAGACATCCATATCTCGTCCATAGATTAGTACAATAAATAGCAGTGAAACCCCAGCACATGCACACTTTCATGGCACAGACCCTACTTGTAGTGGAAAAGAATATGAAATAGAACAAATGAGCAGCGGATACGCTAGCAGTTTTCGCGATGCATCAGTGGCTAATACAGTGGTAAAAATTGGCAAGTCTCATAGGTTCCCGTTGCCCATCATGAATAACACTAATCAAATGATCCTCTTGAAACGGGGGTGGTCGGTAGCTAAACTTAGTAGGGCGGGTAGTATTACTGAAATTACTATGCCCGATAAACAAAAGACCCAGATCCCTGATGGAAATTTGGAACAAACAAATGTACCGGAGGAATTCAAGCTAGAGGTTGATAGGCTGCTGAAGAGAAACAAGGACTTCTTTGTTAGTGAAAACAAAGAACTGCGCAGAACTGATACCGTGGAAATGAGTATTGATACAGGAACGCATGAACCCATCAAAAGGCGCCTGTATCGCACACCGTTCAAACAAAGGAAAATTGTTGACTCAGCGGTTGATGAAATGATGCGGGCGGGCGTAACTGAGAGGTCTAATAGCCCGTGGGTTTTTCCAATAGATTTAGTGTGAAAGAAAGATTGTAGTAAGAGATTCTGTGTTGATTTTAGAGTGCTTAACAAAATTACAAAGAAATACGCTCGTGCGCTTCCAGTTATTGACAACATGCTGACATCGCTGTGGATTAGCAAAATACTTTTCTAAACTTGATTTAAAATCAGGGTACTGGCAGGTTAAACCCCATGAAAATGACAAAGAGAAAAGTGCGCCGGAGATTGTTCCATTTCAATGTGATGCCGTTCAGACTAGCAAACGCCCCCAGTGTTTTCTAAGAATTGATGACAGTTGTGTTACAGGACCAGAAAGATTTCTCTTTGGCATATCTGGATGACATTTTTTAATATTCACTAATACGATGGAGGACTACTTGAAGCATATAGATAGTGTTTTGGGTAGTTTGCGGAAGAATAATCTCAAATTGAAATCCTCTACGTGTGAGTTCTTTAAAAAAGAGACTCAATACCTGGGTTTCAAAGTTAGCAAGAAGGGGATACAGCCAGACTTTGATAAAGTCAAGGATATAAAGTCAGTTTCGACTTCAACCGTGAGACAGGTAAGAGCCTTCATTGGAATGACCTCGTACTATCGCCACTTTATTAGAAATTTTTCCGATATTGCCGAGCCGCTGATTAGTCTAACGAGTAAGTATGCCGCTTTTGATAGCCAGAAAATGAAGGTCGCAAAGGTGGTGATACTAGCTTATCCAACCCAACTAAGGACTATAGACTGTATACTGGCTCCTCCGATCAATCGTTTGGCGCATGTTTGTCCTAACTGGTTTATGATCAGAAGCAAGAAATAGAAATAATTTATTTTCTATCTCATAAGTTAAGTGATACGCAGACAAGGTGGTCAACCATAGAGAAGGAGGCTTATGCTATACACTGTGCACTTCAAAAACCACTACCTGCAGAGCGCAACATTCACCATATACACAGATGATTGACTCCTAGAGCATTTATTCAATTCGCCCATACAAAATATGAAAATACATACATGGGTTTTGAGCATGGCTGTTTACAGTTGCAGCATAAAGTACCTCAGAGGTAAAGGTAATGTTTGCGCAGATCTCTTGTCACGTGGCGGAGATGCAAGTGGGGACAATGACGATCCTCCCGTAGATGTAGACGATAGGAATTACCTAATTAGTGCAATAAATTCGAATCTTTTCGAACCGAAAGAGTTTGCATCATACAAAAATGCCGACGACTCATCAGCGGCGCCCGAACGACCCACGTTGCAAGCAACGGGCGTAATTAGAGAACAAGAATCCGATAAAGACATTTTAAACCTCAAGAGCAGAATCAAATATGGCAGGGCTAACAAAACAGACCAAAAGAAGTACATAGTAATGGACAAGATAGTGTATTACTTGTCTCAGACCGATGAGGAGCCTCTAGTCAGGCTATATGTGCCATCTCACCTTAGAAAAAGTGTGCTGGTGCAATACCATGATGGCAATGGCCTTATGCGTGTGGAGAAGACATTCCACGCAAACAAAAAAATTATTTCTGACCCTGTTTGCTTAGAGAGCTAAACGAATTTGTAAGTAAATGTATTCTGTACCAGACTAGGAACTTGAGAAAGCAGCAACCTGACATGCAGGAATGCGATTTGCTTCCATTTCCCTTTGCTAAGATTGCTTTAGATATCTCCGAATATTTAACCGACAACGGATCAGAGAATATCAACAAAACTATGAAAAATACATTGGAGGACCTAAATATGCATCATGTGACCACTTCATTTTACCACCCCCAAAGTAATGGCAAGTTTAGAGGTTTCATAGAACGATGCACGATGTTCTAGTCAAGAAAATTGGTAACAACGAATGAAACGTTTACATCAACCAGATATTGGCAGCTGTCAGGTTTCATGTGAATGAGACCACGAATTTTTCACCATATTACCTGCTCTATAACAGAGATGTTATTCTGCCGTTAGATAATATATTGAGATCTCGTCGTATATATTATGGTGATGAACATTACGAAATCGCCCTACAAGAAATGCATCGCACTTTCATTTTAGTTAGGAGTATTGCATACCCAACCTCTCTTCTGGGGAGGTCTTTTGGTTGACGGTTTTGAGGCGATCATAATAAAGTTGTCTTCTCTTTCTCCTCTCGACCGGGTGATCGCTAGTTGGTAGGTTTGGAGGTAAAATGAGAACTTCAACAAAAGGGATTTTTAAACTTATCTATTTTATTAAACATGGCAACGTGTACATCTTCTAACTAGCCAGTGGGGTTGCTATCCCACCCCAGTGGAGAGCAGTTTTCATAAACGAAAATAACACGTCTGCATTCTTCGACGTGTAAAACTTAACTCATTGAAATCGCTTTCTAACTCTCCTACGTTCGACTCAGCCAATCAAAATCGACATCCCTATTTTGTCTACCAACTAACCTTGAAGGTCAACCTCAGGTCTGAGCCAAAATACACTGCCACTAAAAAATAATAGTCTGAAACTATTATGTGACAAGAGTAAGCGAGGGAAAAGGCGATGGTTGAGTCCCTTAGTAAGGCTAGTGAGTTGGTGCACTATAAGAGAGGGAAATTGGACGTAGGCTGGAAGCCATATTATGTCGTGGTCGAAAAGATTGGCCCCGTCTCTTATAGAATTAGAGATGAATTGACCGGCTTCGGGCTGCGTCCATCGAACAATGGAAAATTCCCACTACGGAGAGGCCGTTACGGAGGACCTTATTGGCTGCTCCGGTAGACCCCAGCGATTCTGACAGTGAATCTGGAGAGGAACACGAAACAAGAAACAAAACGGCGAATAAAAGCATTTCGATTATTGTCGGGACGTGTGTAACTAGTGTTGATGAACGAAAAATTAAGGAGCAATTAAAAAGTCTTGTTTGACTTACTAGCTGATATGCTGTAGGATAAGGCAGAAAAAGAAAATAGTAGGAAGAATGATGAGTTATATTCGCTTCTTAGTGACAGTTTAGATAGGAGTTGCAGTCCTTGTGGATCACATTAGGCGAATTTCTGGTTTAGAGTGTATATAGGGGGCTATAAGTGATATGACAAGTCCTCCTGGCAAGCTGCGTACCCATCATCTTTAGATAGAATCAGGTCTTATGGTAATATTTTTTGGAGGGGTCAAACTTGGAGTGACATGCGCTGCACATAATGGCAGCTTCCTGTGTTCGAACGTAGTATGTTTGAAATTAAGAAGTAACGTTTGTAATATTAGACTCGAGCAGAAACACGCGTGGTATTGGTCGAATGTCATTTACCCGATGTCAGTTTGAAAATTGAGGCGTGGTCACCGCCATTGATTGGATGGTTATGCATCGGAGTGTCTACCTGCATGAATCTGGGGAAGAATGAACTTTCTGAACTAAACATTAAGGAATTTTTTTTGCGGGGGTGCATGATATTATTTATGAACAAAAAAAAGAAAAAATACAGAAAATGTATTTACATGTGTAGTAACTGAAATCACTAAACAAAAAAAGCAAAAACAAAGAATAAACTGTTGATTAAGGACATGCCAAGGACATAACAGAGATGGACCTTATCAGCTTTGCCAATTTTGTTCCACATTTGTTTTCTTTGTGATATTTGTCGGAGGTGTACATAATTGTTTAATTTTCTTGTTTCTTTTGTCTACCTTATTTTGTGTATTGTGCGTTGATTGTTGTAATGGAGTGAAGGAGAGGGATGCAGTGAAAATGTTGACAAGTGAACATTTTGGAAAATAGGATGGTGAGGAGTGTTGGCTATAGGTTGAATTAGACCTTTGACTTCATTTCCACTGCATCAGAGAGTGAGCGAAAATGGGAATGGGTGATAGCATAAACAGGAAATGCATCCGATGACTAAAATAAACACAGCGTACAGGTGTCCTGAGCGGAAGGAAATGCGTGCTTTCGTGCATGCCGGAAGAGGCGTGGCCACACAAAGTTGCGTAGGCGACATACCGGAAGAAGGCGTAGACACGTGAAATTGCCTGGGTGTCCAAATGTTATAAAACCGGTTCAATTCTTGACCTGGTAGAGAGGCTAGAGTTTCTCCGTCAATTCCTGTGTGCACAATCCTAACCTCTGTGATTTTCCCTCACTCTACCCAATCGTCGCAACTCAAACAATAATGATATTTATATATTTTTTTATATATAAGTGTTCGTTGCCTTATTTGAGTCGAGCAGCAATATACAATATTGTCTCTTGTGCATTTCTTTCACGGGGTTAGATGTTGTCATCACGGTTGCTGAGTCTATGTTAGTCGTGTCTTGAGTTGTAGTTGTAGTTGTCTGCTGGACTTTTCCCGCTATTTGTACCGTTTTTAAGTTGTCTTCTCCGATGCTAATGTTATTTCCAGTGACGTTACGCATATACTGCTTTTTGTCGAGTGTTTCAACCACGACACCCTTGTCATTTTTCTCAATCATTTTATGGTGATCGGGGTTGAACTTTTTGTCATTTTTCTTTTGTCTTAGCAGTACCCTTATGCCACTGAGAACTGCACCTCTTTTAGAATTCGCATTTGCTTTATTTTTTTATTTTCCTTTCCTAATCTCTATATTCTCCATCATTCAGTTTGAATTCTCTATCATTGGGAACTATTTCGCAGATTTCCTGTCGCTTCGTTCTGATTGGTCGACTGAAAAATACTTCACCTGGTGGTCTGCCTGTGGTCGCGTGGAGTGTCGTTCTATAGGCTCTGGGATAGGTGATTAGTTCTTCTCGCCATTTTTTACCTTGCGCATGAGCGATCATCAGAGCCTTTAGCATATAGTTTTTGTCGTTCTACCACTCCAGTAGAGTGCATTTTCGATGTGTTATGCTGTTTTCCGCGAATAATGCTTTCAGCTCTTCCGACCTGAATTGAGGTTCATTCTCACTACTGAGAGTCAATACTGAATGAACATTTTGTCCAGTAGCTCCATTATGCGCAACCTGTGGTTGACGTTGCCACTTCTGCTTCAGAGTAGTAGTAGTAGTCTTTGACAAGAAATATATGCGTACCCGTTGGTAGAGGTCCTAATGAGTCTTGTCATCGTCTTGGTGGTAGCTCTGTAGCTGTCACAGATTCAGGTGGCGATGATTGGGTGACTTCCTGACATCCTTTACATACCCGTCAATCACGTCTTGTACTAATGACGCTGGGATTGCTATCTTTATCCATTACAATTTTGCCAATTGTACATAGTTCATTGCAGACCGGTATATATCTGGCATACTGTTGATTTCCACAGCCGCCTGTTACAATACATACATACATCTTGATGGGAGTTTTCCTCTACTTGGCGCGTTGACATAGATTTTGGTGTTGCTTCTATAGCTACAAATCGCACATATTGTTCGATTTCATTTCCAAGTTCAGTGTTCGCTTCGTTCTCAGGTTTGATTACTCGAGAGAGTGGATCCGTGATCTTGCACTATTCGGAAACGATAGGTTTGTAGTCGGAGTACCCAACTCTCTATTCCGACACAGGGCATTGACATTGGTGAGTAGATGAAATCCAGAGGTTTGTGATCTGTCACCAGGTCGAATTCTATGCCGTAAACATAGGAGTAAAGTTTGTCACATGCCCAGACGTGTGTCAATGTTTCTCGTTCAGTTTATCTATGTCCAACTTAGTTCAAGCTTCGACTAGCATAGGCCACCATTCTTGATTTGAACGAGAACAGCGTCTAGTTTATATAGGCTTGCATCAGCTATGATACCGGTCTTTTCATGAATGTCAAAATATTACTTAGTTGTTTCTTCAGAGTGTCAAAATGCCTTCCTCTACTCTAGGCCGAATACAAAAGACTGATCTTTCCTTATCAGCTTGTGTAAGTGATCGGCCATATTTGCAAAATTTGGATATATCTCGCATTATAATTGTCATGATACCGAGGAAGCTCTTTCATTCACTGATGTTCTCCGTTGATGATAGCATTGATCTTTTTTCTTGAGTTAGATGCACTCCTTCACTCATCAACTTCAGCCTTGAACAGCTCACACTTTTTCCAATTCGCTGTTAGCCCTACTTAAGCGTCCAAGTAGTTTTCGAACTTTCATAATATTCCTGAAGGGTCTCCATATTCACAGTGATGTCATATTTACTTGCGATGTCTGGATTGCCTCGTACCAATTTTCTGATCTCGTTTTAAAATATTTCAGGCGGTGCATTTAGCCTGAACATGAGATGTTTGTATCTGAAGAGTCCTTCATGTGTAACGAATGTTATGATGTTGCGTGACTGTGGGTGTAGCGGTATTGATGGCGTAAATCAACCCGCACATTTTTTACTTTACGAATGTTTAAGCAAACAAGAGAAAGAACACAAGAAAATAACCTTTCAGAATAGGTACAATATTTATATAATCGTCAACAGTCTTTTTTACATGAATTATTAATATAAGTTACTTGCTTTTGACTGGGTTTAAGATTTTACTACTGAATATTTTTTTACCTGAGCTCACAAAAATTGAAATAACTTGTTGCCCAAAATGTTCACTGAAAGAGAGTTTAAAAAATCCTGTAAAGCTGAAAATATGTTGATAAACTTTTAGCTTTAAAGAAGTTGGAGAAGTGAATGTTCCGTAAATGTTCAATTTGTTTTCGTTGCTCGTAGTGGAATGTATAGTTCGTAATGTTTGTAATTTAAGTTTCGTAAGAAGTTATTTCATGTTAAAGAATTTGAGATTCTAACTTTGTACTTCGCTGCCGTGATGATACAAGAGTCGTGAACTCGTTTAGCAAATTCTCACTGCCTGGGTTCGCTCGTACATTCAATTTATATGTTTTTTAATCACGTGACAGGATCCTGAAAGCATTGTTTTTTCGTCAGGTCAAAAACTAGGTTGATGCTATTCGGACGTAGTGGTGAGCAGGTAAATTGTTTTTTTAATATTTGTTAACCACTAAGGGAGCGCCTTACAAAACTCAGTCTGGGGCCTGATATGTTTTGTTTTGCTCATTGAGAACAAATGTACATGAAGATAAGCGAGATAATTTTAATATTTATTGTCCAATGAGAAGCTAAGGTTTTCAGAAAAAATGAATGAAGCTGTGATCCACTTTTTGCACGAAAATCGACGTTGATGAAAAAGTAGTAGCGGAATGCTAAAAGACCTTACTTCTATTAATATCCTGTAGCATCTCTTAAATAGTTGGAATTGGATGTCGTTCCCGGCTTGGTTCACTCAACGTATGACATATCCTGATATCGTTCTACTTCTTCTTTAGTGCTATAACCGTGGGGCAGACCCATTCTGTTGGTTTTTCAACCGGTTCAATTATGTCGGCACCCACAAGTTCTTTTAGCTTTTTTTTCCACCTATTTCTTAACCTGAATGGAGTTTGACGGACGGTTGGGCTATTAGCTGTATTAGCATATCCACTTCTAGTTTGATCTGGTGACCTTTCAGCTTCCCAACTTCAGACAAAACATGTTTAAAATTCTTTTTTTGCAATTTTTCTTTGACTTCATTGACTGAGAGGTCAGCAAAATGTTCAGTTTTGCAACATTCTCTATCTTTAGGAGCTGGAGCTATATAGCTGTGTTCAGTCTTAGTAGTGGTACACCAACATCATCTATGACAAAAATTCAACGTTGTATTTGTTGTTGCTGATTTTGTCTTCAGCCGTGAAGGTTACCGGTGTTGCCAATGGGTTGGGACATCCATAGGCAAACAGTGGCTTTGTTGGTCCAGCTTTACTGCTTGTGTTTTACTTTTTTGGTTCAGAGCAATTGTCTGAAGAGCATTTTAGAGCAGTTTTTGGTATCACTGCTTTTTCTATTCATCTGTAGAATCTGAAGAACTGCTACTTTTCTTCTTTTTTTTTAGGAAATGTTCGTTTTGTTGTATCACTGGCTTTAATCTCTGCGTGAGGTGATTGCGAGGTGTTTTTACGAATTTTCTATGGATTAAGTATTTTTCATGTCTGGTATAGTGCCCATAATAAGGAGGATTGCTTAGCTGGATATAACAGTCCTTCTTAGAGGAGTGATATGTTCAGCTTAGTCATCCTTCAGAAAATTGCTTAATGTTTCTTTTGGTTTTGGTTGGTAATGGTAGAACTGTTACATTCTGTTAGAAGTTATACTTGAGTTCCAGTGACAGCGATGGGTACATTTCTTGTTCGTTTTTGTTTGTTTAGGCAGTTCTCAGTATTGTTTATATATATATATATATATATATATATTATATATACACACACGTGTGACAAGGCCAATATTCATAATTGTTCCATGTTGTATGAAAGGTACCTCCATATTTTTTCGTTGCTTTTCTTTTAATCAGGTCACCACTGTAACGGGGTTGGAAGTTTGGGTTGTAGTAGTAAACCCATCTTGATATAATTTGTTGACTGTAACGGGGTTGTAATTAAAATGCATAAAACGTACAACGATAACAACAATAAAAACTTGAGACACGTGTTGACATAAATAACAAGAATTTGTATTTTTTTCTTTCTGTGATGTGAATTACCGAATATTGGTATGGGGCGTGTAAAAATGTTCTCAGTTTTGTTTAAAAGTCTGCGGTTACTTGATTTGGTTCCGAGAATTTCGTTTGTGAGGATGCCGTTTGGAAATCGTCTGTTTTCGATCTTCACGGAGCGCTGGCTAGACGCGTGTTTCTGTACTGCTACTTAGCATGAGTGTCCAGTGTTGCATATGAAACTCCACATGATCTTTTGCAGCTGCTGAAAGCTGGGAAAAATACCACAATATCTCCGCGATGCGGTCATCATTGCCCTGTACAAGAAAAAAAGGGAAAAATCTGACTGCTCCAAGGGATTATTCTGCTCTCCATCGCATGACATATCCTGGCAAAGGTTCTGCTGAATAAGCTGGTACCCGCCATCGCGGAACAGCACCTTCCAGGGCGTCAGTGAAACGTCAGAACCAACAGGAGTACAACAGACATGATGTTTGTTCTCCGGCAGCAGCAGGAGAAATGTCGGGAGCAAACCAAGAGGCTGTATCAGGCGTTCATTGATCTGACGAAAGCATTCGACACAGTGAGCAGAAGAGGAATGTGGCAAATCATGAGGCGACTCGGCTGTCCTCCAACGTTCCTGAACATAATCATCCAACTGCATGAGGATCAGCGTTGCCAAGTTAGACACAACGGCCCTTCTCGATTACAATTCGGTGTAAAGCAGGGTTGCGTTCTGGCACCGACCCTTCACTATCTCCTTCAGCATGATGCTCAAGCAAGCTATGAAAGATCTTGGTGAGGAGGACGGAGTCTACATCCAATACCGTCTCGATGGTGGCCTGTTTACTCTATGACGATTAAAAGCCCAAATACCCTGGAGCAATTTATCCGAGACTCTGCTTTGCTGACGATGCTTCCCTCGTTGCCCACACAGAAAGGGCTTTGCAGCGGAACACTTCTTGCTTCACAGAAGCTGCCAAGCTTTTTGGGCTTGAAGTCAATTTAAAGAAGACAGAGGTACTCTACCAGTCTGCGCGTCCGGATGAGTATCGCCCTTCTCACATCATCATTGGCGCAACTGAGCTGAAGGCAGTCCATCGGTTTACCTACATTGGATGAGCTATCACATTGGATGCTGGGATCAACAAGGAGGTCGACAACATACTGGCAAAGGCGAGCATTTAGAAGACTGTACAAACGTGTATTGTACAACGGACACCTGAAGAAGGGCACTAAGATCAGGGTATATAGAGCTATCGCCCTCGCCACTCTCCTATACAGCTCAGAGTCATGGGTCACCTACCGACAGCACCACCAGCACTACCACCGCACAATCTTTAACATACACTGAAGAGACTTCATCCCCACTATTGAAGTTCGAAGATCAGCAGCATGTTCTCAATGCTGGTGATCTTCGAACTGCTGTGCTGGGCTGAACATGTTTCCTGGGTGGAGAATGATCGCCTGCCTAAAATTTTATTGTACAGCGCTCCCCACTCGCTATCGTGGCAGAAGGACATCAACGAAGCTATTCAAAGATTGCCTGAAAAAATCCTTTATTGTCTGTCACATTAACCATTGCCAATGGTCAACACTAGCTAAGAACCGTGACGCCTGGCGTCTGACCACCAACAATGCTGTCTCCTTCTTTGAAAAAACCTACAGGGCCGCTCTCAGGGACAAGAGGCATGGGCGGAAATACTGCAATGCTATGCCATCGAGCCCAGGCCAGACTTTTAGCTGCAACTACTGCGACCGAGTATGCCTGTCCCGCATTGGACTTATCAGTCACAAACGTACCTGCAAGCGACGTGTACAAACTCCCTCGTAATCTTCGTTTTGCGAAGCGAAGCCATGATGATGACGAGATGTGACACTAAGCCGTCGGCACGTGGTTAACTCCCAGTTGCGGCGCGAAGCTGTAAGGTTTCTTCTACCGGCGTTTTGGGGTTGACTCTTTGTCGCTGCCACCAGCCTGTGTCCCGGTCGTTCGGTGGTCGTCGCTACTCGGCGAAATCCCCTGGTCAGGATACCAATATGTGACACCCAGCCGTCCAGGGTCGAATTCAGTGGTTACGGCACCAATAGGTGGCACCAGGGTCCTGTTCTGGTCGTCGATGTTAACGACTTCACCAGTTGTACCGGTTCAATGCCAACTCTATCGTTCCCAGCTCACTTGCAACGTCTGGTTACTGGAGTAACTGCTTCGATCTCAAGTCTAATCTACCCACGTTGTGACTTTGATCTTATGTAGACGAGATCAATTACATTCTTATTGCCCGGCCAATAGAGGATAAACCAGAATAAATTGCACCTGCATTTGACCTTTAAGACTGAAGGCAGCCTGGATGTAGGTCAAATATAACTTATGCAGGTGCATAATTTACATTTGACCTACATCCAGGCTGTGAATTTTGACAATCATTATCTCGTAGTGACCGACTACGGAAACCAAAAATAAACAACAGGTGTTTTGAATTTTGGCAAACTCTAATTGTATAAGGCCAGTGACCTTTAAAATAATCAAATAACAGGAAAATGCTTTATTTTCAACAAAATCCTATTCTGGATAGATTTTCTTCTTAATAATTTTTAAGTGTCAATTAACAATCTCATCTGCTAGTATGCGGAGAGTTTCCAGGTAACAAAGAAACAAGTCACATTCGACGCCACGGGAAACTGCCGGGATACCTGACTCGGTTTTTTTTTTAACATTTTCGTTTTAGTTTTCATTTTATATTTAATATAATTACATTTTTCAATTACTCACTGATGTTAAAAGTCATTGCTATACAACTAACGATATAACGAACAGCGAAACACTTAAATGAAATAAGTATGACAACACCATTATGATAACATGGCGTTGTATGACTGTGTCGGGACCACACCTAGGAATAGCAAAAGGCCATTTTCATGAACATACATTTCTAATTTGGCCTTCAAAAATTCGCCTAACTGAAAAAAAGGTATAGTTACATTGATTTGGGTCAATTGTTTTAAAATTAGCATTTAATTCCTTAGATTTATAATCCAGCTGCTTAGCAGCTTTTCAAATTTCAAAGTCTCTAACACACCTGCATGCGTAGTTAGTGTGTAGCGTCAGAAGTAGCACCATGTGTTGCCAGAATTATAACGTTTATTGGCCACCAGTTAGGCCATATCCACTCAAAAATGAATTGTTTTATGGAAGAAGAATTCTGCAGGGTCGTACTGCCCCCAAACCCCACGACCAGGAGTGGGGGCTGATTGAGGGCCCTGGAAGTGCTTTGTGACTCTCAACACTATCTTATCAGCATTTGCCTTTTTCTAATTACATTTAAATACATTACAAGTAAGCATGACTGACAATAAAAGGGTGAAAATCTTTCGCTGGTTTTGATGTCATCCTGGAGCCTTTTTTTGTTGAAATCGTGATTATTTTTTATCGAGTGTTCGGTAAAAATAACACTTACAATGTTACAGCAAGAGTTTGGAATAGAAACCGCATTGTTTTATACATTAAATACTATATATATTATATATTGTCTATATATATTATATCATATATATTTTGTGTATATATATATATATATATATATATATATATATATATATATATATATATATATATTGTATATAGTATACATATATATATTCTATATATGCATATACATATATATATATGTATATATATATGTGTTGGGATTGCTATGAATTAGTGTGTAATCAGAAGGGTTTTAGGCTTGTGATAATAAACGTGAAAAGCCTGTTCTTCATATTAATCACAACAATTTTAGCGTAGACATACAAATAGAATAAATCTCAAAGGCAATATTGAACAAAGAAACAAAGGTAGTCGTGAATTCAATTAGAAACAAACATTGAATATTTATGTACAAATAAATTACAATACAATTTGGAAAAAGTTGTGTTTCAGTTGAAATACTTGAATGTTGGAAGAAAAGTTGAATTAAGTATTTTATGAACTCAAAGTTCAGGAATGTTCCTTTGTTTAGCAAAAGTGTTCACATAAAAATTTAGGGAAGATTTATCGAGAGATAAATTTTAAAGTAATGTAGTTGCGAGATTTTTTTGCTGAATTTTGTATGTTCTTGTTTTGGCAGAGTTATTCACCTTGGACTGTATTTTTTTATATTAATGCTTAAGTAGTAGTTTCTGTTTAGTAGTGTAGATAACACCTTTTAGAAACATACAAAGATTTCAGAGAGAGAGAGAGAGAGAAAGAGGTTGAAGGTTGAGTCAGGTGTTGACGCGCGAAAAGTCCTTTAAGTCAAGATGTAGACACGCGTGGATCTTTGTAGAAATCTCTCTGAGGGTGAATTGCTGACAATATTTATTCGTACATATGTACAAAATGTGGCACAAGGCCAAAAGGGGGTTGGGGAAGGACGGTCATCATCTGTCTTAAATTAAAACTTAGCTAGTCACAAACACTGACCCAAACATACCAACAATAGTCCTAGCACCAAAACAACACATTCATCCATACCTTTCTTACTACATCCACCATAATTCCTCAAATTCTCTGTGAAATTCTAACTAGACCCCATATGTACAATTCAAAGTCTGTGGGGGGGGGGATAACAATTTAAAAAACCCCAATGATTATTTACAATATGCAATAATAATATATACAAGTAAAACAAAACAAAATAAGATTAGTAATAAAAACCCCCACAGTACCTAAATGTGGCAGTAACATCAGTTAACTGGACGAAAAATTGCGAGATTATAAAAAGTAAAACACAGTCATCCTTCCAAAATCACTCACACAGGCACACACTCAATTAGACACACTAACAACTACGAAAAACACACACACGAAACGAAAGTCATCCCGCAACCACCAGAGAACTGACGTCACTGACCACCTAACGAGGGAGGGGAGGGGGAATTAAACTAAAGAAAAATAGGGACGGAAAAAAAAGGGGGGGGCTAATGAGCATACATACCCTAGCTAAGTTAACCAGAAACGCGAAACTAAAAATTCAAACTAAACCTAACTAGTCTAATACCGGGACGGGTTGCTTCTGTTCAACCCATGAGGGACGAAATCCTGCACCTAACCGAGGTCCAAGTGCCACTCTAGGTCAGCTCCTCTCACTCTACACATTCGCGCAAGATTTACCCACCTTTTGCCGAATTCTGATGAAGAGAGTCGCCACCTTTCCGTCCTAATCTTGACTTTAAGCTGATGCTTAAAGTACAAGATTAGTAGGGAAGAAGTGAACTTCTCACCTCCATAGAATCCCTTCTGACGTGTCACCCAAATCACGACTCTCATAACTCCTAGCAAGCAGTGGAACACATAAAGTTCAGACTTTGTTAACGGCGGGGCCACATTGCTACAAACAGAAGCGGCCTCGAGGACGAAAAATTTTCCCTGCAACATGCGAACCATGAGACCTTCAACAAACTTACACAATGGTGCTACCGACTTGCAATGAAAGAAGACGTGACCAAGGGTCTCGACTTCTCCCTCACAACGTCGGCAGTTTGGATACTTCTCCAAACCCGCTGCGCAAAGTCTTTTGCCGACCCAGAGGGCCCCACGTATCACCAGCCAGGTGAGGGATGCCTCATCGTTGTTGAGACATTTCAACCCGGAAGCCCAAGGCCAGATTGAGCGAGCCTCCTGCTTCGTAAGACCGAGCTCGTCAATCAAATCATCATGAACGGACCCCCTGACTACCACCTGATATAATGCCCTACGAGACAACGCCTGGACGTTGTGGAGGCCAACCGTCGCCCGTAAGAGGTGTTTCAGAGCCAGACGACATTCACGGTAGAAGGAGCACTCGGCACGAGGCAAACGGCCAGCCTCCTCCTCGCCCGAGTGCACACTTCTCAAGGATGGAAAGGATCTACGGGCGTCTTCCTTCCAGAAGGCGCCCCCGTCATCCGAATCGCGACACCAACGATCCAGGAACCCGATGCGAAGCATATCGAGACGAATCTCAATGCTAGGCATACCTAGACCGCCTTCAGAGGGATGAAGGCAACAGATCTCCCGACATACCCTAGGAGCTTTGCCTCTCCACAAGAAAGAGAACAAGAGCTGTACTAATGAAAGTACTGTGGTAGACGGAAGTGGAAGTACCGAGAGTCGGTAAAGGAGAATCGGGTAGATATGTGAAACACATACCTCCGCCCTCCCCTTCAAGGAAAGATTCCTCCGAGACCACAAATTAATTGCGATCTCGGCCTTCTCTCGTACCTCCGACCAATTCATATCCAACTGGATATCAGGACCGAACCAGACGCCGAGTATCTTGATCGGCCCGTCCGTCCAGCTGAATGGTCCGGGAAGAGAAACCCCCTTCCACGCACCCAACCGCAAGCCAACAGACTTATCGCGGTTGATCTTGGCCCCTGTCACCATCTCATAGCCACTGATTTCTCTGCTGACTTCGTTAATCTCGGCTCTGCTCGACACAAGAACCGAAACGTCGTCAGCATAGGCAGAATACCTGGCCGAGGTGGTAGCACCAGGTAAAGAGATTCCGCGTAGGACCGGATTCGCCTTTAACTTGCGAAGGAAAGGTTCCAACGCAAGAACGTAAAGCATAGGCGAAAGCGGACAACCCTGACGAATAGATCGAGACAATACGAAAGGTTCCGATCTTACCCCGTTCACTTCTACCAGCGCACCGGGAGTCGCATACATAAGCCGGATCCAGGAGCGAAAGTACGGCCCGAAACCGGCAGCCGAAAGAACAGCCTCCAAGAATCGATGGTCAACCCTATCAAAGGCCTTGGACTGATCTAAATTGATCAGCGCGGCTTCACTGTCGACTTTCTCGATGATCAGGCGCACCATATGAAGGTTGTCCTGAATAGTCCTGCCCTTCACAGAACAAGTCTGCTCGGAGCCAATCAGACTAGACAGGACAAGCTGCAAACGGTTAGCCAAGACCTTAGCCAAAATCTTTAACTCTGTATTTAACATCGTTAAAGGGCGAAAGTTACCTATCCCATCCCCACCGCTTTTGCCCTTACGCAGCAACTTGATCACACCCCTGGTGAAGCGTTGAGGTATAGACCCCTGCTTCATCCAGTTGTTGAAGATCAGCTGCAGCAAAGGAACAAAAACGGGCGACTGCCTCAAGTAAACTTCGTAAGGAAGACCATCTAATCCCGGAGACTTATCCAGGCCAACCTTTTTCAGCGCTTCCCAGATTTCCGACTCAGTGATGGGACCCTCGCACCCAGCCGCTTCAGCTGCCTCAAGGCAGGGAAAGTCAGCTAAATAGGTGTCGAACTGAGCAGAGCTCAGACCGGGCTCCCTGGTAAAAAGATCCCGAAAGTAATCCCGAAAAGCCTCGCATATGCCCGAGTTTGTAGTCACTGTCCGCCCATCCGGCAATGTGACGCTCGCGATATGCCGTCTTGAAGCATTCCCACTTTCCTCTGCACGCAGTTCCGCGGCCATATTCGTCGCCTCAGAGGACATTCTTTTTAACCTAGCCCTAACTACCAGAGCTTGATCCTTCTTGGTAAGCAAGGAGGCCAACTCTGCCTTAGCTAGGACTACTTCCCCACTATCACGGGATTTCACAGCCCGATCGACTCTTTGTTCTAAAGCCGTTTGCGCCGCTAATCTATCTACGCTGAGTCGACGACTAAAATCGGCAGCAAACGTTCGAATTTTAGATTTAAGTTTGTCCCACCAGGCATTTCCCACCACAGCCCCCGACAGTTCCCTTTGTAGCATTAGTAAAAACTGGTCCCGGAAATCCTGCTCGCCAAATAACGAGCAATTGAATTTCCAGTAACCAGTCATCCTAACCTTAGGCTTATCTAAGTTTACACGGACCCGGACAAGCCTATGATCCGAATAAACTATATAATGAAAACTTGGACACCCTAAGAGCCCTACATCGACTCTCCCAATCAAAACTCGGTCGAGGCAGCTCGCAAGCACACCCACAGCCGAGCCGCCACCACCCGTCCAAGTCCACACCACCCGCTGAGGGCGCTCACTCCGGTACCCGTCGATAAGATCAAACCCATCGACAAAGCCCCGAAAATGTTCCACTCCCCAGTCCCCAGTACCCGGTTGATACTTTGACCCTACACGATCGATATCGGGGCCAAGGACGGCACTCCAATCCCCCGCCAAGACTAACCGACGCGACGTCGTCACAAACGGCTCGATCCGCCGAAACAAAGCAAGTCGCTCAGCCCGGATATTGGGCTCACAAACCCCAATGAGACGCAAAGCCCCATCCTTCATGGCAGCATCCAGCACGCAAAGCCCGCCCGCCGGATCCGCGAAGACAAGAGCACACGCAGCCCCCAAAGACCCGCTCACCAGCCAAGAGACACCCCTCGAGCGTCCATCAAAACATGCTGAACAAAGAGCAAACTCCTCAGACAGAATGCCCTCACAATCGCGAGAAGAAAAACGGGTCTCTTGCACACAACACATACCCACACCGAGGCTCCGAAGGTCGCGAACGAGTCCCACCCTTCGAGACTCCGACCCCAGGCCTCGGACATTCAAACCAGCCAACCAGAGTGCCACTATCGAATCGACTAGGGTCGCCCATCAGAGCAGAACACCGCTGGGGCGAGGACACCGACAGCCCGTCCCACCGAACCCGACGCCATCTCACTATCGACGGTATCACCACGAGACAGGCCACCGATGTCCGCTGGATATGTTAACTTAAGAGCCCTATACATGGAAGGGTGAACGAAAACCGGGACCCTCCCTCTACAAGTTTTTAAAGGGTCCAAATTTGGTTCATATACCGCCGCTGGGGGCACCAATTTCAGGGCTGCATTCGCCTCCTCTATCATGCCCCAAATCTCCCGCGTACCCGGGCCCGATCGCACAACCGTTAAGAGTCTTTTTGCATTTTTAAAGTTTGTGGGGTCCTCTATTTCCAGCCCATTCAACTTTTGAAAGTTCCACAGAACTTTTAAGGGCCTGGGGTTTTTCGTCTGCCCCAACACGTTTTCCACATGGACCCGAGATACGCGGCAGACGTCTTCCCCTGAGTTATATGGCTGTTTTAATTTCTTTTTCTTTTCCCCCTTTTCCCCCACGACCTGAGCATCTGGACTCCTGTTTCGTTTTTTTTGCGGTGTCTGAGTAGGAGTTGGGGTAGGCGTGTTTGATGGAGTCATACCAGAAGGGGTCTTGAGTGGGGAAGGCTTATTTGAATAATGTTTTTTTTGTTTGGCTGGGGAATTAGTTAATGATTTAGGTGCTGGAGGTTTAGCAAATGATGGAGGGGAAGACGGGGCAGAGGATGAGGGGCAGGGCACCCCCAGCGACTTACGATTCTTAGCCCGCTTTTCGTCGATCTTCTGTTTTAGTTTCTTTAGGTCTAGGATTTTTTTCCAACTAGGCTCATTTAACTTTTGAGTCGGAGTGGCGGTCTCTTCATACGAGGCCGAGGCGTCGCCCTCAGAGCTAGTAGAGGGAATGGGGCTGTAGGTGATTTTTTCCCTGGGGTCATGCTGGGACAGAGGCCCCGCTGTCTGAATCTTCCCTTTGCCCCTACCTACTATGCGCCACTCCCCCTCATCCTTCTCCTTATCCACACTTGTGGAAGGCGTTGGCTTTCGGGGTAATGAGGGCGAAGACCCAACCGAGGGATTTTCCCCACCGGTCCGCATCGTAGGTAGGCCCATTACAGGCGCCGCGGATTTTACAGTCTCGGCCAAACGGGAATTTTGGTCGCCAGCAACCGGAGCTCCAGGGGCCTTCTTCCCTGGGCAGGAGGAGGAGAGATGACCAGTCACTCCACACCTCCAGCAAATTGGTTTTCTACCGGTCACGATGACCGGCATTCTCCGGTCGCCCAAATCCAGACAGTTGGGGATGGACTTGAAGGCCGCCTCATCGATCATAATGTCAAAAGTCCATCCCCCGTTCAAATTGTCCGAGAGAGCCCCTAAAATCTGCCCGTACTGCATAAAAAATGCAGCCAGGAGCTCTCCGGAAATTTGAGGAGGAACCTCAAAAACGGCCACCCTGGTCCTTCGCCTTCCCTGATACTCAGTACGAAGAATTAGATCCTTCGTGATCAATTCTCTCCTTGCCATTTCGAGGCAATCTTCAGGTGTGGGCAGCAGTACGTCCCACATGAAAAATTTTACGCCCTTTATAACTCTTTGGGGTTTTATCCCCAGGGACAAAAGTGATTTAATAATCGTGTCCTTCGTGGAGCGACAAATTTTGCGCGTACGCTTGTCCACCGCGAAGACCGTCACCATTCTCTGTTCGAACACCTTTAGTTCTTGGGCGTCTTTAAGGATACCATCTTTATTCACAAGATGGGTGTATTCCTTAGCCTTCTCCAAGAACTCCGCGATGTTCACAATGCAACTAGGAGGGGACTTCCAGCAAGAGGGCGATTCCTCGGCTGGCGACTTCGATGGTACCGAAGGGAGCACCTTTTCCTTAGGGTTGGAGACCTGCATGGCCTCCTCCTTATCCGTGCTACTAGCACTGGCCTGGTCAGGTTTATTCGGGGAAATTTTCCCCCGCTTTTTATTTTTAATTTTCTCTGGTGGGTCGGCTTTAGCAGCCGCCCCAAAGAGGTCCTTTTTAACAGATGACCGACTCATTCCGTCGGCCATTCTAAAAGGAAAAGCTGGCCTCAAATGATGAGAGGCAATGAGACGGGAAAAACGGCTATAAAACAAAAGTCAATTAATTAAATGTTTAAAACAAAAAACTATTAAATAAATAAACTGGGAAAACTAAAAGTTTACCCAAATTAGAAAAATAAAAAACAAACAAACTAGATCAAAATAAAAAGAAAAACTATACACTAAATAGTCTCGTAGGACTTTAAAAAAAATATCAAAATGGCGCCCGAAGGCAGCCGAAAATAAAAGAAAAACAATAAACTCCTTTTCTTTTTTGGTCAATAAAATACAGGAAGAAAAATAAAAATAAAAAAGTCTGGTTTGAAACTAGTCAAACCAAACTAAAAAATAAAGGTTTGCGGCCGAAGCCGCTAAAGAAATAAATTAAATAACAAAATACAAAAGCTAGAAACTAAAACAAAATAAAGGATTGCGACCGAAGTCGCTAATTAAATTGAAAAATAAAACAGGAGAGAGAGTATAAATTAAAACAAAACTTTTTCTTTTCTTATACTGTACTATAAACAGAAATAAAAAGCCGGTAGGACTTTAGTCAAACCGGACTAAAAAAATAATAAAAAATGTTGGCCGAAGCCAAGAAAAAAAAATAAATTCAAACACAAGAAAATAAAAGAAAGGAAAATAAACACTTAACAGATAACTTAACTTGTGGTAAAAACTTTTTAAAAATCCAAAATATGTTAAAGTCCTTCAAGCCAATAAAAAAAAGACAAGTTCACCGGTCAAACAACCTGTCCGAAATGAACCAAAACAGCAGTCAGAGGGTGAATTGCTGACGATATTTATTCGCATATGTAAACATATACAAAATGTGGCACAAGGCCGAAAAAGGGGTTTGGGGAAGGACGGTCATCAACTGTCTTAAATAAAAACTTAGCTAGTCACAAACACTGACCCAAACATACCAACAATAGTCCTAGCACCAAAACAACACATTCTTCCATACCTTTCTTACTACATCCACCATAATTCCTCAAATTCTCTGTGAAATTCTAACTAGACCCCATATGTACAATTCAAAGTCTGTGGGGGGGGGATAACAATTTTAAAAACCCCAATGATTATTTACAATATGCAATAATAATATATACAAGTAAAACAAAACAAAATAAGATTAGTAATAAAAACCCCCACAGTACCTAAATGTGGCAGTAACATCAGTTAACTGGACGAAAAAATTGCGAGATTATAAAAAGTAAAACACAGTCATCCTTCCAAAATCACTCACACAGGCACACACTCATTTAGACACACTAACAACTACGAAAAACACACACACGAAACGAAAGTCATCCCGCAACCACCAGAGAACTGACGTCACTGACCACCTAACGAGGGAGGGGAGGGGGAATTAAACTAAAGAAAAATAGGGACGGAAAAAAAGAGGGGGCTAATGAGCATACATACCCTAGCTAAGTTAACCAGAAACGCGAAACTAAAAATTCAAACTAAACCTAACTAGTCTAATACCGGGACGGGTTGCTTCTGTTCAACACATGAGGGACGAAATCCTGCACCTAACCGAGGTCCAAGTGCCACTCTAGGTCAGCTCCTCTCACTCTACACATTCGCGCAAGATTTACCCACCTTTTGCCGAATTCTGATGAAGAGAGTCGCCACCTTTCCGTCCTAATCTTGACTTTAAGCTGATGCTTAAAGTACAAGATTAGTAGGGAAGAAGTGAACTTCTCACCTCCATAGAATCCCTTCTGACGTGTCACCCAAATCACGACTCTCATAACTCCTAGCAAGCAGTGGAACACATAAAGTTCAGACTTTGTTAACGGCGGGGCCACATTGCTACAAACAGAAGCGGCCTCGAGGACGAAAAACTTTCCCTGCAACATGCGAACCATGAGACCTTCAACAAACTTACACAATGGTGCTACCGACTTGCAATGAAAGAAGACGTGACCAAGGGTCTCGACTTCCCCCTCACAACGTCGGCAGTTTGGATATTTCTCCAAACCCGCTGCGCAAAGTCTTTTGCCGACCCAGAGGGCCCCACGTATCACCAGCCAGGTGAGGGATGCCTCATCGTTGTTGAGACATTTCAACCCGGAAGCCCAAGGCCAGATTGAGCGAGCCTCCTGCTTCGTAAGACCGAGCTCGTCAATCAAATCATCATGAACGGACCCCCTGACTACCACCTGATATAATGCCCTACGAGACAACGCCTGGACGTTGTGGAGGCCAACCGTCGCCCGTAAGAGGTGTTTCAGAGCCAGACGACATTCACGGTAGAAGGAGCACTCGGCACGAGGCAAACGGCCAGCCTCCTCCTCGCCCGAGTGCACACTTCTCAAGGATGGAAAGGATCTACGGGCGTCTTCCTTCCAGAAGGCGCCCCCGTCATCCGAATCGCGACACAAACGATCCAGGAACCCGATGCGAAGCATATCGAGACGAATCTCAATGCTAGGCATACCCAGACCGCCTTCAGAGGGATGAAGGCAACAGATCTCCCGACATACCCTAGGAGCTTTGCCTCTCCACAAGAAAGAGAACAAGAGCTGTACTAATGAAAGTACTGTGGTAGACGGAAGTGGAAGTACCGAGAGTCGGTAAAGGAGAATCGGGTAGATATGTGAAACACATACCTCCGCCCTCCCCTTCAAGGAAAGATTCCTCCGAGACCACAAATTAATTGCGATCTCGGCCTTCTCTCGTACCTCCGACCAATTCATATCCAACTGGATATCAGGACCGAACCAGACGCCGAGTATCTTGATCGGCCCGTCCGTCCAGCTGAATGGTCCGGGAAGAGAAACCCTCTTCCACGCACCCAACCGCAAGCCAACAGACTTATCGCGGTTGATCTTGGCCCCTGTCACCATCTCATAGCCACTGATTTCTCTGCTGACTTCGTTAATCTCGGCTCTGCTCGACACAAGAACCGAAACGTCGTCAGCATAGGCAGAATACCTGGCCGAGGTGGTAGCACCAGGTAAAGAGATTCCGCGTAGGACCGGATTCGCCTTTAACTTGCGAAGGAAAGGTTCCAACGCAAGAACGTAAAGCATAGGCGAAAGCGGACAACCCTGACGAATAGATCGAGACAATACGAAAGGTTCCGATCTTACCCCGTTCACTTCTACCAGCGCACCGGGAGTCGCATACATAAGCCGGATCCAGGAGCGAAAGTACGGCCCGAAACCGGCAGCCGAAAGAACAGCCTCCAAGAATCGATGGTCAACCCTATCAAAGGCCTTGGACTGATCTAAATTGATCAGCGCGGCTTCACTGTCGACTTTCTCGATGATCAGGCGCACCATATGAAGGTTGTCCTGAATAGTCCTGCCCTTCACAGAACAAGTCTGCTCGGAGCCAATCAGACTAGACAGGACAAGCTGCAAACGGTTAGCCAAGACCTTAGCCAAAATCTTTAACTCTGTATTTAACATCGTTAAAGGGCGAAAGTTACCTATCCCATCCCCACCGCTTTTGCCCTTACGCAGCAACTTGATCACACCCCTGGTGAAGCGTTGAGGTATAGACCCCTGCTTCATCCAGTTGTTGAAGATCAGCTGCAGCAAAGGAACAAAAACGGGCGACTGCCTCAAGTAAACTTCGTAAGGAAGACCATCTAATCCCGGAGACTTATCCAGGCCAACCTTTTTCAGCGCTTCCCAGATTTCCGACTCAGTGATGGGACCCTCGCACCCAGCCGCTTCAGCTGCCTCAAGGCAGGGAAAGTCAGCTAAATAGGTGTCGAACTGAGCAGAGCTCAGACCGGGCTCCCTGGTAAAAAGATCCCGAAAGTAATCCCGAAAAGCCTCGCATATGCCCGAGTTTGTAGTCACTGTCCGCCCATCCGGCAATGTGACGCTCGCGATATGCCGTCTTGAAGCATTCCTACTTTCCTCTGCACGCAGTTCCGCGGCCATATTCGTCGCCTCAGAGGACATTCTTTTTAACCTAGCCCTAACTACCAGAGCTTGATCCTTCTTGGTAAGCAAGGAGGCCAACTCTGCCTTAGCTAGGACTACTTCCCCACTATCACGGGATTTCACAGCCCGATCGACTCTTTGTTCTAAAGCCGTTTGCGCCGCTACTCTATCTACGCTGAGTCGACGACTAAAATCGGCAGCAAACGTTCGAATTTTAGATTTAAGTTTGTCCCACCAGGCATTTCCCACCACAGCCCCCGACAGTTCCCTTTGTAGCATTAGTAAAAACTGGTCCCGGAAATCCTGCTCGCCAAATAACGAGCAATTGAATTTCCAGTAACCAGTCATCCTAACCTTAGGCTTATCTAAGTTTACACGGACCCGGACAAGCCTATGATCCGAATAAACTATATAATGAAAACTTGGACACCCTAAGAGCCCTACATCGACTCTCCTAATTAAAACTCGGTCGAGGTAGCTCGCAAGCACACCTACAGCCGAGCTGCCACTATTTGTCCAAGTCCACACTACCCGCTGAGGGTGTTCATTCCGGTACTTGTCGATAAGATCAAACCCATCGACAAAGCCCCGAAAATGTTCCACTCCCCAGTTTTTAGTACCCGGTTTATATTTTGACCCTATACGATCTATATCGGGGTCAAGGACGGCATTCCAATCCCCCGCTAAGATTAACCGACGTGATGTCGTCATAAACGGCTCGATCTGCCGAAACAAAGCAAGTCGCTCAGCCTGGATGTTGGGCCCATAAACCCCAATGAGACGCAAAGCCTTATCCTTTATGGTAGCATCCAGCACGCAAAGCCTGCCCGCCGGATCTGCGAAGACAAGAGCACACGCAGCCTTCAAAGACTTGCTCACCAGCCAAGAGACACCCCTCGAGCGTCCATCAAAACATGCTGAATAAAGAGTAAACTCCTTAGACAGAATGCCTTCATAATCGCGAGAAGAAAAACGGGTCTCTTGTACACAACATATATTCACACCGAGGCTCTGAAGGTCGCGAACGAGTCTCACCCTTCGAGACTCCGACCTCAGGCCTCGGACATTCAAACTAGCTAACCAGAGTGCCATTATCGAATCGATTAGGGTCGCCCATCAGAGTAGAACATTGCTGGGGTGAGGACACCGACAGCCTGTCCCATTGAACCTGACGCCATCTCACTATCGACGGTATCACCATGAGACAGGCCACCGATGTCCGCCGGATATGTTAATTTAAGAGCCCTATACAGGGAAGGGTGAACGAAAACCGGGACCCTCCCTCTACACAATTTTGATGGATCTAGGTCTGGTTCATAGACAGCCGCTGGGGGCACCAATTTCAGGGACGCATTCGCCTCCTCCATCATGCCCCAAATCTCCCGCGTACCCGGGCCCGATCGTACAACAGTTAAGAGCCTTTTAGCCTTTGTAAAATTGGAAGGATCTTCCACCTCCAACCCGTTCAATTTCTGGAAGTTCCATAATATTTTTAGTGGCCTAGGGTTTTTGGTCTGGCTAAATACATTCTCTGCATGGACCCGGGATACCCGGCAGATGTCTTCCCCTGAGTGATATGGTGGTTTTAATTTCTTTTTTTTCTCCCCCATGACCTGAGCGTCTGGGCTCCTATTTCTCTTCTTTTGAGGTGTCTGTGTAGGTGTTGGGGTAGGAGTGCTTGATGGTGTGTTTGAAGGAGTCATGCCTGAAGGGGTCTTGAACGGGGAAGGCTTTCTTGAGTGCCCGAGTTTTCGCTTTACGGGGGAGTTGGACAAAGAGTTGGGCGGCGGAGGTTTAGCAAAAGATGGAGGGGAAGACGGGGCAGAGGATGAGGGGCAGGGCACCCCCAGCGACTTATGCTTCTTTGCCCTCTTGTCGTCCAATTTTTGTTTTAATTTTTTTAAGTCCAGAATCTTCTTCCAGCTAGGCTCATTCATTTTTTGGGTAGAAGTGGCAGTCTCTTCATAAGAGGCCGAGGCGTCGCCCTCAGAGCTAGTAGAGGGAATGGGGCTGTAGGTGACTTTTTCCCTGGGGTCATGCTGGGACAGAGGCCCCGCTGTCTGAATCTTCCCTTTGCCCCTACCTACTATGCGCCATTCCCCCTCATCCTTCTCCTTACCCACACTTGTGGAAGGCGTTGGCTTTCGGGGTAATGAGGGCGAAGACCCAACCGAGGGATTTTCCCCACCGGTCCGCATCGTAGGTAGGCCCATTACAGGCGCCGCGGATTTTACAGTGGGGATTTTGGTCGCCAGCAACCGGAGCTCCAGGGGCCTTCTTCCCTGGGCAGGAGGAGGAGAGATGACCAGTCACTCCACACCTCCAGCAAATTGGTTTTCTACCGGTCACGATGACCGGCATTCTCCGGTCGCCCAAATCCAGACAGTTGGGGATGGACTTGAAGGCCGCCTCATCGATCATAATGTCAAAAGTCCATCCCCCGTTCAAATTGTCCGAGAGAGCCCCTAAAATCTGCCCGTACTGCATAAAAAATGCAGCCAGGAGCTCTCCGGAAATTTGAGGAGGAACCTCAAAAACGGCCACCCTGGTCCTTCGCCTTCCCTGATACTCAGTACGAAGAATTAGATCCTTCGTGATCAATTCTCTCCTTGCCATTTCGAGGCAATCTTCAGGTGTGGGCAGCAGTACGTCCCACATGAAAAATTTTACGCCCTTTATAACTCTTTGGGGTTTTATCCCCAGGGACAAAAGTGATTTAATAATCGTGTCCTTCGTGGAGCGACAAATTTTGCGCGTACGCTTGTCCACCGCGAAGACCGTCACCATTCTCTGTTCGAACACCTTTAGTTCTTGGGCGTCTTTAAGGATACCATCTTTATTCACAAGATGGGTGTATTCCTTAGCCTTCTCCAAGAACTCCGCGATGTTCACAATGCAACTAGGAGGGGACTTCCAGCAAGAGGGCGATTCCTCGGCTGGCGACTTCGATGGTACCGAAGGGAGCACCTTTTCCTTAGGGTTGGAGACCTGCATGGCCTCCTCCTTATCCGTGCTACTAGCACTGGCCTGGTCAGGTTTATTCGGGGAAATTTTCCCCCGCTTTTTATTTTTAATTTTCTCTGGTGGGTCGGCTTTAGCAGCCGCCCCAAAGAGGTCCTTTTTAACAGATGACCGACTCATTCCGTCGGCCATTCTAAAAGGAAAAGCTGGCCTCAAATGATGAGAGGCAATGAGACGGGAAAAACGGCTATAAAACAAAAGTCAATTAATTAAATGTTTAAAACAAAAAACTATTAAATAAATAAACTGGGAAAACTAAAAGTTTACCCAAATTAGAAAAATAAAAAACAAACAAACTAGATCAAAATAAAAAGAAAAACTATACACTAAATAGTCTCGTAGGACTTTAAAAAAAATATCAAAATGGCGCCCGAAGGCAGCCGAAAATAAAAGAAAAACAATAAACTCCTTTTCTTTTTTGGTCAATAAAATACAGGAAGAAAAATAAAAATAAAAAAGTCTGGTTTGAAACTAGTCAAACCAAACTAAAAAATAAAGGTTTGCGGCCGAAGCCGCTAAAGAAATAAATTAAATAACAAAATACAAAAGCTAGAAACTAAAACAAAATAAAGGATTGCGACCGAAGTCGCTAATTAAATTGAAAAATAAAACAGGAGAGAGAGTATAAATTAAAACAAAACTTTTTCTTTTCTTATACTGTACTATAAACAGAAATAAAAAGCCGGTAGGACTTTAGTCAAACCGGACTAAAAAAATAATAAAAAATGTTGGCCGAAGCCAAGAAAAAAAAATAAATTCAAACACAAGAAAATAAAAGAAAGGAAAATAAACACTTAACAGATAGCTTAACTTGTGGTAAAAACTTTTTAAAAATCCAAAATATGTTAAAGTCCTTCAAGCCAATAAAAAAAAGACAAGTTCACCGGTCAAACAACCTGTCCGAAATGAACCAAAACAGCAGTCAGAGGGTGAATTGCTGACGATATTTATTTGTATATAAAATATATACAAAATGTGGCACAAGGCCAAAAAGGGGGTTGGGGAAGGACGGTCATCAACTGTCTTAAATAAAACTTAGCTAGTCACAAACACTGACCCAAACATACCAACAATAGTCCTAGCACCAAAACAACACATTCTTCCATACCTTTCTTACTACATCCACCATAATTCCTCAAATTCTCTATGAAATTCTAACTAGTCCCCATATGTACAATTTAAATTCTGTGGGGGGGGGGGAATAACAATTTAAAAACCCCAATGATTATTTACAATATGAAATAATAATATATACAAGAAAACAAAACAAAATAGGATTAGTAATAAAACCCCCACAGTACCTAAGTGTGGCAGTAACATCAGTTAACTGGACGAAAAAAATTGCGAGATTATAAAAAGTAAAACACAGTCATCCTTCCAAAATCACTCACACAGGCACACACTCATTTAGACACACTAACAACTACGAAAAACACACACACGAAACGAAAGTCATCCCGCAACCACCAGAGAACTGACGTCACTGACCACCTAACGAGGGAGGGGATGGGGAATTAAACTAAAGAAAAATAGGGACAGAAATAAAAGGGGGCCGATGAGCATACATACCCTAGCTAAGTTAACCAGAAACGAGAAACTAAAGATTCAAACTAAACCTAAACTAGTCTAATATCGGGACGGGTTGCTCTGTTCAACCCATGAGGGACGAAATCCTGCACCTAACCGAGGTCCAAGTGCCACTCTAGGTCAGCTCCTCTCACTCTACACATTCGCGCAAGATTTACCCACCTTTTGCCGAATTCTGATGAAGAGAGTCGCCACCTTTCCGTCCTAATCTTGACTTTAAGCTGATGCTTAAAGTACAAGATTAGTAGGGAAGAAGTGAACTTCTCACCTCCATAGAATCCCTTCTGACGTGTCACCCAAATCACGACTCTCATAACTCCTAGCAAGCAGTGGAACACATAAAGTTCAGAGTTTGTTAACGGCGGGGCCACATTGCTACAAACAGAAGCGGCCTCGAGGACGAAAAACTTTCCCTGCAACATGCGAACCATGAGACCTTCAACAAACTTACACAATGGTGCTACCGACTTGCAATGAAAGAAGACGTGACCAAGGGTCTCGACTTCCCCCTCACAACGTCGGCAGTTTGGATATTTCTCCAAACCCGCTGCGCAAAGTCTTTTGCCGACCCAGAGGGCCCCACGTATCACCAGCCAGGTGAGGGATGCCTCATCGTTGTTGAGACATTTCAACCCGGAAGCCCAAGGCCAGATTGAGCGAGCCTCCTGCTTCGTAAGACCGAGCTCGTCAATCAAATCATCATGAACGGACCCCCTGACTACCACCTGATATAATGCCCTACGAGACAACGCCTGGACGTAAGGGTGAATTGCTGACAATATTTATTCGTACATATGTACAAAATGTGGCACAAGGCCAAAAGGGGGTTGGGGAAGGACGGTCATCATCTGTCTTAAATTAAAACTTAGCTAGTCACAAACACTGACCCAAACATACCAACAATAGTCCTAGCACCAAAACAACACATTCTTCCATACCTTTCTTACTACATCCACCATAATTCCTCAAATTCTCTGTGAAATTCTAACTAGACCCCATATGTACAATTCAAAGTCTGTGGGGGGGGGGAATAACAATTTAAAAAAAAACCCCAATGATTATTTACAATATGCAATAATAATATATACAAGTAAAACAAAACAAAATAAGATTAGTAATAAAAACCCCCACAGTACCTAAATGTGGCAGTAACATCAGTTAACTGGACGAAAAAATTGCGAGATAATAAAAAGTAAAACACAGTCATCCTTCCAAAATCACTCACACAGGCACACACTCATTTAGACACACTAACAACTACGAAAAACACACACACGAAACGAAAGTCATCCCGCAACCACCAGAGAACTGACGTCACTGACCACCTAACGAGGGAGGGGAGGGGGAATTAAACTAAAGAAAAATAGGGACAGAAAAAAAAAGAGGGGGCTAATGAGCATACATACCCTAGCTAAGTTAACCAGAAACGCGAAACTAAAAATTCAAACTAAACCTAACTAGTCTAATACCGGGACGGGTTGCTTCTGTTCAACCCATGAGGGACGAAATCCTGCACCTAACCGAGGTCCAAGTGCCACTCTAGGTCAGCTCCTCTCACTCTACACATTCGCGCAAGATTTACCCACCTTTTGCCGAATTCTGATGAAGAGAGTCGCCACCTTTCCGTCCTAATCTTGACTTTAAGCTGATGCTTAAAGTACAAGATTAGTAGGGAAGAAGTGAACTTCTCACCTCCATAGAATCCCTTCTGACGTGTCACCCAAATCACGACTCTCATAACTCCTAGCAAGCAGTGGAACACATAAAGTTCAGAGTTTGTTAACGGCGGGGCCACATTGCTACAAACAGAAGCGGCCTCGAGGACGAAAAACTTTCCCTGCAACATGCGAACCATGAGACCTTCAACAAACTTACACAATGGTGCTACCGACTTGCAATGAAAGAAGACGTGACCAAGGGTCTCGACTTCCCCCTCACAACGTCGGCAGTTTGGATATTTCTCCAAACCCGCTGCGCAAAGTCTTTTGCCGACCCAGAGGGCCCCACGTATCACCAGCCAGGTGAGGGATGCCTCATCGTTGTTGAGACATTTCAACCCGGAAGCCCAAGGCCAGATTGAGCGAGCCTCCTGCTTCGTAAGACCGAGCTCGTCAATCAAATCATCATGAACGGACCCCCTGACTACCACCTGATATAATGCCCTACGAGACAACGCCTGGACGTAAGGGTGAATTGCTGACGATATTTATTCGCATATGTAAACATATACAAAATGTGGCACAAGGCCGAAAAAGGGGGTTGGGGAAGGACGGTCATCAACTGTCTTAAATAAAACTTAGCTAGTCACAAACACTGACCCAAACATACCAACAATAGTCCTAGCACCAAAACAACACATTCTTCCATACCTTTCTTACTACATCCACCATAATTCCTCAAATTCTCTGTGAAATTCTAACTAGACTCCATATGTACAATTCAAAGTCTGTGGGGGGAGAGAATAACAATTTAAAAAACCCCAATGATTATTTACAATATGCAATAATATATACAAGAAAACAAAACAAAATAAGATTAGTAATAAAAAACCCCCACAGTACCTAAATGTGGCAGTAACATCAGTTAACTGGACGAAAAAATTGCGAGATTATAAAAAGTAAAACACAGTCATCCTTCCAAAATCACTCACACAGGCACACACTCATTTAGACACACTAACAACTACGAAAAACACACACACGAAACGAAAGTCATCCCGCAACCACCAGAGAACTGACGTCACTGACCACCTAACGAGGGAGGGGAGGGGGAATTAAACTAAAGAAAAATAGGGACAGAAAAAAAAAGAGGGGGCTAATGAGCATACATACCCTAGCTAAGTTAACCAGAAACGCGAAACTAAAAATTCAAACTAAACCTAACTAGTCTAATACCGGGACGGGTTGCTTCTGTTCAACCCATGAGGGACGAAATCCTGCACCTAACTGAGGTCCAAGTGCCACTCTAGGTCAGCTCCTCTCACTCTACACATTCGCGCAAGATTTACCCACCTTTTGCCGAATTCTGATGAAGAGAGTCGCCACCTTTCCGTCCTAATCTTGACTTTAAGCTGATGCTTAAAGTACAAGATTAGTAGGGAAGAAGTGAACTTCTCACCTCCATAGAATCCCTTCTGACGTGTCACCCAAATCACGACTCTCATAACTCCTAGCAAGCAGTGGAACACATAAAGTTCAGACTTTGTTAACGGCGGGGCCACATTGCTACAAACAGAAGCGGCCTCGAGGACGAAAAACTTTCCCTGCAACATGCGAACCATGAGACCTTCAACAAACTTACACAATGGTGCTACCGACTTGCAATGAAAGAAGACGTGACCAAGGGTCTCGACTTCCCCCTCACAACGTCGGCAGTTTGGATATTTCTCCAAACCCGCTGCGCAAAGTCTTTTGCCGACCCAGAGGGCCCCACGTATCACCAGCCAGGTGAGGGATGCCTCATCGTTGTTGAGACATTTCAACCCGGAAGCCCAAGGCCAGATTGAGCGAGCCTCCTGCTTCGTAAGACCGAGCTCGTCAATCAAATCATCATGAACGGACCCCCTGACTACCACCCGATATAATGCCCTACGAGACAACGCCTGGACGTTGTGGAGGCCAACCGTCGCCCGTAAGAGGTGTTTCAGAGCCAGACGACATTCACGGTAGAAGGAGCACTCGGCACGAGGCAAACGGCCAGCCTCCTCCTCGCCCGAGTGCACACTTCTCAGGGATGGAAAGGATCTACGGGCGTCTTCCTTCCAGAAGGCGCCTCCGTCATCCGAATCGCGACACAAACGATCCAGGAACCCGATGCGAAGCATATCGAGACGAATCTCAATGCTAGGCATACCTAGACCGCCTTCAGAGGGATGAAGGCAACAGATCTCCCGACATACCCTAGGAGCTTTGCCTCTCCACAAGAAAGAGAACAAAAGCTGTACTAATGAAAGTACTGTGGTAGACGGAAGTGGAAGTACCGAGAGTCGGTAAAGGAGAATCGGGTAGATATGTGAAACACATACCTCCGCCCTCCCCTTCAAGGAAAGATTCCTCCGAGACCACAAATTAATTGCGATCTCGGCCTTCTCTCGTACCTCCGACCAATTCATATCCAACTGGATATCAGGACCGAACCAGACGCCGAGTATCTTGATCCGTCCAGCTGAATGGTCCGGGAAGAGAAACCCCCTTCCACGCACCCAACCGCAAGCCAACAGACTTATCGCGGTTGATCTTGGCCCCTGTCACCATCTCATAGCCACTGATTTCTCTGCTGACTTCGTTAATCTCGGCTCTGCTCGACACAAGAACCGAAACGTCGTCAGCATAGGCAGAATACCTGGCCGAGGTGGTAGCACCAGGTAAAGAGATTCCGCGTAGGACCGGATTCGCCTTTAACTTGCGAAGGAAAGGTTCCAACGCAAGAACGTAAAGCATAGGCGAAAGCGGACAACCCTGACGAATAGATCGAGACAATACGAAAGGTTCCGATCTTACCCCGTTCACTTCTACCAGCGCACCGGGAGTCGCATACATAAGCCGGATCCAGGAGCGAAAGTACGGCCCGAAACCGGCAGCCGAAAGAACAGCCTCCAAGAATCGATGGTCAACCCTATCAAAGGCCTTGGACTGATCTAAATTGATCAGCGCGGCTTCACTGTCGACTTTCTCGATGATCAGGCGCACCATATGAAGGTTGTCCTGAATAGTCCTGCCCTTCACAGAACAAGTCTGCTCGGAGCCAATCAGACTAGACAGGACAAGCTGCAAACGGTTAGCCAAGACCTTAGCCAAAATCTTTAACTCTGTATTTAACATCGTTAAAGGGCGAAAGTTACCTATCCCATCCCCACCGCTTTTGCCCTTACGCAGCAACTTGATCACACCCCTGGTGAAGCGTTGAGGTATAGACCCCTGCTTCATCCAGTTGTTGAAGATCAGCTGCAGCAAAGGAACAAAAACGGGCGACTGCCTCAAGTAAACTTCGTAAGGAAGACCATCTAATCCCGGAGACTTATCCAGGCCAACCTTTTTCAGCGCTTCCCAGATTTCCGACTCAGTGATGGGACCCTCGCACCCAGCCGCTTCAGCTGCCTCAAGGCAGGGAAAGTCAGCTAAATAGGTGTCGAACTGAGCAGAGCTCAGACCGGGCTCCCTGGTAAAAAGATCCCGAAAGTAATCCCGAAAAGCCTCGCATATGCCCGAGTTTGTAGTCACTGTCCGCCCATCCGGCAATGTGACGCTCGCGATATGCCGTCTTGAAGCATTCCTACTTTCCTCTGCACGCAGTTCCGCGGCCATATTCGTCGCCTCAGAGGACATTCTTTTTAACCTAGCCCTAACTACCAGAGCTTGATCCTTCTTGGTAAGCAAGGAGGCCAACTCTGCCTTAGCTAGGACTACTTCCCCACTATCACGGGATTTCACAGCCCGATCGACTCTTTGTTCTAAAGCCGTTTGCGCCGCTACTCTATCTACGCTGAGTCGACGACTAAAATCGGCAGCAAACGTTCGAATTTTAGATTTAAGTTTGTCCCACCAGGCATTTCCCACCACAGCCCCCGACAGTTCCCTTTGTAGCATTAGTAAAAACTGGTCCCGGAAATCCTGCTCGCCAAATAACGAGCAATTGAATTTCCAGTAACCAGTCATCCTAACCTTAGGCTTATCTAAGTTTACACGGACCCGGACAAGCCTATGATCCGTATAAACTATATAATGAAAACTTGGACACCCTAAGAGCCCTACATCGACTCTCCTAATTAAAACTCGGTCGAGGTAGCTCGCAAGCACACCTACAGCCGAGCTGCCACTATTTGTCCAAGTCCACACTACCCGCTGAGGGTGTTCATTCCGGTACTTGTCGATAAGATCAAACCCATCGACAAAGCCCCGAAAATGTTCCACTCCCCAGTTTTTAGTACCCGGTTTATATTTTGACCCTATACGATCTATATCGGGGTCAAGGACGGCATTCCAATCCCCCGCTAAGATTAACCGACGTGATGTCGTCATAAACGGCTCGATCTACCGAAACAAAGCAAGTCGCTCAGCCTGGATGTTGGGCCCATAAACCCCAATGAGACGCAAAGCCTTATCCTTTATGGTAGCATCCAGCACGCAAAGCCTGCCCGCCGGATCTGCGAAGACAAGAGCACACGCAGCCTTCAAAGACTTGCTCACCAGCCAAGAGACACCCCTCGAGCGTCCATCAAAACATGCTGAATAAAGAGTAAACTCCTTAGACAGAATGCCTTCATAATCGCGAGAAGAAAAACGGGTTTCTTGCACACAACATATATTCACACCGAGGCTCTGAAGGTCGCGAACGAGTCTCACCCTTCGAGACTCCGACCTCAGGCCTCGGACATTCAAACTAGCTAACCAGAGTGCCATTATCGAATCGATTAGGGTCGCCCATCAGAGTAGAACATTGCTGGGGTGAGGACACCGACAGCCTGTCCCATTGATCCTGACGCCATCTCATTGTCGACGGTATCACCATGAGACAGACCGCCGATGTCCGCAGGATAAGTTAATTTTAGAGCCCTATACAGGGAAGGGTGAACAAAAACAGGGACCCTCCCTTTACAATTTTTAGTTGGGTCTAAATTTGGCTCATAAACAGCCGCTGGGGGCACCAATTTCAGGGACGAGTTCGCCTCCTCGATCATGCCCCAAATCTCCCGCGTACCCGGGCCAGATCGGACAACAGTCAGGAGTCTACGGGCATTTTTAAACTTTTCCGGCACCTCCACATCAACTCCATTAATGTGCCGGAAGTTGAAGAGAATCTTCAGCGGCCTCGGGTTTTTAGTCTGCCCGCAGACCCTTTCAACTTGCTCCCCGGATACACGGCAGACGTCTTCCCCTGGGAGATATGGCGGTTTGACTTTCTTCTTCCTCTTCTCGGCTACTGCAGGCAACTCCGGGCTTCTCTCCCTCTTTTTTTGAGGAGAATGAGAGGGAGTAGGTGTGGGTGTGCATGTGGGTGTGTGAGAGGGAGTGATGCCTGATGAGGTCTTAAAAGGGGAAGGAGTTTGTGAGGTACAGGATTTTGTTGGAGAGTTGGTCAGAGATTTAGGCGGAGGTGGTCTGACGAATTTGATGGTACCTGAAGGGGAAGACGGGGCAGAGGATGAGGGGCAGGGCACCCCCAGCGACTTGGAATTCTTAGCCCTTTTAGCGTCGATCTTGTCCTTCAGTTTTTTGAGGTTTAAAATTTTCTCCCAGCTAGGCTCGTTGAGTTTTTGCGCTGCTGTGGCTGATTTTTCGTAAGACGCCGAGGCGTCGCCCTCAGAGCTGGTAGAGGGAATGGGGATGTAGGTGGGTTTATCCCTGGAGTTATGCTGGGACAGAGGTCCCGCTGTCTGGACCTTCCCTTTGGCCCTACCTACTACACGCCATTCCCCCTCATCCTTCTCCTTATCCACACTTGTGGAAGGCGTTGGTTTGAGGGGTAACGAGGGCATCGACCCAACCGAGGGATTTTCCCCACCGGTCCGTTTAGTAGGTAGGCCCATTACAGGCGCCGCGGATTTTTCAGTGTCGGCCAAAGGGGGATTTGGGTCGCCAGCAACCGGAGCTCCAGGGGCCTTCTTCCCTGGGCAGGAGGAGGAGAGATGACCAGTCACTCCACACCTCCAGCATACTGGTTTTCTGCCAGTCACAATGACTGGCAATCTCCGGTTGCCAAAATCCAGACAGTTGGGGATGGACTTGAAGGCCGCCTCATCAATCATTATGTCAAAAGTCCACCCCCCGTTCAAATTGTCCGAGAGAGCCCCTAAAATCTGGCCATACTGCATAAAAAATGCAGCCAGGAGCTCTCCAGAAATTTGAGGAGGAACCTCAAAAACCGCCACCCTGGTCCTTCGCCTACCTAGATATTCGGTCCGGAAGATAAGATCTTTCGTGATCAATTCACGTTTTGCCATATCTAGGCAATCTTCTGGCGTGGGCAGCAGCACGTCCCACATAAAAAACTTTACACCTTTAATAACTCTTTGGGGTTTTATCCCCAGGGACAAAAGTGATTTGATCACTGTGTCTTTCGTGGAACGACAGATTTTGCGCGTACGCCTGTCGACCGCGAAGACGGTCACCATTCTCTGTTCGAATATCTGTAGTTCCTGGACGTCTTTAAGGATGCCATCTTTATTTACAAGATGGGCATAATCCTTTGCCTTCTCCAAGAACTCCGCGATATTCACAATACAACTCGGGGGGGACTTCCAGCAAGAGGGCGATTCCTCGGCTGTTGTCTTGGATTGTGCCTCTTTCGGCACCTTGTCATTTTTGGGTGAGTTGGAGACCTGCATGACCTCCTCCTTCTCAGTGATAGCACTGGCCTGGACTGGTTTATCGGGGGACGGATTTCCCCGTTTTTTCTTTTTCATTTTATCTGGAGGGTCGGCTTTAGCAGCCGCCCCAAAGAGGTTCTTCTTAACCCCTGACCGACTCATTGCGTCGGCCATCCTTCAAAAAGAAAACCTGGACTTGTGTCGTAAGGAGCTGGGATAAGGCGGGAAAAAAAAGGGCAAGAAGTTAAATAAAAACGAAAATCAAATATCAAAGGCTATTGAATAAACTAAAAGTTTACCAAAAATAGAAAAAATGAAAATAACCTAGATCAAATAAGAGACAAAAATTAGTCTCGAAAGACTTTACAAAAAAATAAAAATGGCGCCCGAAGGCAGCCGAAAATAAAGAAAAACAATAAACTCCTCTTTTTTTTCAATACAATTAACAATACAAGAAAAAGAAAAGAAATAAAAAGTCTGGTTTGAAACTAGTCAAACCAAACTAAAAAAATAAAGGTTTGCGGCCGAAGCCGCTAAAGAAATAAATTAAATAGAAAAATACAAAAACTAGAAACTAAAACAAAATAAAGGATTGCGACCGAAGTCGCTAATTAAATTGAAAAATAAAACAGGAGAGAGAGTATAAATTAAAACAAAACTTTTTCTTTTCTTATACTGTACTATAAACAGAAATAAAAAGCCGGTAGGACTTTAGTCAAACCGGACTAAAAAAATAATAAAAAATGTTGGCCGAAGCCAAGAAAAAAAAATAAATTCAAACACAAGAAAATAAAAGAAAGGAAAATAAACACTTAACAGATAACTTAACTTGTGGTAAAAACTTTTTAAAAATCCAAAATATGTTAAAGTCCTTCAAGCCAATAAAAAAAAGACAAGTTCACCGGTCAAACAACCTGTCCGAAATGAACCAAAACAGCAGTCAGAGGGTGAATTGCTGACGATATTTATTTGTATATAAAATATATACAAAATGTGGCACAAGGCCAAAAAGGGGGTTGGGGAAGGACGGTCATCAACTGTCTTAAATAAAACTTAGCTAGTCACAAACACTGACCCAAACATACCAACAATAGTCCTAGCACCAAAACAACACATTCTTCCATACCTTTCTTACTACATCCACCATAATTCCTCAAATTCTCTATGAAATTCTAACTAGTCCCCATATGTACAATTTAAATTCTGTGGGGGGGGGGGGAATAACAATTTAAAAACCCCAATGATTATTTACAATATGAAATAATAATATATACAAGAAAACAAAACAAAATAGGATTAGTAATAAAACCCCCACAGTACCTAAGTGTGGCAGTAACATCAGTTAACTGGACGAAAAAAATTGCGAGATTATAAAAAGTAAAACACAGTCATCCTTCCAAAATCACTCACACAGGCACACACTCATTTAGACACACTAACAACTACGAAAAACACACACACGAAACGAAAGTCATCCCGCAACCACCAGAGAACTGACGTCACTGACCACCTAACGAGGGAGGGGATGGGGAATTAAACTAAAGAAAAATAGGGACAGAAATAAAAGGGGGCCGATGAGCATACATACCCTAGCTAAGTTAACCAGAAACGAGAAACTAAAGATTCAAACTAAACCTAAACTAGTCTAATATCGGGACGGGTTGCTTCTGTTCAACCCATGAGGGACGAAATCCTGCACCTAACCGAGGTCCAAGTGCCACTCTAGGTCAGCTCCTCTCACTCTACACATTCGCGCAAGATTTACCCACCTTTTGCCGAATTCTGATGAAGAGAGTCGCCACCTTTCCGTCCTAATCTTGACTTTAAGCTGATGCTTAAAGTACAAGATTAGTAGGGAAGAAGTGAACTTCTCACCTCCATAGAATCCCTTCTGACGTGTCACCCAAATCACGACTCTCATAACTCCTAGCAAGCAGTGGAACACATAAAGTTCAGACTTTGTTAACGGCGGGGCCACATTGCTACAAACAGAAGCGGCCTCGAGGACGAAAAACTTTCCCTGCAACATGCGAACCATGAGACCTTCAACAAACTTACACAATGGTGCTACCGACTTGCAATGAAAGAAGACGTGACCAAGGGTCTCGACTTCCCCCTCACAACGTCGGCAGTTTGGATATTTCTCCAAACCCGCTGCGCAAAGTCTTTTGCCGACCCAGAGGGCCCCACGTATCACCAGCCAGGTGAGGGATGCCTCATCGTTGTTGAGACATTTCAACCCGGAAGCCCAAGGCCAGATTGAGCGAGCCTCCTGCTTCGTAAGACCGAGCTCGTCAATCAAATCATCATGAACGGACCCCCTGACTACCACCTGATATAATGCCCTACGAGACAACGCCTGGACGTAAGGGTGAATTGCTGACAATATTTATTCGTACATATGTACAAAATGTGGCACAAGGCCAAAAGGGGGTTGGGGAAGGACGGTCATCATCTGTCTTAAATTAAAACTTAGCTAGTCACAAACACTGACCCAAACATACCAACAATACTCCTAGCACCAAAACAACACATTCTTCCATACCTTTCTTACTACATCCACCATAATTCCTCAAATTCTCTATGAAATTCTAACTAGTCCCCATATGTACAATTTAAATTCTGTGGGGGGGGGGATAACAATTTAAAAACCCCAATGAATATTTACAAGAAAACAAAACAAAATAATGTTAGTAATAAAACCCCCCACAATACCTAAATGTGGCAGAAACATCAGTTAACTGGACGAAATAATTGCGAGATTATAAAGGTGTAAGACACAGTTATCCATCAAAATTCACTCACACAAACACGCACTCATTTAGACACAATAACAAATACGAAAAAACACGCACACGAAACGAAAGTCATCCCGCAACCACCAGAGAACTGACGTCACTGGCCACCTAACGAGGGAGGGGATGGGGAATTAAACTAAAGAAAAATAGGGACAGAAAAAAAAGGGGGCCGATGAGCATACATACCCTAGCTAAGTTAACCAGAAACGAGAAACTAAAGATTCAAACTAAACCTAAACTAGCCTAATATCGGGACGGGTTGCTCTGTTCAACCCATGAGGGACGAAATCCTGCACCTAACCGAGGTCCAAGTGCCACTCTAGGTCAGCTCCTCTCACTCTACACATTCGCGCAAGATTTACCCACCTTTTGCCGAATTCTGATGAAGAGAGTCGCCACCTTTCCGTCCTAATCTTGACTTTAAGCTGATGCTTAAAGTACAAGATTAGTAGGGAAGAAGTGAACTTCTCACCTCCATAGAATCCCTTCTGACGTGTCACCCAAATCACGACTCTCATAACTCCTAGCAAGCAGTGGAACACATAAAGTTCAGACTTTGTTAACGGCGGGGCCACATTGCTACAAACAGAAGCGGCCTCGAGGACGAAAAACTTTCCCTGCAACATGCGAACCATGAGACCTTCAACAAACTTACACAATGGTGCTACCGACTTGCAATGAAAGAAGACGTGACCAAGGGTCTCGACTTCCCCCTCACAACGTCGGCAGTTTGGATATTTCTCCAAACCCGCTGCGCAAAGTCTTTTGCCGACCCAGAGGGCCCCACGTATCACCAGCCAGGTGAGGGATGCCTCATCGTTGTTGAGACATTTCAACCCGGAAGCCCAAGGCCAGATTGAGCGAGCCTCCTGCTTCGTAAGACCGAGCTCGTCAATCAAATCATCATGAACGGACCCCCTGACTACCACCTGATATAATGCCCTACGAGACAACGCCTGGACGTAAGGGTGAATTGCTGACTGGTGAATTGGACTGAGATTCGTCCTTTTATTTACTCTGAGAAGTTTGGACCGGCTCCCAGCGCTTTGGCGACAAAAATATCCTGGGGGCGTCTCGACCAATAATAAGCTGAGTTTCGCAATGTGTGGTGTTGATTGGTCGAAACTAGCTCTTATGGAATATTCCACCTTTAAACGGGTTGAGTGGAAAAATACGGACGATTCTACATATCCATATATATATCCATATATATATATATATATATTAAAGTAGATTAGTAAAGTTAATGATATAAAATGGCGAGAAACAAAATTAATAGTTGCATTAACCTACGAATCACTCGATGAATGTTATAATCCCTGTTTTTAATAACTACAAGTTCTATAAAGTCTTTTAGTAATCGGCTAGTACTTTCAGCTGTACATACAGCCATCCTCAGGCATGGAAATTAATGTGTCTTTTTTAGTAAATCCAGGTAGTAGCGGGACACGAATCGAAATATGTTTTTTTAGAAATGCGTTATTGTTAATGGATAAGAAATTTTGGAGCGTGCAGTCGCAACGCTAAGGTTGATTTTTTTTTTTAATTTAAGAGAGTGCGGTTTTTTTTTCTAATATGGTAATTTGAGAATTATTTTGTTATAGGAGTTTTTTAGTCAATTGTTCAATAAATAGTGTAATGTCTCAGCTTTTATCCCGAAAATGTGCACTTCGGATCAAATTAATTTCCATGCCTGAGGATGGTTGTATGTACAGCTGAAAGTACTAGCAGATTAAAAAAAGACCTTATACAATTTGTAGTTATTAAAAACAGGCATCATAACATTCATCGAGTGATTCGTAGGTTAATGCAACTTTAAAATTTTGTTCGTGATGTTTTTCGCCATTTTATATCATTGACTTTACTAATCTACTTTTTGTATGAATCGTTCATGTAATATAAATTGAACTGCACCACATATTTGATATATATGTATGTACACACACACACACACACACACACACATATATATATATATATATATATATATATATATATATATATATATATATATATATATATATATATATTCTAATATATTTTTTGTTTATACGTTATATATACATATATACATATACATATATTAGTGTATTGGGCAGCATATCATTATTAAAGCCGTTCTAATATTCTTAAACTTTTCGTGTGAAAATAAAGACAAAAATTGTCCAACATTTGGTTATTTTTTTATTAAGTTAGTCCTTGATCTCAGCTTTCGGCTCACATGAACCATCTTCAGAGTGGTTATACAGGCATTTTAACAAAGATATTCACCATTGAAGTTAATATTTTGTTATGTTGACATAGAAGATTGCTATGCGACGATAACGGTCGCGGAATAGCAGACGCAGATCGTAAGTTCAAGATGCGGTTCGATGACGTCATGCCACGTGAGCGGCCGAAATATTAACAACATAAGCATATGTCTAGATGCAATGTAATGTGTTGTGACTAGTTTGAATTATATTAAAAATATCCAAATGTTGGACAATGTTTTCCCTATTTTCACCCGAAATTAAAGCAAACATACGAACATTAGAATGGTCAGACATAATAGACATTCATTGTCTGTTATATTTAACAATATATATATATATATATATATATATATATATATATATATATATATATATATATATATATATATATATATATACTTTGCAAATTCTTCTCAGGATGCAGCCAAAAATTGATTTCCATCTTGGGTCCTTATTCTGCCTTCAGGGTGAAATTTTTGTGCAAGCTTGTCTTGGTTCAAACACTTGGTTCTTTTTAAAAGATTTGAAACCTTTTTTCGCAGCCAGCAGGATCTATCTCCTGTTAATTTTTCCCTCTGAAAGTTCTCCACTGCTTAACCGGGTATTGAACTCACACTCTTTGGGTCCTGTCACTGGATTTAACCAACGGCTTTATCCACGCCTGTCACTGGATCTAACCAACGCCTTAAATTGAAATATGAGCACTGGTAAAAATGGTTGCTGAAGACATTAGGTTGATAATACCCAGAAATTCATACACAGATGTCCTCAAGGACATCTGTGTATGTATCCAGTCAAGTGGATAAAGGCGTTGGCTAGATCCAGTGACAGGACCCAAAGAGTGTGAGTTCAGGTTAAGGCAGTGGAGAACTTTAAGAGGGAAAAATTAACTGATAACTGACATCCATTAAACATGGCACGTGGAACTAGAGTCTACCCCAGTGAGTGAAATAAAGGGTTCAGTTCGACATTCCAACCAGCCGGGGCGTACAACGGCCGAAACGTTGTAATAAATATGGCGACAAAGATGAGGACAATTCTCCGAATAATGTAAATAAAGTAAATATTCCATTGTGCAGAATAACGAGACAGTTTTTATGGCTATTTTGGATATGTCTATTACACGGACATCTTTACATATATATTTATTCATCTCTGTATCATTCCGACTTGGAATGTTCCTTCATAAACGTGTCCGTATTGGACTCGTGGTTATATGTGATTCTTCAGTATTATTAGTTTCTTCAGGTAGGATAGGTAGTTCCTCCATAAAGTTTCAATTATCAGCTGCTTGTCAAAGACTAGGAAATGATTGTGTGGACAGAATGATTTGTCGCAAAAGCATCTGTTGCGCCGATAAGTTTTACCATGTCTTATCTCCACTTCAAAGGATCGACCTCATTGCTAGATAACCTCAGCCTCTTACCCGCTCTCTTGAATTTGCTTTTAGTGGTTGGAATCGGACAGTATAACCCATTCGAAGGTTTTTAAGTTCACTGTCCGAGTCCTGGTATACCGGCCTCTTTTTTTCTTTGTTTGCCTCATCCTCTGCAGAGTAATGGTAGTGCGGCCGTCATTTGTTTATGTTGCCGGGAACAGCGTTTTGGTTCGCCTGCCAAATAGTTTCTGTGCTGGATATGTCTTTAACCCTTCAGATGAAAGAGTTCCTTATGTTCAACAGTCCTAAGAGGGGATCCTCTGCAGAGGTTCTGCATCATAAGAGCTTCGTCGTTTTGACATCTGCTTCTGCTGCTCCATTGGCTTGGCTATTACTTGGTGAAATCGTTTCATGTCCAAACATCCATTCCTTGGTAAATTTCCTGAAGAGGTAGGATGTCAATTGAGTCCCATTATCAGAGACTATCTCATAGCGTGCAAAATATACCTTAAGAACACTGTCGGTGCAGCAAATCGGTCAACTTCAATGAAGTTGCTGTGTGTGTCAACTGTGATTAAATATTCTTTGCCACCCGACGTCATGATTACAACTTTCAACCATGATATTTCTGTTTCAATTCGGGTTTCTGCTGCCTGGCGGTCTGAAAATGTTCCTCATGTGGCACAAGCTTTCACATATTGCCTAATTTCAACTGACATGCTTGGCTAGAATATCAAGTCTCTTGCCCTCTACAAACAAATATTAATATCCAGATGACCAGTGTGAGCTTCCATCTTCATTTCTAGTCACATAGCACTGAAAATGGCAATCCTTTGTCTACGCAATCTTAACCCGTTCTGTACCATTAGCTCATCCGGATATTCGAAGAATGGTTTTATGTTATTGAGTATCTGTTTCCTTTCATGGGGTCACCTCTTAGCAATAACTTTAACAAAAGCCATCATTGTTGCGTTCTCCGCTGTTCCTGCATATTTGTGGCCATTTGTGTTTTGTGTTGGATGCAGTGATTACCACCAGCAGTTCTTCATGTGCAGACTTACTTATTGGCGTATGAGATAAGGTATCAGTAAAGAATCCATGAGGAATGGTATTGTGCCCGCATCAGGAGTTTTGCAGTCTTTTTAGTGCTCTTTATAATGGCTTTGCACAAATCGACACTAGTGATTTGTGAAATATCAGAACCTTCACGTGTCTTCCATACATGTAGTGATAGAATTTCTCCAGACCATACATCATTGGCAATATTTCTTTTTCTATTTGTGCTTCTGACAATGAACGACTTGCATATGCAAAGGGTATGTCCTTTTGCCTCAGTGAAGCTCCTAGACCGTACTCACAGGCATCATTTTCCAGTAACAGGTCCTCCTGAAGAATGTAGTATACATTTGTAGACTGGCACAATAATAATTAAGTCTTTCACTGAGTTGATTGTCCCTTGTTGCGATTCGAACACATCCATGTAGTATACATTTTGTGGGTTTGATGATAATGATGGTGGTTAAGTTTGGAATAAACTCATCCACATAATTGACGATCCCCAGAAATCTACGTTTTCTTATGTGGCCATGTTTCGAATGGCATGCACTTTCACTGGCTCTGCCTCAATGCCTTTGCTGGTAATTTGATGCCCCCTGAAGGTGATAGAATTCAAAAACATCTTAAATTTTGCGGGATTGAGCTTGACCCAACTTCCGAAGCAGAATTCAAACAAAATGGCAATCTCAACCAACGAAATCGCCCAAACATGTCTGGAAAGTAGTTATCTCTGAATGCATCAAGTTTAACCCATGGCGTTGACTTCTCCATGGTTTCAATGACATCTATTTTATTTAGCCACTTCATTTCTGCCTAGTTGTGGACGGATTGAAACAGGTACTCTTCTATTTACCATCACTACTGGGACAACATCAGGCTTCAGCTGCAATGATGTTACTCCGGGCAGTTCACAAAGTTTGGCATCAAAAACGTCTTTGAAATCCTGCTCCACAGTTACAGCAACAATGCGTTAAAAATTCTTGTCCCTAATTTCAACAAGGGCCATCTGACCTAATAAGGCCTAACATTTATTTTCATAATTAAAAATCGGGAATTTGACAGAGTACCTTTGATTTTTCTTAAGGTTTTGATGGTCCTTCGGCACACACCCAGTGGTTTCAGATTTGCTCCACATTGTTAGAACACCCTGATACGGTATAATGTGCTTCTTTTTTAATGTGCTTCTATATTTTTCAGCTGAACATGATAATAGTTGCTTCTGTATCAATCTGGAAGATCAGTTTCTCCTTTTTTAAAATCATGCACTTGGTATCCTTGCTTTGTTTTTCTTGCCTGCAAATTCAGCATTTAGTCAATGTGGATGCCCATTACATCAGCATCCTGCTCTGAGGTGGTGTCCATGTAGTGCACACGAGACTGGTACAAAGTGTCTTTATTCTACTTTTGGTGGGATTCACAACTTTTCTTTCTGTGCATCTTTCGTTTTTTAGTTATGGCTCTTGAACTGAAAATGGTTCTTCTCATTACAGGCCTTAGCGTACGCAATGCATATGTCTCGTCAAGACATGTGGTAGAAACCATAAACTGGCATTTATTATATATGGCGTTTTTCTTTATTTCAGACACCTTAAATTTCTCTGCAACTATCTATTGCTTTCTGAAGACTGAGGCCTTAAATTTTCAGTAGGTACTTCTGTGTATCTTGATACCCCATCAGATTTGGTCTCTCATAAGAAAATCTCGACACTTGTCACAAAAAATGCAAGTCATTTTAACAGAACGCGCATGCTACTAAAAAAATCAAAATATCGCCCTCGTCTTATTTTCTCTGTCATAAGTTTCGTTAGTGACACCAATCACATATTCATTCGAAGCATCTATAATTTCCTAGATCATCCGTTCAGGCTTGGCTATCGTAAATTGCATACCTCATACTGCCTTACTGAGGATGTCCTCAGTAAGGCAGTTCTCAAACAGGCCATTTGTATTTCTCTGGGGCTTCTACTTAGTTGTCAAAAGAGAATAGTTCGTCCATCGATTGTGAAACAGCTTTCAAGTCCCGACCTAAAATCAAACGTTCTGCGTGTCTAACGTGCAAACCTGAAACACCAACAGACGTGTCATCATTTGCCGCTTCAGCGCTAGCCATAGTGGGATACAACACGGCGAAATCGATTAAAATCTTGACGAGTAAAGTTCGGTGTGCACACCCAAACACTACTTCACAAAAATATTCGACAATAAAAGATCAAATGTATCTCATGTGAGTGTACCAGCAGGAATACCAACCATGAACATCAAGCAGGATCCGGCAACCATCTACCACTATGTTATGTCAGAGAATACCAGGAATAAGGATGAAACAAGAGATGAGGTACACAATCAACACTTCATTCAAACTCTATTGAACGAAAAACCGCTCGGCCCCAAGGAGACTGAACTTACTTCCGTTAAGTATTCACTTAACAGACTATCGTATTGCACTTTATTTATTTCTGTAGAAGATCGCTCTCAGTCAATGTAAAAGTGTTTTTCTAACAGGTTTATTGATGGTTATATAGCTTGCTTTTTAGTGTCTTCTACCAGGGTTTTATGTCGGCAAGTGTTTTGGTTGTTCTTCAAAGCAGTTGTTGGTTATTACTTGGCCATTCACGGTGCACCAAGGAACCCATTTTTCTCCGCGTTTGTTATGCGACCCAAATTGATAGGCATTTACCATTTCACTATCTTCTTTCACTTCTACTTTTATATTTAGTTCACCCATGATGATAAGTTTTACAACACATGAGAAAATACCAAAAACCAGAGCAAGACATAAGAAATTATCATCATGGGGGAACTAAATCTATTACTTCTTAGCTGATTTCTGGCATGGGTACATCTACCACTAGGGTTTCCATAGTGAATGAATGACTTTTTAGTTTCCCCATAATTCTGACAGTTATCCCAGAAGATACATCCACTTGTTTTTATCTAAATTCCTTCATTCCTCTCTTCTTCTGTTATAATCGCTTATAAAATCCTTGTTGCTTTGTCACCTTGTTTTAAATCGTCCCATGATGTTGATATTCAGCATTTCTATTTTCTGTTTGGCATTTTCTAACTTGGTGCAATGTTCTAAAATTCCATATCCCGATATGATCTTTCTTCATAGCAATGCATAACTCAAGTCTTTGTTACAACTTTAAAATAGAGCGTTTTATTAATAAAATATTTCTTTTTCTTAATGTTGGACCGACATTTTGTCGATTTTATAGTCATCTTTGATGTTTATCTCTACGATTGAATATTTTTAGGATATATTTGTTTTTCATTGCCAGAGCCAACATCAAAACGAATAAAGCCCTCCGCTACATTGAAAGCAAGCACCTCAGAATTTGGTTGGCGCAATAATAGGAACCACAGACCCCTACCTATTTTACCAAGACAAAGAACATACTCTGCACCAGAGGCCGATCAGTATATTCCAATGAATGCTTCAAGGCACTCATCTTGCAGCAAAACAAATACACATGAAAATATTGTGGCTTTCAAACAGCAAGGTACGTAAAACTTTTATCCTCAAATTTCTCTCAGTGTCATATTTCTACCTTCCATAATTAATAAAAATAAAAACTTGTCAAATAAATAGTCAAAATGAATATGCTTGAGCATGTTGAACAGCTTAACTGTTCAAATATTTTAAGATCGACAACGTTCAAGAAATTAGATAAATACATCAGCAATGCATATGAGTAGTCATTTTTCACTCTATAAAGTTGGTTGTTTGTCCATGAATTGCTGAATTACATCTACACCCAATAAATCATGAACAATAGTTATTTTTGCAAAATTTGCTGCCAATTTGTAATTTAAATCATTAGTCAATCTCTTGACACGTTAAGATTAGAAGACTCTCGTAGAAAATGAGAAGTAATAAAAGAAAAACAGTATGTACGACTTAACTATACTCGTTATATATCAGTATATTACTATAAAATAGAATCTCTTGTTAAATGTCAACCAAGTGTTGTTTATCACATATAGGACATTTAAGTTTGAGATCTAAAGAATTCTTTGTACTACCGAAACAAAGTATGTGCGCGGAATGTCTCTTTGTGAACAAAGTAATCAACTTGGAGGAAGGGTATAGCTAATACACCTGGAGTTGATACATGTATCAGGTACATGAGAACAAAATCCTACTTCAGTATTTGTTTCTTTTTGTATTTCCAAATCTTCAACATCATACACAAAATAAATATAGTTTATATTTTATATAATTTAGGCTACAGCAGCCAACCATTTATTTATGGGCTCATCCTGACAAGAAAGGAAGTTCTTATTATTATAAACATTTTTATAAGAAAGAAATGTAAAATAATTAAAAGGTGAATATAAAATAATGCAATAAACTAAGTTCATTTATTGCAATTTCTCTTGAGGGGGAATATAAAATGTTACATTAAAATCTAAATTAAATAAATGATTAACAAAAAGGTGAAGATAAAAAAATTAAATATTATAATAGACTGGATTTGTTTATTACATTTGCTTTTAAGAGAAGAGTTTATAATATTTTGTGAAATACCCTAGACAATAAAAATAAAGCGCAGTGCACGTGTGTCCCTCCGTCCGTCTGTTTTTCGATCTTGGCGAATCACAAACATCTACTGTAGTTACATGAGATTATAAATTAAATAAATAACTCATTTAAAATTAAATTTAAATATCGATCACAGTAAAAGGTTAAAAAACAATTCTTTATTAAATATTTAACATTAATTTCGCTATACGTCGCAATTACAATTAAACCGTAATTAAAACTTAAGCACGGCATGGTACGTTACTCATATGTTTTTTTTTCTTTTTCTAGAGTGTGTACTGTGACGTATTCGAAATATTGCATATTTTAGGTTCCCTAATGTCTTTTAAGTGTGACTTTGTTTGAAGGGATCATAAAGAATGGTGATTTTAAAAGAAAATAAAAATTTTGCACAAAATAAATGTAAGCAAACTACAGAGATCGGTTGCGTATACGAAGAAAGATTATGCCGAATTGAGGTGTCAAATAAAATAATTTTATTATTTCTAAATTCTTATAACTTTTACGTGCATAGGACACTGAAAATAAAAGGCAGAAAAGCCCTCCAATAATAGGCCAACCAAAAAATATTAAAGTTATTTTGCCGTCAAGACCATGTTTCGTGTGTGGTCAATTACATTGGTAGAGACATTGTCCTTTTAAAGATAAAAAAATGTTTTAATTGCAATAAAGTGGGACACAGACATTCCCACTGCAGAATTAAGAGCAAGACAAAAAACGTTTTGTAAAAATTACCAAGTCTGATGAACCAGAATGTAGTAACATCAAAAAATATATTGAAGTATGAATATGTAACAAAAATATACGGCTACAGCTTGATTCGGGTTCAGACGTGTTCATAATTAATCATCAAACATGGAAAAAGGTGGGTAAGCCGACTTTGTTAAGAACGAACCAAATAGCTAAAGGAGTAACTGGCGACATTATTAAGTTTATGGGCGAACTTATAACGAACGTGTCATTCAAAGATAAAACGTTAAAACATAAGGCGCATATTATGAAGGATACGGGTAATCTGTTTGGGACTGATTGGTTAGAATAGTTTCAACTTTGGGATATGCCTATTAACTCATTATGTCAAAAAGTTGAAAATTTGACTAACGAAGCAGAAAAGTTGAAAGGTGAACTTAAAAAAATTTTTTCCGACGTTTTCAGTGGAGGACTAGGAAAATGCACAAAAATGTCTACTAAGTTTGAGTTAAAGCCAGACGTAAATCTAGTTTTTTAGAAAAAATGTAACGTTCCATTTGCCTCGTTAAATCAAATTGACGAAAAATTGAATCGTCTTGAGGAAATGGGAGTCCTGGCAAAGGTGGAATATAGCGAATGGGCATCTCCCACAGTTTATATTTTTTAAAAAAGAGCAAAGAAATTCGTATATGCGCTGATTTATTTCTCTACGGGGCTGAACAGCGGCCTAAAGGATCACCATTATCCCCTTCCAAGTCCAGAGGAGGTATTCGCTAAGCTCAGTGGAGGAAAATATTTCACTAAGATTGACTTAAGCGATGCTTATCTACAAATACCAGTGGACGAGGAATGCTCGAAGCTACTTTGTATAAATTTTTAAGACTTCTGGTCGCTCCTTATGTTAAATTGTCTGGATTTTGTGGTGGCCTATCTCAATGACGTCCTAATGAAAAGTGAGAGCATCGAGGAACACAAATCGCACGTTTGGCAGGTGTTCAGGAGAATCCAGGATTGCGGATTCAAACTAAAGGACGCGAAGTGTGAGTTTTTCCTGGAGAGAATCAAGTACTTGGGGCAAATAATTGACAAAGACGGAAGACGTCCCGACCCAGATAGGACAACGGCAATAAAGAATATGCCAGCACCAGAAAATGTGTCGGCTCTTCAAAGTTTTTAGGTCTTTCCAATTATTATAATGTTTTTGTTCCAAGAATGCATAGTTTGAGAGCTCCGCTTAATGAATTATTGAGAAAAGACAAAGAGTGGGAATGGACAACGGAATGCCAGGAAGCATTTGAGAAAATAAAGGAGGTCCTTACATCAGATCTGTTCCTGACTCACTATGATCCAAACCTTGACATCATTGTAGCCAGCGATGCTAGCTCTTACGGTATCGGGTCGTGCATTTTACATAAGCTAAAGGATGGATTTGTAAAGCCAATCGCCATGCATCTACGACGCTATTACTAACTGAAAGAAAAATAGAAAAGGAAGCCTTGGGAATCATTTTTGCGTAACTAAATTCCATAAATTTATTCGTGGAAGGCACTTTGTGTTGCAGACAGACCATCGTCCAACACATACAGCTAATAGACTGCAAAGATGGGGAACCATTCTCCTCAATTACAATTACAAAATGGAGTTTCTCCCATCTACTAAAATCTGTCATGCAGACGGGTTATCGTTATTGATACCTAAATATGCTGGACCCCTGGAAGACACAGTCATTGCTGCCGTAAGAATAGAGGTCGACGTAAAAAGCACCTTGTGCAATACTGTCAGAGAGCTTCCAATTACAATCAACGAAATAATAGACAAAGCGTCCGAAGATGACTTCATAAAGGAAATAAAGGACAAATTAAAAAGCAAAGATCAGAGTATTTCAGAAGTCTACTCACTCTATAACGACATATTAATGTACGGAGACAGAGTAGTAATCCAATCTACACTTCAGAGTAGAATACTAAAGGAATTCCATGTTGGCCATCCGGGAACTTCAAGGATGAAGAGTCTGATGAGGAGTTATGCTTACTGGACCAACATGGACAGGGACATTGAAAACACGGTAAGATTGTGCAAAGAATGTGCTTTGGCTGCTAAAGCACCCCCGATAACATTCAATCCCTGGCCTAAAACCGATTTTCCGTGGTCGCGGAGCGCTTGATGGTTTCTACTACCTCGTAGTAGTTGTCAGTAATTCCAAGTGGCCAGAGGTATTGAAATGCAAGAAGCCGACTGCGGAAGTGACAGTCAGGTTTTTACACGAGCTATTTGCCCGCTTCGGAGTCGTTGACTGTATTGTAACAGACAATGGCACACAGTTTACATCGTGTGAATTTAAGGAGTTTTGTGAGTCGTTCCTGATTGAACATGTTACCACGGCGCCATATCACCCAAGAAGTAATGAACAAGCAGAGCGTTTTGTAGTTACTTTTAAGAGAGCACTGAGGAAGGTGAGAGGTACTCCCACCGATACGGCTATACAACAGTTTTTGCCGGTCTATCGGGTAACTCCTAATAGTAGATCTCCATCTGCTAAGACGCCAGCGGAGGTCATGTTTGCCAGTCGGTATTTTCCGAATTAAACAAAAGCAGGTAATAAGAATAAAGTGCTTAAAAAACGCTTTAAGATCGGCGAAAATGTTTATTTTCGTGTATTTGGGAATAACAAAGCTCACTGGGAGATAGGGATAATTGACAAACAAATTGGGAACATGATGTACATGGCTCAGGGACCGAAGTTTATACATAAACGTCATGCTAACCAAATCAGAAGAAGGTATGAAAGCATAATCGACAGGGATCCCATAGAAGATGACGTCATCTTTGACACATTCGAGGTTCCAGTACCACAATCGGTACCAGAGCTCAGAAGGCCCAAAAGGAAAAGGAAGTTCACGGAACCTTTAGAAGTCAACCCGAAAAGGAAAAGATATTGAACTTCTTTCATTTCAAACCATGACTACAGAAAAAGAAAAGAATTAGAAAAAAAAACTTCTCCTCACGTATAAACTTTTGAATTACCAGAAAAACACAATAGACATTGGATTTACCATTAAAACTAATCCATTTTTTTTTTATTTTGGTATAATGAATACAGACTATTGTAACTCGTGAAAGGCGTGTCGTAATCTAAAAAAAGTGTTATGGGGACCTACCTTCATGGACAAAATACACTCGTCTTATGTCTATATTATGCCTCGTAAGAGGACCATCCCGATCCCGTTTATATGGGATCTACGGGCTACGGGCTCGGGAATACCCCACTTTAAACCCGGCCTTGTGCCACATCTGTCCCTCGTGGGGAGGACACTAAATACCGTTGACGACTCGACTACGGTTGAGGAGTTAACGGTCGAACTCTCTGCCTCGGAGCAGAGAGGAACACGGACGAGGTTCCGCCGAAGGGCAGAGCCTCGTTCGGGGAGGTTGATCAACCCGATCCCGTTTATACGGGATCTACGGGCTATCTTTGGCCGAGCCTACGGGCTCGGGAATACCCCACTTTAAACCCGGCCTTGTGCCACATCTGTCCCTCGTGGGGAGGACACTAAATACCGTTGACGACTCGACTACGGTTGAGGAGTTAACGGTCGAACTCTCTGCCTCGGAGCAGAGAGGAACACGGACGAGGTTCCGCCGAAGGGCAGAGCCTCGTTCGGGGAGGTTGATCAACCCGATCCCGTTTATACGGGATCTACGGGCTATCTTTGGCCGAGCCTACGGGCTCGGGAATACCCCACTTTAAACCCGGCCTTGTGCCACATCTGTCCCTCGTGGGGAGGACACTAAATACCGTTGACGACTCGACTACGGTTGAGGAGTTAACGGTCGAACTCTCTGCCTCGGAGCAGAGAGGAACACGGACGAGGTTCCGCCGAAGGGCAGAGCCTCGTTCGGGGAGGTTGATCAACCCGATCCCGTTTATACGGGATCTACGGACATTTTTTGGCCGAGCCTACGGGCTCGGGAATACCCCACTTTAAACCAGGCCTTGTGCCACATCTATCCTTCGTGGGGGGGGCAGTAAACACTGTTGACGAGTTGACTACGGTTGACGAGTTGACAGACGGTCGAACTCTCTGCCTCTGAGCAGAGAGGAACCCGGACGAGGCCCCGCCGAAGGGCAGAGTCTCGTTCGGGGGGGGGGGGGTTGACTAACCCGATCCCGTTTATATGGGATCTACGGGCTATCTTTGGCCGAGCCTACGGGCTCGGGAATACCCCACTTTAAACCCGACCTTGTGCCACATCTGTCCCGCGTGGGGAGGACACTAAATACCGTTGACGACTTGACTACGGTTGATGAGTTAACGGTCGAACTCTCTGCCTCTGAGCAGAGAGGAACCCGGACGAAGTTCTGGCGAAGGGCAGATCCTCGTTCGGGGAGGTTGATCAACCCGATCCCGTTTATACGGGATCTACGGGCTATCTTTGGCCGAGCCTACCGGCTCGGGAATACCCCACTTTAAACCCGGCCTTGTGCCACATCTATCCCTCGTGGTGGGGACAGTAAATACTGTTGACGAGTTGACTACTGTACTTAAGCGTCATTCGGACGTGTAACACTTCTGTATTCGTTCTTTTTGTTAATGATACGTTTTCACTGAATTGCTGAGTTCGAGTTTTCTTTTGGATCTATTCCGGGTCCACAACAAAAAGAAAAAATTTTGTGACGTAATTCCTACATACAGCTTTTTTCAAAGTGGTTGTTGCTGATTTTTTCTTTTCTTTTCTTTTTTTTTTTTTTTGGTTGAATAAAGTATTGATGGTAATGAAAAAAAAGAGGTTGCATGCGGAGTCAGGCTGAAAAGGGGGTGTTGTGGTGTCTTCCCTCTAATGAGTCTATTGTGGACTCTTCCACTTACTATAAAGTAGAGGGAAAGTAAGCCTAGGGATGTAGACTGTTCTACTGAGGCTGTGACTGTTCGCAGCTCCTGTCGAACTCTCTGCTTTTGGCAGAGAGGAACCGGAACGAGGCTGTACCGAAGTCTCGTTCGGAGAGATAGACAGACCCGAACCAGACTATGCGGGTTCTACGGGGATTTTTTGGCCAAGCCTACGGGCTCGGCTGACCTACGTTAAACTCGACTTTGTGCCACATGTACCCTTGTGTGTAGGGGGTGGGGGCTGCTAAATATCATCAGTGATATAGATTGAACGCTGGTCAACCGATATACACTCTCAGGCCGTGTAAAACCACTTCTGTTGTATTTACTGTTCAATACACTATTTATCTGCAACTTCTTGTTTTGTTATTCCTTAACCAATTACTTGGTCACAACATAAAGATAGAGGATAGCACGAGGAGTCTGGTACTTATTGGAGCGGTGCATGGAACCGACCGTTTTTCCTGCCTCTTTAGCGATGGATCGTATGTACGAGTTCCACTTGCGGTTTGGGGTAGACATCCATTCGTCTTGACTGGTGGGAGTTCACAGAGCCCACTCAGCGATTATGGACTGTAACTACTTTGATTTTCAAGGCATCAGTCAATAAATATACTGTTTAATAAGCGCTGACTCAAATACATGTAACCACTAAAAAATATCGATCCCAGATCACTGCTTCCTCGCCCGGGTGTAGTCTATTTCCTTTCTTTTCTTTCTTTTTCTTCTTCTTCTGCTGCTACAGTAGTTCTCTTTAATATCCTTGGTCACAGCTTTACTCGCCTGGATGGTTGAATCCATTCTGATTCCAGATTATAGCTTAATTGTCAGAGCGCGATCTATTCCTTTCCCAACAACTTTTTTATCATCCCAAGTCACAAATTTTCTTGCCCAGGTGGTCGAATCCATTCTGGTTCTCACCTGGGGTGATCCTGTCGGAGTTAGCTCCTCCTTAATTCCCAAATTGTCACTAGGGGTCATTCTCCCTATACTATAAATACTGAGCGACTTCTCGTTCTCTTTTTCATTTCTTCATCTGACCGTGTTGGACGTTTTTCTAGACTCTTTGAAATAACTGTTGATTATTCTGTTAAGTTTTGTTTGATTTTTACCGTTTGTCTTACGTTCTTTTTTGACTGCATTGTGAAATTTTGATTTTTCCTTTTCAATTCATTACCCTCCCCAATTTTATTTTTACTTATTTTACTATTAATCTTTTATTATTTAACATTTTGATTTTCTTTTACGTTTTATTTATTTTTTGAATTTATTTTCTCCCCGTACCCACTTCCCATAGTTTTTCTGTTTATTTTTCATTTTTCCGTCTGACTTTATTTTCCTTTGTTTATTACGTGTTAATTTGTTCTGTTTTTTTAATAACCGTTAATTTTCTGTGTTCTGTCTGTAATATAATTGTTTGTAAATTTTGTGTTTAGTTTGTATTTCTGTACAATTTTTTTACTGTCCTTGTTTATCGTTTTGTTTTAGGGTTGACCGTTTTATCGGCGGCCATATTGTAAATTGTGATATTTCGTATTTTATTTCTTTTCCGTTTATAACTGTTTAATTTGTTGCTTTCTTGTCTGTTGTCCTTCTTGTACGTGTTTTAAATTTGTAGTTTCGTCTTTTGGCGAACCTTGTTTACTTGTTCGTTTACTTGTTCGTTTAATTGTTTGTTTAATTGTTTTGCCGTTAGGCGAACCGTGTCTAATTTGTACGTCCTTCTGTTTTGTGTAAATTTGTAGTTTCGCCTTGTTGGCGAACCTTGTTTACTTGTTCGTCCAATTGTTTGTTTAAATTGTTTCGCCTTTAGGCGAACCGTGTCTAATTTGTACGCCTTCTAGCGAACCTTGTTTACTTGTACGTCTATTTATTTTGTTTTAATTGTTTCGCCTTTAAATTGTTTCGATTTATCTAGGTATGTCCAATTTTGACCTTTTTAGCGTTTTTTTTTAGTTGTTTTTTTGTCAGTTGAAAGACACATTAATTTCGAAATTCTTGTAAAAATTAACTACTTGTTGGATTTTAATGAAAACTTCAGAACTTATTCAGAAATGAATGAACTTATTTTAGAAATGTTTGCCTCTTTGAAAGTCATGGTATAAATATTATTTTTTTTTTATATATGTTACCCCCCTCGAACTTAATTTTATGAAAACACAAAAAAATTTATTTGCAACCTGAATTTTTTGTTTTTTTAATTAAATGCACAAAACTCTGAAAAATCTAAATCATCGATTTTTTTTTTTTTTTTTTTTTTTTTTTTTTGTTAAAAAAATGTCCGAAATTGTCCAAACTTTTACCTCAATTGTAAAAATACAAAACCCAATAAAACTAAGACAATATTTAATTAAAGTTTTTAATGGCTTTTCTGAATAATATATACGAAGGTAATTATTATCTGAAAGAAAAAATTTTTTTTGATGAACAATGAATTTTTACATTAATTTTCTTTTTTTTTTTTTTTCAATTTTAAGTACACAATATGACAAAAGGTTGTTATATATTTATACATTAAGTTCTTTCTGCAACCTTATGGAAATGATATATTATGTTCTCTACTTTTTAAAGATCATAAATTTGAAAGCTTATTAAAATCTGACAACCATAATTATTTTAAAAATAATTTTTAATATTCCAAAATTGTATTTAAAATCGTCTACAACGAAAGTACGGATGCACATTGTTGAAATAATGTCACATGAGTAGTTTCCTTTGATAGAAGCAAGTTTTTTTTTTTATTTCAGAAATGGCTTTGATTCGTTCAGTAACAAGAAAACAAGTTGTCAAGTTTTCTGAATATCGTGGTATTATTTTCAATTTTTTTCTTTTTCTATTCAAATATAATCGAATAGTGGGATAAAAGAAAATATCGACTATTTTACAATTACAAAAAAAAAAAAAAAAACGCCCTTGGAAGTCCACCCAAATTTTCAAGTTTGAAATCGAATGCATAAATTCATTGTACATTACTTTGGAATTATCCACACGACAAATTATCAATTAAAACGATTTTTGGAGTTTAAATTTTCTGGAGTTAGCTCGCTACTACTCAAACTAAAAAATACTTGTTGAGTCAAAACAAAACCAACATAGCATGTTAATTTTATTAATAAATAAAATAAAACTCATATTAAAATTACTGCCATATAATTATTAATAAATAGAAAAAAATCTGCCTAAATAAAAAAGAAATAAAATCTCATTTCATTAAGTTAACCCGTTTCAATTAATGGTGTTTCGTGTAATTTTTATATTCTCAGAAAAATATTTCATGACTGAAATAATAAACCTCAATTTAAAAAAATGAATTTTTTTTACTGTTTTATTTTTACTTGTAAAATTTGATTTTTCTTTCATAATTTAAATGTTATTTTCAGTGCAGAATTCTTCCTCAAACGTAAGGTAAAAAAAAAAAAAAAAAATTTGAAAGTGAATTTTTTTAAAAAAAATCTACTAACCAGATTCACTTAAAATTAGAACGAATTATATCATTTCTGTGCTACCATCCAATAAATTTCCGTACCGTAAGTTGTGAATATATTGACGTACATCAATCAACGCCTGTGAAAATAAACCACCCTGGTTGGAAATATCTCTTAAAAAATTTTCTGCTAAAAATGTAAGTAATGTTTCTTTCAAATTACATTAAGTATACTTTAATCATTCTAAATTTCCTAAGATAAAAGAAAAAGGTGTAATTGATTTTTTCATGATTTTTTAACTAACAAACTATGATCTTTCCGACAGAAATGTCGATAAGTTCGATTTTACGAAATTTTTTGACTCGAAAAAAAACAAGATTTTTTAATAAGATTTTTAACATTTATAGGAAGGATTAAAAAATCTGAAAAAATATTCAGAAAATACTTTGGTCTTTCCTCTTTAATAACAACATAAATATTTAAACGTTAAAAATTGTTTTATCAATTTGGGGACCTTTTGTCGTCAAGGTATACCACTTTTTAGCGAAATATTGGACATACCTAGATTTGTCTATTTTATTTGTACGTCCTTTTGTTTTTGTGAATTTGTAGTCGTGCTTACGAGCGAACTTTGTTTTGTGTATTGTTACTATTAATTTTGTTGTCGCGCTTTTAAGCGAACCTTGTTTGTTTAATTTACCCCCCCCCCTTTTATTAACTATTTTTCCCCTTTTCACCCCTCCCCTTCCATTTTAAAATGAAGAAGGAAAAAAAGTACCTTTCTTAGTCGTAAAAAAGAAACCCAAAATGGCTTCCTTCAGAAGATCCGTGAAGAAGCATTTGTTTAAGCCAAAAGACCCGCCTGATAAGGATAACACCGAGGAGTATCCAGCTTCGGTTAGGGTACCAACAAACGAAGATATAATAGATGCTTTAAAAAAAGCTTCCAAATCTTCAGAGGCCGAAAAGAGCATAACGTAGAAGCCAGCAATGACGAATTAAGACAACCTAAGTGAGAATGCAGAGGCCGGGGAATCGCCCTCTTGTTGGAAGTCCCTACCCCGAAGTGTCATCGATATTGCGGAGTTCTTGGAGCGTGCCAAGAGTTACGCACACCTTGTCGTGAAAGGTGGGCTCTTAATACTCCTAAAATGCCCCCTCCCGTCAACAAGAGACAAAGGAGTCCAAATCAGGACTTAAATGACAACAGAAAGAAACTACCAAAACACATATTCAATACTGGAAAAGACATCTGCCGTATTTCCTCGACCCAAGCCGAGAAAGCCAGGGATTATGGAAATAGGATTAAAGATCTCAAATACCTACTCTCCATAAAGTAATATGCTGATAAAGACATTGAAAACCCGAAAAACTTCCCTAAAGCCCAAAGGGTTTTGACAGTAATAAGAACTGGCACAGGAGCGCGTCAATGTTGGGCGATGTTAAATGAGGCAATAGCCTCATTTAAAATGACGCCTCAAATAGCTATCGTTGAAAATGATAAACTAAAGTTGAATCAATTTTGTGCTGGGAGGGTCCGTATTTTCGTTCACCCCTCCCTCTATAGAGCACTAAAGTTGACCTTCCCCTGAGATATTGGCGGGCTCTCCCAAGACGGCACCATCAAGACTGAGATTGGCCATGGGTCTATGGGGGAGGCGGTCGGTATCCTGTCCCCGACCATGTTTAGGCCAGCAGAGCAACCCTAATCGGTCTGATAATGTCTCTCTGGTTAGCTAGTTTGAATGCCTGAGGTCTGAGTCTCGAAGGGCGAGGCTCTATCGTGACCTTCAGCGTCTCGGGGTGGATGTATGTTGTGTGCAAGAGACCCGTTTTTCTTCTCGCGATCATGACAGCATTCTGTCTAGGGGTTTTTCCCTCTTTTCAGCATGTTATGATGGACGATCGAGGGGTGTCTCTTGGCTGGTGAGCAAGTCCTTGAAGGCTGTGTGTGCTCTTGTCTTCGCATAGCCGGCGGGAAGACTTTGCGTGCTGGATGTTACCATAAAGAATAAGGCTCTAGTCTCATTGCGCCCAATAAGCATTTTGAGCGGCCCGCATTGTTTCGGCAGATCGAGCCGTTCTTGACGTCATCTCGTCGGGTAGTTTTAGCGGGGGATTGGAATGCCGTCCTTGACCCCGATATAGATCGTATAGGGTCAAAATTGGGTACTAACAACCCGGACGTGAAACCATTTCGGGACTTTATCGACAGGTTTGATTTTGTTAAGTACCGAAATGAACACCCTCGGGAGGTAGTGTGGACTTGGACTAATAGTGGTAGCTCGGGTACTCAGGTTCTTTCTAGCTACCTGGACCGTGTCTTAGTTAGGAGAGTCGATGTAGGGCTCTTAGGATGTCCAAGTTTGCATTATATAGTTTATTCGGATCATAGGCTAGTCCGGGTCCGGGTAAACTTAGATAAGGTTAAGATGGCTGGTTACTGGAAATTGAACTGCTCATTATTTGGGGAGCGAGATTTCCGGGACCAGCTGCTACTAATGATACAAAGGGTGCTGACGGGGGCTGTGGTGGGAAATGCCTGGTGGGATAATCTTAAATCCCAAATTCGAACGTTTGCTGCCGATTATAGTCCTCGGCTCTATCTAGATAGATTAGCGGCGCAAACGGCTTGTGAGCAAAAAGTTGATCGGGCGGTTAAATCCCGTGATAGTGGGGACGTAGTCTTAGCTAAGGCAGAGTTGGCCTCCTTGCTTATCAAGAAGGATCAAGCTCTGGTAGTTAGGGATAGGTTAAAAAGAATGTCTCCTGAGGCAACGAATATGGCCGCTGAATTGCGTGCAGAGGAGGTTCGGAGTGCAACTCGGCGACATATCGCATGCGTCACATTGCCGGATAAGCGGACCGTGACCACAAACAAGGGCATATGTGAGTCTTTTCGTGAGTACTTTCAGGAACTTTTCACCAGGGAGCCCGGTCTGAGCCCTGCTCAGTTCGACGCCTATTTATCTGACTTCCCCTGCCTTGAGACAGCTGAAGCAGCTAGGTGCGAGGATCCCATTACATAGTCGGAAATCTGGGATGCGCTGAAACAGGTTGGCCTGGACAAATCTCCGGGATTGGATGGTCTTCCGTACGAAGTGTACTTGAGGCAGTCACCCGTTTTTGTTCCCTTACTAGCACCGATTTTCGGCAACTGGTTGAAGCAGGGGTCTATACCCCAACGCTTCACCAGGGGCGTAATCATGTTGTTACGTAAGGACAAAAACGGTGGGGATGGGTTAGATAACTTTCGCTCTTTAACTATGCTAAACACAGAGTTAAAGATTTGGGCTAAGGTCTTAGCGAACCGTTTGCAGGTTGTCCTCTCTAGTCTGATTGGCTCGGAACAGACTTGTGCTGTGAAAGGCAGGACTATTCAGGACAACCATCATATGGTGCGCTTGATCATCGAGCAAGTCGAAAGGAAAGTCGCGCTGATCAATTTAGATCAGTCCAAGGCCTTCGATAGGGTTGACCATCGGTTTTTGGAGGCTATTCTTTCGGCGGCTCGTTTCGGGCCGTACTTTCGCACCTGGATCCGACTTCTGTATGCGACCCCCGGTGCGCTGGTGGAAGTGAATGAAGTACGATCGGAGCCTTTCGTATTGTCTCGCTCCATTCGTCAAGGTTGTCCGCTTTCGCCTTTGCTGTACGTTCTTGCGGTGGAACCTTTCCTTCGCAAGTTAAAGACGAATCCGGTCCTACGCAGAATTTCCCTACCTGGTGCTACCAACGCACCCAAGTATTCCGCCTATGTTGACGACGTTTCTGTTCTTGTGTCGAGCAGGGCCGAGATTAACGAAGTCAGCAAAGAAATCAGTGGCAGAGGCCAAGATCAACCGCGATAAGTCTGTTGGCTTGCGGTTGGGTGCGTGGAAGGGAGTTTCTCTTTCCTCTGGACGGATGGCGTTTGTTTCGGTCCTGATCTCCAGTTGGATATGAATTGGGTGGAGGTGCAAAGGAAGGCCGAGATCGCAATTCATTTGTGGTCTCGGAGGAATCTTTCCTTAAAGGGGAGGGCGGAAGTATGTGTTTCACACATCTACCCGATTCTCCTATACCGACTCTCTGTGCTTCCACTTCTGTCTGACACTTTACTGGCGTTAGTGCTGCTCTTGTTCTCCTTCTTGTGAGGAGGCAAGGCCGCCAGAGTCTCTCGGGAGATCTGTTGCCTTCATTCATCTGAAGGCGGTCTAGGTATGCCTAGCATTGAGATTCGTCAATATATGCTTCGCATCGGATTCCTGGATCGAATGTGTCGCGAACCGGATGAGGTGGGCGCTTTCTGGAAGGAAGACGTCCGTAAGAGTTTCCCATCCCTGAGAAGAGCGCACTCGGCCGAGGAGGAGGCTCACCGTTTACCTAAAGTGGAGTACTCCTTCTATCGTGAATGCCATCGTGCCCTGAAACTTCTCTCACGGGCGTTGGATGACCTCGCCAACGTCCAGACGTTGTCTCGTAAGGCATTATATCAGGTGTTAGTTAGGGGGAGGGCGTTCGTGATTGACGAGCTCGGTCTTACGAAGCAGGACGGTCGCTCGATATGGCCTTGAAATGCCTCTATAACAATGAGGCATCACTCACCTGGCTGGTGATGCGTGGGGTCCTCTGGGTCGCCAACAGACTTTGCACATCGGGCTTGGAGAAATATCCAAACTGTCGGCGCTGTAGTGGGGAAGTCGAGACAATTGGTCACGCCTTGTTTTCATTGCACGGTGGTAGCACCGCTGTGCAAGTATGTTGAAGGCTTCATGGTACGCATGCTGCCTGGAAAGTTATTTGTTCTTGAAACCGCTTCTGTTTGTAGCAATGTGGCTCTGCCGTTGACGAAGACTGAACATTGTGTTCTTATGCTTGCTAGGTGTTAGTCGTGATTTGGATGACACGTCAGAAGGGATTCTATGAAGGCGAGAAGTTCACTTCTTCCCAGTTGATCTTGTACTTTAAGCATCAGCTTAAAGTCAAGATTAGGTTGGAAAGGCGGCGACTCACTTCATCAGAATTCGGCAAAAGTTTGAATCTTGCGCGCTTGTGTCGTGTGAAAGGGCTGACCTGGAGTGGCACTTTGATGCCGGTTAGTCATCAGGATATTGCTTTACCTGAGTAGAACACGGGCAACCCATCCCAAAATTAGGTTAGCTTAGGTTTTGTTTTGTTTCTTTAGATTCCTTTTTCAATAAACTTAGCTAGGTTATTTATGCTCATTGGCCCCTTTTAATTCTGTCCCTATTTTTCTTTATGTTTAATTCCACATCTGCTCCCTCGTTAGGTGGTCAGTGATATCAGTTCTCTGGTGGATGCGGGCGACTTTCTTTTCGTGTGTGATTTTTCGTATTTGTTGTTGTCTGAATGAGTGCGTGTCTGCGTGAGTGCTTGGGATGAATGAATGTTTTTAATTTAGTCCCGCATAAATTTCGTCCGGCTAACTGATGTTTCTGCCACATTTAGTGATTGTGTTTTTTTTTATTACTAACATGATTCTGTTTAGTTTCTTGTAAATAGTTTTTCATATTGTAAATAATCATTGGGACTAGTTTTTAAAATTGTTAAATTGTTGTTTTATTCCTCTCCCCCCCACCCACAGATGATAAATTGTACATATGGGGACTAGTTAGTATTTTCATGGAGACATTGCAGTATTATGGTGGATGTGGCGAGAAAGATACGTAAGAATGTGCTGTTTTGGTGTAAGGAATATTGTTAGTATGATTGGGTCAGCGTTTGTGGCTAGCTAAGTTTAAAGTTAAGACAAAAGACCGACCTCTTTCCCCTTCCCCATTTCGGCCTTGTGCCACATTTTCTGTATTTTACAGAAATAAATATTCTTTTTCATTTCTTCATTTCAGCGACTACAATGTAAGCTCTCTTAGAAAATCCGCGTCTGCCCATTTTTGGGAGACGCCATGAACATTATACACACATACACGTACATATGAACATTCACCAAAGAACAGACACCAATGTTTACACACACACAAATGTTATTGTCCATTGTAAAATTGTTTTAATACATATATTTGATATATATCGGTCTTGTTTATCTTCTTTGTCTTCAGTTGGACTTAATTCGAGTCCGGCCATTTTCTTGTAGTTGGACCTTTTAATATTCTACCGGGAGTTAAACACGTGTTTCTAATACAAACTCACATTAACCCACACGGTCCTCCACAAATTGGAGACCCCGCCGTGATCTGACTGGGCTGGACAATATGGCGATACAATACAAACGAGGCATGTTTAACGTTTAGCGACCACCTTTGGCACTTTGCCACACTGTAGATGTATATACTTACCTGTTCTTTCTAATTGAATATGATCAAGGAAAGGGCCTTGTCGCGGCCGCCTTTAGCCGATCCCTAAAACGGAAGAGTACAGGGCTTTTCGACCTTTACCATTTGATAGTGTTCCCTACACACTAGTAATTTAGTTTTAGAATTGAGATAATTACTTTTTAGTTCCGTTTATGTTACGAAACTAGTCGTAATACATCTCTTAGCATTTTTAGACCTTTGTTTTTCTCCTAACAAATCTAAACTCATTTTTAGAGATTTTTTAGCATTTTTGCGAGACCGTGTCTGTTGTTGATCTTCCTTAACATAACACAGCAACTTCTCGCCGAATTCTTGCTTGACGTTGATTTCCGGTCATTAATTTGCGGAGAACGGCCATACTTTTAAGGATTTAACGATTGGAAAGTCATTCGGCGGACTTGGAGGAAGTGAGAACTCGAATTGGACATTTTTTGGATTCAGTGTTTTTTCTTGAGTGTGCTTAACGAGCTACTGTTGATTTACGATCCGATAAGTTTGGGATTTTTAATTTTATTTTCTAAAAACACTTTTGGATTTTTCAGTTTTTCTTTTCAGTTTATTTGTTTTAGATAGATTTGTGCATTTTGTTCTTTTCCTTTTTGTTCATTTCTTTTCTTGCATTTTTATTTTTTACCCTCTCCATGTTTTTGTTTACATTACATTTTTTGTATTATTTGAACTGTTTGTTGTCTTTGGTTGTCCACGTTTTTCTTTCCTTTTATTTTGTTTGTTCTGGACTTTATTTTGTTGCTCGTTGTAAAATAATTTTTAAAAAAAAGTAAGCCTCCATGAACAAGAAAAATATTAGTCCGCCGGTGTCGTCAGTAACAACGGACTGGTGTGAAAATAGACCCAAGAAAAAGGAAGCTGATTACTATGCAGAACATAGGGACAAATACAAGGACACTTTCAAGGAGAATGAATTCCTTCCTATCCCCGAAGCATTTCAGGCCGTCAACACTAAGATGGTGTCCCTGCTGACTTCCGACATAAAAAGCCGTAAATTAATTGGAGCCAGCAGGCAAACAATGGAAGAGGTCCTAAAGACCTTGAAAATAAGCCCAAAGATTCTGGCAAGGAGAACAAATGCCATATGGGACATTCTTCTTCCCACAGAACGCCAAGCAAATGGCAGGTAGTATTTTGACTACCAAGAATCTGAGATTGCAGACCGAATACATGGGCACCCGTAAGACAAAGATTACAGTCCATGGGGTGCCCGTAGATGTCTCCGAAGACAGAATGGGAGCATTCTTTTCAAAGTTTGGCAGGTTCAGCGAAGTGAAGGCAATGGTGGGAAAATCGGGGATTGCAACGGGAGACGTCGAGTTGCAGGTCACATTAACGCGATCGAGCTTTGGCGAAATCCCCAATATTCTATCTAGTATGCAGAGAAAGGAGGATGTTAGTGGTTGTGGAGGGCAGGAAACCGTACTGTTGGTCCTGCGGCGTCTCTGGGCACATGACTAAGGAGTGACCCGCTAAACGTCCTCCGCCTACAACTCAGCCCAAACCAGCAACAACAGCAACAGCAGTAGTCGCAACACCCACAGTAGAGAAAAGAGCGAAGAAAGACACCGATGGTGCCTGGAAGGTGGTGGAAGGTAGTAAAAGACCGAAGAACGTATTTTCCCCACCAAAGAAAAAGGACACTGTACCGAAACAGCAACCATCACCACAGCGGCGGGCAAAGAAGGTGCCACAGGAACAAAAGATAGAGAAGGAGGCACAACGGACGGAGGCGCCAAAACAAAATCAGAAGCAAAGGGGGGAGAAAAAACAACAGCAACAAAAGCAGCAGGAAAAAGAAACTGATATGGAGGTGGACGAAATACATCATCCCTAAAGAGAAGTAGAGAGGAGCAAGAGGAGGTGGATACAGCATCTCGAAGACACTCCGGGCGGAGCAGAGCGGATAGGGTCATGGATAAAACCAGGTCCCTGTCCGTCCCTGCTTCCCCGAAAGAAACTGTTAAAGTACCAAAGGCAATGAGCCTCCCTTCTTCCCCTTCCCATGCTCCGTCCCCCACTCCCTCAAACTGTTCCCTCGGTTCCGTTTCAACACCCCTCACTCGTCAACATCTTCCCCTCCCCACCCATCCAGGGATAAAAAAAAAGAAAAAGAAAAAACTGTTCTCCGGTCCAGAAGCAATATGCAAGGTGGACAAGGAGGAATTTTAAGAGGGGCCTGTCCAGCTAAAAAAAGGCTAAATTGGGTCTCCTATTGAAAATTATATCTGTAGATGGAAAAGCCGTAGAAGATCCACGCAACTTCCCAAACGCCCCAGGTGTAATTACTTGTGTGAGAGACACTGGGGGATACTTGAAGGTTTGGAACCATTTAGCTGAAGCTAAGGACTCCTTCCCAAGAATGATGGAGATGGAGACACTGTACTTGAAAAAATTAAGACAGTATTGTGCAGGGAGGGTCCCGGTTTTGCTCTACCCCTCTCTATATAGGTGTGTAAAATTAACCTACACCATGGACGTCGGCGGAGTGGTCCTGGAGGGACGGATGACGTCAGAGCTAGGTGTAGGGAGCCTAGGACAATCCATCTGCGTCCTCACTAGCACAGATTTCCGCCCGGTATGTGAGTAGGCTTTTTTCTCTTTTTTATTTTTGCAGGCCTAATCGATGGCTATCAAGATAGCCAGTCTGAATGCGGATGGCTTTAGGGATCAGGGTAAGGCTGTCCGTCTGCTACATGACCTCTTGTCGTTCGGTGTGGATGTCGCCGCGATCGAAGAGACCTACTTTGTTTGCAGTGTCGATGCGTGTGTGCTATCTAACGACTTTGTGGTCTATTCAGCATATGGGGACCGGCTTGCCAGAGGAGTGAAGCGGACTCTTGATGCGAAGGTGGACTTTGTGCATACCGATGCCGATGGCCGGTTGATCGTGGCCGATATTGCCGTGAAAAGTGGTTTGTTTCGAGTCGTTGCGGTTTATGCGCCCAACGACCGGGAGGGGCGCATCTCGTTTTTCGGCAGTTGAGGCCATTTCTAGTGGATTCAACGCGCCTAGTCTTAATGGGGGAATAGAATGCCATTCTGGACCGAGGGCGGGGTGCTAGAGAGAGAAAGGGCGATCGTATCTTGATTGATCTGATCAACGAATTTGCCCTCGTTGATAGATACCGGGTCGATCACCCGAGGGGGAAAATGTGGACGTGGACTCTTAATTGGCCTTCTGGTTAGCTACCTGGACAGAATGTTAGTTAGAGGAGCCGACGTAGACCTGTCCCACGTTAACCTGGGTAGGCTATTCGGACCACAAACTCGTTTGTGCCGGATGGCGTTAATTGTAGGCCTAGAATGGCTGGTTACTGGAAGTTCAATCTATCTTTACTGGACAGGCGGGACTTCCGGGAGCAGCTAACTTAGTGCAGCGGGAGCTAGTGGGGTCAATTATTGGGAATAAGTGGTGGGACAGACTTAAGTGTCTTCACAACGGATTTCAGCAAACGGCTCACCCTAGATAGAGCTGAGAAGGTGAAGACGCTTAAGGCTAGTCTTTCCCGGGCGGTGGCTGGGGGATCCCCTAGAGATAGCCTTAGCTAAGGAGGCCGTGGAGCGTTCGAATAGCGATTGATACATGGGCCAGGTAATTAGACATTGGTTAAGCAAGATGTCTTCCGAAGCGGTGAACATGGGCGCAGACTTGCGCAAGGAAGAGGTTTGTCGAGGGTCCGAGCGGTACATTCCTGAAGTCAAAACCCCGGATGGGCATAAACTTCGGGACACTGACAACATATGCGAGGCGTTTCGGCGGCATTTCGAGAGCCGGTTTACGAAGGAGCGTGGTCTTTGTGAGGACGTTTTTCGCACCCGACTTCTGCTGCTAGATTAGCCTCCTGTATCGCTCCGCCAGTCCTGTGGTACAGGTGAACGGGAAGCTGTCGGGCGCTTTTGCGCTGTCTAGTTCGGTTCGTCAGGATTGTCCACTGTCGACCCTACTTTATGCTTTGGCGTTGGAGCCTCTCCTTCGCCGGCTGAGGGACAGTTATTTTATGGAGGGGGCCGCGAAGGTCTAGAAGAAATGGCTTCGCACGCCTTCTATCATTGTCCTCGGGTCCGCCCCTTATGGGACCATGTCTTCGAGCTGATGGTTCATCTCGCTCCCGAAAAGCTCGTGCTCATGGATCGCGCATACGCATGTGACAATGTATCGCCCCCGTATTCTGGGGTGAAACGAATGGTGTTTCTGACGCTGCTGGCCACGGCTCGAATGGTGATTTGGACGACGCAAATGGAGGAAGTCTTGGGAATGGAGAAAGTCTTGCGAGGCAACCGTCTTTTTCATCAGGATCTGATCCGATTCTTTGAGCATCAGCTCAAGATGAAGATTAAAACTGATAGATTGCATTCGACAGTCTTCAGCGAAAGGTGTGTGACTGAGACTAGCTTGGTTCGTTTGAACGAGGCTAAACTTGATTCTCTTTTAGGTCAACCTACGTCACATCGAGGTGGTTTCCTGTGGAGCCCTCCCCTTGGTTAGGTTAGACAAGCTTTGTGTACCTAGTTAATGTGAGTAAGTGTTGTTCCTGGCCTGTTCTCGGTTGCATCTTTGGTTATGATCCAAATTGAGATTCCCAACCTCCCCAGTTTGTTTTGACCCCCTTTTACCTCGACTGGGTCAGCTTTTTCTTTCCCATGTCCGTATATATTTTCTCCTTTTCCCACTCTCTTAGTGAGAGAGCTTCTTGATTTTGTCCAAAGGGCAGAATACAGCGGCCTCTCTTTTTTGAGGGTTGGACAGACCATACTAATATCATTTATATTTAGTTCACTTTGTGTTCATGTTTAGTTTGTTATTGGGTTCATCTCCCTTCCCTCTCATTTTTCATCTTCAGAATTGTATATATAATTTTTATGGCATGGGGCGCGTTCCGTGTGTTCCCCTTGAGAGGATGTGGTATTATGGGGTATGGAGGATTGATTGGTGACGGACGAGTTTTTATGGTGAATGGGCAAACTGTAATGAGTGAATGGGTCGTGAATCGGATTAGCTAGGCATAAGATAGTTAGTGAAGACCAGCCTCAACTCACCCCGTTTTCGGCCTTGTGCCATAATTGTATTTTTATATACAATAAATAAACGGTACCCAGACGCCTGAACGGTTGGTACGCAGGCTCCTGGCCTTTGTGGCCAGGATGCCGACCCGGGCTGCGTATTAAGTTACGCTCCCATTTTTTTGTCTGCCAAATGTTTTGACTCTTGGCATTTCCCATCCCTACTGGCTGCCCGCACGTCGTCCATAACCTTTCCCGCCCGTACACTACGGTTATGATTATTACGGAAGGTTTCGATATCGAACTCTACCAGCAGACACGCAACGCCAGCACCGGACATTCGATATGCCCAACAACATCGCAACGCCAGCTGCCCGTTCATCCCGACACGTCCAGTCCGAAACCTGACCAGCTAACCAGCATCGATCACCTGCAACGACCAGCAGCGATCATCTACAGCGACCAGCAGCGATCATCTACAGCAAACAATGATCATTTGCGACGGCCAGCAGCGGTCATCTGCAACGACCAACCTTTCCCGTATACTATCGGTTGCAATTACTACAGGAGGTTTCGACACCGACCTCGACCAGCAATGCCTGCACTGCAACGTTCAACCGTCGACACGACAGGAACGCGCACCTCAGCATCCCGTCGTCGACCTCAACTGTGACAGAGAGAGTCTGGGAAATACACACACACACACACACACACGTATATATATTTTTAGTGAAATTAGAGTAGATTTGAATAGCGAAATTAAATCAGAGCATTTTGTTTACTGATGGAGAAATCTGATCTAGGACAGAAGTTGTATCCATTGAATCTGGGTCATCAGAAGACAATGGAAAATGGTCGAAATGATTTTTATCGATTAAAAATTGAAATAGAGCTGAGTAAGCTAGAAGGAACTTTGGAATTCACATGATTTTGGTTGAAGCAGCCAGAACCCCGTGATAATCGCGTGCGAAGTAGTAGGACCGAGGGTCAGTTATAATCAGCCGGGTTTAAACGCGTAGTTATGCTGAAAAGGGCAGACCGGAGAACATTCTTGAAGAGAGAAGAGAGAATTGGCCCGGGCAAGCGTCGGGAGGAGGAACGCCACTATAACTTTAAGCCCCGCACAGAAATCTTTATCCCTCTATCGCAAGAGTCATAGATCGTTCTGAGACGATTTAACAGCAAGTTAATCACAGACACACACTCTCTCTCTCTGTCTAGAATCCAGTGTATGAGTTTTTACGTTAAATACTTTTCTTTTCTGTAACCCGTTTCTTTTCTCTACTATTCTTTTCTGCTATATAAAAGACATTAACAATTCAACCATTGAATAGTTGCTTGTCCGGCCTTCTGCAGATTTTTTTTTTTTTTGCTGTATTCTAAATTTCTTAGCGCAGACTCCCCAGTCGTGTCTACATCTTCAGTCGACCGTGAATGGACGGACATCACTTCTGCTTTCTGGATCAAACAAATCACAACGTGGGCAGGAAGCAGAATTAAACAAGCGGACCGGTCGAATAATCTACGGATGCTCAGGGGACCTATGGCCACTCCCTTAAGTTCGGTTAGGACCGAGTAGACACCTCAAACCAGAGAGACGCCGGAGGTTGAGGGACTGTAGCGAAAGTGTTAAAAACGTCCAACCGTCGACACGACCGGAACGTCTGCACCTCAACTCCAACTGTCTACACAACCAGTCTAACCATCGACACAACCAATCCGACCACCATTACCACGATTGCCAGACAACCACGACCTCTTCTTTATAAATAAACTTAACATTAATCATACATATCCTCGTTCTGGTGTCCATTTTGTTTCGCTTTGTCAGATTTCACGTCATTAATTCTAAAAATGTTAGCGGGCCTCTTGTGACCACATCATTAAGGATACGGGGGCGCTCGAGCCGTGGTTTTCATATCGCACCCTTCTCCAGGGGGTCCGCTACAATCCTTTTCTTCTTCAGCAATCTTCACAACACAGATCAGAACTCTTCTCGCCGGAGTAAGCAAATCTGGTCCCTGATCAAAAATGTATCCCCTGGGTGTGGTATATCACTTTCTGAAATTGCCGTGAAAATGTTCCCTCTTATATATCGCAAACACGTGACTCCAAGCAGATCAAACCTCAGTCTTTAGTGGGTATACTTTTTATTCCCATTATTTAAAGACTCGAGAATCAATAAGCAATCAAACTGCCAGTTTGCAATTTAAATTTGGATGGTTTGACCACATCAAAGTTGAACCTCGTTTTGTAAATCTTTTTCACATATTATTTAAACCGTCTGGCTTCATTTTGACATGTTTTTATAAACACGCTGGCTTTACTTTGGCGTGGTTTTATAACATCAACTTGGAGCTTCTGTTTTGTTTTTGTTTTGTTTTTTAATCTTTACGCATAAATTTTTATTCGTGTTTTTTATTAACAGTTTGGCAGTTTCAAAGAAACTGTGTTAATAACATTTAGTAACAATTACAATTTTTTAAATTATTTTTAATGGAGATTTGAATTAGACAAAATATCGTTTGAATGAATTGTCATAAACTAGTGAGGCGAATTAAATTTTGAGGTTCTAGCCAGTCATAATGTGCAACAATTATAGTTGAGTTAAAGCAGATAAATTAAGTTTTGTAGCACTCCAAGTATTCCCTCTCCCTAAGAGCAGGTTTTTTATTTTTTTTAAACTGCCACTTAAGGTTAAAGATGTAGAAAAGTACCTGAACAAAATTGTCCACCGAAAAATGAAAACCAACACACACTAGGATAAACATTTCATTTTCTTCATGTATTCGTCTTGTTTAAGTTTAATATTCTCCCCATTCTTTTTAATAGTCCAATATATTTAAATTCTGCTATTTCTTCAGTATAAGCTTCAGACAGTTCATAAATTTTGTCTATAACACTAACTTGAACATCTTCTGTCCCTACAAAGCATAAATTCCAATAAACCAACCTGTCAAATTGTTTGCTCTATTAAAATGCAATCTTTTATGTTCATGAATGTGCATGTCTAACCATGTCGTTCTATAATTCCTAATATATAAGGAATTTGTTCAGGACATGCACAAGGTTTGGTGGTTTTTGTTTAGCGGCATATCAACTTTGTACATGTTCTGAACAGTCCTTATATATTGTTAGGAATTATAGTATCACGTGATTAGACAATTGTTTTTTTTTATTTTGAAACTCTACTTCATCAGAATCTTTGGATGTAATGATGACTTTTAAGGTCGAGCATAAATAAAAGGTAAAACTATAAAAGGAATCCAGACAATAAAAGTAGAATTTATAGTTTACCACAATATTTGTGATGTAATTTTTATAAGGCTCATACTAGTTCCTCGACATGGGTTATGGGAATGTATGAATTAGCTCAAAGAAAAATTCTCACTAAATATAACAGGTCTACATTGTTATGCGACTAGCAGTTGCTTTTCTAGTGCGTTGCATTTGCTACACTCCACTTACTGAGAGTTTCTTTGAAAGGAGGTAATCTAGTAACTCAATTAGTATTATACTGCATGATAATTAATACTACATTCTCCCCTGCTTTATAAGTTTAAATGTTGAGGGGATGAATAGTCTGTAATGATCACCTGACAACTATGATATCAGGATCTGTGGTGTCCCAGTCCAGCATTTCTGAGTTTTCTGTAATTTGGTTCTCTTCATTACTACCAGTGTCTGAGTGAGGTCCCGGTTCGCTTCCAGTTATAGATTCTACTTGTAAATTCCCTTTTATGAATTCTAGTAGAGGTGCCAAATCCCTAAGGGAAACAGTGTCTTCCTTGCAATCCGACTTTCGTATATAAGCGTATTCCGGGTTGGCGTGTAGTAATTCTACCTCCACAACAGAAAGTTCATATTTGTTCTAACATGTTTCTGTGAGAGTGCCTTCTTTAAGTTAGCTAACCAGCAGGGTATGATTGATGATGCCGTACCTGATTTACGCTGGTAGTTAAACAGTCTCTCATGTGGGGTGCAGTTGGTGGTAGTAGGGATTAAATGGAATGTAGCACCACCTCCCACATAGACGGGGGTAATTTTTGATTTAACAGCTAATTGTACTGACCTTCAGAGTGTTCTCTTTAGCCTTTCTATCTGTCCATTTCTCCAAGAGTTGTAACTAGTTGTACGGCTGGTAGCGATTTCTTTTGAGTGTAGGAAGTCTTTCAACTTACTTAATATGAAGGAAGGTCCCTGATCAGAATGTAGGTTGTGGGCCAAATACTATGAATTGTTGACATAAACACTCAATCACTGTGGCAGAAGAGATATCACTGCATGTGAATACGAAGGGAAACCTACTGAACTCATCAATGACCGTTAGGATGTACTGGTTTTTATTTGTAGACACCGGGAGTGGACTTTTGAAATCCATATTTAGCCTTTCATATGGTTGGGTTACTTTGATCAGTTTTCCCTCGGCTATCCCGAATTGTGATTTTTTTCACATGCACAAGTTCTGCATTGAGTGGTAATTTTGCGAATGTCCTCCACCAAGTAGAAAAGGTTTTTGATACGCACATACGTGTGACTCCTCTAATCTCCTCTAAAACATCAGTAGTGAAAGCTGCACATTTTTCTTTTGTGTGTGTGTGTGTGTGTGTGCGTCTGGAGTTACATTCTGAGCCTGGGATCTGTGACGTATTACATAATAGTTCAGTTTATTCTTGGATCAAATAGCTCGCTTTATGTAATTGAATATGAATGATAGGGCTTGTTGGTCAGTTATCAGCATAAAAGGTTTCTGTATTAGATAGTAGTGCCACTCTCTTAAGACTACCACAATAGCTTCTGCTTTTTTTCTACTGGGGAATGATGCTGTCCCGACGCATTTAATGTTCGAAACCAAAATGTCACTGGGCACCCTCTTGGTTTAAGGTAGCCACTATATACTGGTTGCTTGCATCAGTCTGTACCTGAAAATGTTTATCGATAGTACCAACCACAGCATTTTTCATACTTTTCTTTAATTCTTAGAAGGCTTATTTTTTGTTTCTTCTAAAGGGGAAAATGTCATATTTCGGTTTATTTGTTGTATTTTGTTGTAGTTTCAGATCCATTTGCTATATTATTCAAAGTATCCAACAGTCCTTTCATGTGCCGAAAGGGATGTAGGTACCCTTTCCAGATCTGGTAAGATCTCATATAGACTTGTCCTCATTGAAGGTGAAACCATATTTGCCCGCTACCTCTCTGTTTTCTAAGGTTCTGGTAGTGTTCCTTCATATTTCTGCCATAGACTGTAATGTTATCCAGGTAAATAAGCACATCTTTTCAACATTCTAAATCCACGGTCTCGTCCATTATCCTTTGGAATTCAACAACTCCATACAGGGAATTTGCTTAAATAGGCAGAGGCGGTTCTTTGCTTCAAATGCCGCAAAGCAGTGCTATTCAAAGTATGATACGCGTGTGACACGATGAGATTGCTAATTGGCCATAATTGCGTCCATAAAAGCTGAAGCAGTTCTACGACAAGTAGCTAAGTAGCATATCTTCACCTTTGACACCAAATTCTCTCCAGCTAGTAAAAGACATTGTGAAGATCCGGCACATTAAAGAAAATCCCAGACTTTGAAGCAGCTACTTAAATTGCGATAATCACATGCTGATTAGCATAAGTCTGCAGTACCGACAAAACTTCTCACCGTGTCCTTTCTTCTCTCTCACGCGGCGACAACAATATAGTAGAATTGTCTGAGACAATACGAATTTGCTTAACAGTAAGCTTTAATGAGCTGGTATTTACCCAGTCCCCAGAACTGAAACGAGATATGACACAAGGTCGAGATTATTGAGGGGAACCTGTCAAAATATACCCAGCACCGCAACCGCGGTATCGGGTACATTTCTTGTCTATTCTTCTCAGCCAAGTCCACGTCTGTAGACAGTCTCCTTCTGCTCGAAGACAAGGAGCTTGAAAATCAGAGCCAAGACAGTGGACCGCCTAACTTAAAGAGGTTTTGTGGACTCGGTATTTAGCTACTCTCCCCACTGTAGACGAGATGTGACACAAGGTCGAGTTTAATGTGGGGAATCGGAGCGCGTACACTCGGGCTAACGGTCAAAATTTACCCAGCTCCCGCAACCGCGGGATCAGACATTTTGCAATTTCTATTTTTCTCAGTCGAGTCTCCGTCCATAGAAAGAGCCCCGACTGGGTTGCACTCTGCCCGAAGACAGAGAGCTTGACAATCGCGATCCAGACAACGAACAGCTTGACTCTGAAGAGCTTTGGTGGACTCGGTATTTATCAATTGACAAAATGTGACACAAGGTAGAATTTAATGTGAGGAACCGAGCGTGTCCACTAGGGCCAATGGTCAAAATTTACCCAGCCCACCGCAGAAACAGGCTCAACTACATTACTTGTCTGTTTTTTACAGCTGAGTTTCTCTTTGTAGACAGGGCCCCAACTGAATCCCCCTCCGTCCATTCTCCCCAACTGAGATGTGATGTGACACAAGGTCGAGTTTATTGTAGGCTACCCGATGGCGTATACTCGGGCCAAAGGTCAAATTTACCCAGCCCACCGCAGAAACAGGCTCAGCTACATTACTTGTCTGGTTTTTTTTCAGCTGAGTTTCTCTTAGTAGACAGAGCCCCAACTGAATCTGCCTCTGTCCATTCTCTCCAAATGAGATGTGATGTGACACAAGTTCGAGTTTATTGTGGGCTACCCGATGGCGTACAATGGTCAAAATTTACCTAGCCCCCGCAGAAGCGGGCTCGGGTATGTTGCTTCTCTGTTTTTCTTAGCCGTCTCCATCGCTAGGCAGAGCCCCGACTGAGTCTCCCACTGCCCGAGGACAGGGGTCTTGACAATAGCAAACTTTGGTTTGCTATTGTCAAACCCCTGCCACTGCGTGACCAGAATAAAATCACTCGAAATAGAGTGATTTTATTCTGGTTATCAATTATTTTGTTCGTTGTATTTATATTGGAAACTCTTGTTTATAAACCTCCAAAAATTTGAAAATTATGAATAACTGCAACTTGATTAATAAATATGAAAATTAAATTGTTGATTTACATAGAAAAGTTAAAAATAGAAAACGAAAATTTCTATTTTAATGTTGATGCAAATATTACAATCCAAAAAACAGAGGCAACAAATGTTGAGACTAATGTTTAGTGCTGCAGTGTCTTCATGAAGTGATATTGTGGTGTGCTGCTCAGATTTGTTTCAAAATTGTTAATGAGGTTGTTAGTGAGGCTGCGTTTTTAGTGAGAGCACATACATTTAAATTTGCAAAAACACAAGGAAAGAAGAACAAGATATCAAATTGCATTCAACAATAAAATATATATTGAAAATCAACGGGTACAACAATTGTGCTTATGTATTAATATTTAGGGAGAGAAAAGTAGCTTCCCTTGTACTGATATCTGATACAAGATAGGAATAATGTACTTAAGAATCTTCTTGTTGAAATGTTCAGAGTTCAGTGGACAAATAAGATTTGAATTCAAGAATGAAAAGTTTGTACAAAAAGGATAATAGAATTCGGTTTGTGACTTGGCTTGTGACAGACAGTTTACAGTGTAGTGTAATGGTAGTTCTGTGTCTGTGTGTGCGTGAGTAGAAGAATGTAGATACGCGTGCGTTGCTGAGTTCTGCTGATTTATTGTTCTACTACTTTATTTCTGGAGTACGAACTGTTTAAATACTATTTGGGTAGGCTCCAGAGAGAAGCAGGAAAATATCGAAAGGAATATCTAAAATAAACGATTGGATAAAAATTGACCAATCACTGATTTTTTTACAAAACCAAGTTAGACAAAGTCATGGCAGAAAATTTTGTGTGGATACTGTGATAGGTAAATTGTCCTGTTGTAAACAGTACTTATTTTCTAACCAATTATAACTGAGTATTTTGTGGGTGTGGTAAATCAGAGTAGTCACTACAATATCAACATTCTTGCCTAAAATCAAAATATAAATCATTACATACCCACTATTACGGGACAATAATACATTTACATTTTTACAAAATGATTTACACTTATTAGAAAATAAAGTGGGAATAATACCAGGAAAAAACTGTAAGTTAACATTATATGCAAATTTAACTTTTTGTGTTGCCACCCTTAAACAATCCAACCAGCTGATGTTGCCCATCCTAACCAGCTGATGCGTTAAACAGTTTTTCATTCTAAATTACAAAATTATTTTTTCTTTTTCAGATATCAAAAATGACTGGATGTGTCATGAAGATCCATACAACATCTCCTCTGCACTAAATGAATCAACATATGTCAAAATTGAACCATTGTCTTTGAACTGTTAGACATAACTTTTCTTAATGTGACAATATGGAAAATACAAGATTTAGGGATAAAATAATACAAGTAATAAAATGAGTAAATATTTTTCTACTGATAGGTGAAATGACCTTTGGTCTTTTCATTGGAGTTTTTCTGAGATTATGAAGATCAAAACATTTTTCAATAATTCATTTCTGTTTGATTTTTTTCTTGAGTAAAACATGGAAAATATATTAAATTTTGTAAAAATAGAAGGACAGAAGAGAAATCAAAATCAGATCATTTGCAAAAGGAGTTTAGCAACTTTCAAACTGTATTTTATATAATGAACAAAGATATATTTTGCTCAATAATTTTAAGTCAATTAGTTGAAGTATTGATTTCCTGAGCAATTTATTAGCTTTGTTCCATTTAGCATTTTCAAATCTTCTTTATATGTCTGAATATTTTATGATCATCCATCTTGTTATCCTATTACCCATATGACTAAATTAAAAAAATGATTATTTGCATGTTTTTTACCTTCTATGTTTTAATATTTTGTTTACACTATTTTCAGCCATTTTATTTGTAGTCCTTTTTTTCCTAAAAAAAAATCAACATTTTTAATTGTAATTTAAATCATTTCTTAGGGTTCATTACAAAAGATGCTAATACTGCTAATACCATATTGTTTATACACATTGTTTACATTTCAAACAGACTTGTATTTTGAAGTTCAATTTTAAACAATTGGAAAAATATTTTACACATCAGTATAAATCTTTAACAAAAATTTTCGGTGAATACTTTGTGAATACAAATTTTCTACTAATTTTAACTCGGGAAAATATTTTTGGGATATATGCTAGAAAAGTTGTTGAAAAATTTGTGGTATTTATGTTATAATGCATTGCAAAATGACATTGAAATGCAGATGTTTCTATGCACACATGGAACAACTTTATCTCTAGCTGAGATAAATTTTACAGATGTTTACAAGAAGTAGTTGCATAGTAGTTAAAAGCAATCATCAATAGATATATTTTTCGTAGATTTTCAAATAAGTTATTATCTCCCATAAGTAATATGTAATTCAATAAAAAAGATTTTAATGAATTGATTCCTTGTTAATTTACATCAAGCCATCGCTAATTTTTCATTTGGGGGGGGGGGATAATTGCAGAAAATACATCAGATTAGTCTCTTCCTATCTTTAAAAGCACAAAGTTTATGATATCAATTCATATTTATGTTTGAAACTAAGATATTATATTAAAAAAAATTGGGGGCTGGTGTATCAACCCAGATTAATCTATCCTAAAGTATACCTGGGTATAGTTTAACCCCACCCCCACACCAGGGTATAATTGAAGGTAGCCCACTTTATACCTCAGGGTATAAAATAGCCTAGCCTAAAATATAACCAACTTAGGCCATATTATATCCACTTTTACCTTTTCTTAACTAGAATATTATGTAATGGCTCCAGTCTACAAGCAGGTAGTAATGGCTGATATGAATTCATTCAACAGTAAACAGGTACTGGCTGACCAGAATCAATGGGCATGCAGAAGTTAGGCCTACTAATATGCAAACCTAAGATTCAAAATGGGTAAGTGGTGATAAAGGAGAAAACAAAATCTTACTCAAAAAGAATTCATAGTCTCTAAGTCTTAGTTTTTTATGAGTGAAGGTAATTGTGTGTTGGGAGTTTTGAATACAGATTTTTTTCTCCTTTTGATTTACTCTCCCAGCATTTTTGACTTTGGACTTGCAAGACTCAGTAATTACCCTTGGAATTACAACCCCAGATTTTTTATTATTTTGGATCTGAACCTCCCTATTGCTATTTTCACATGTGACACTGCATGATCCATCGTATCTCCAGCTATCATCTGTCGATACAATAATATATATCTTATTACATGGGAAAAGGAGGAGGTATATTCTAGCCATTGCTCATTTATATCCAAGATTATAAATTAACCTAGCTCAACATATACCATGAGGAAAACAGCATAGCCTAGAATAATCTGAGTATATTCTCCGCTGTTACACTGGTTATTGTTCATACATTGTTGTTGTAACTTGTTTTTGATTACAATTAAAAGTCAAAGTGACATTTTATTTATAGCCAATGGATATTGGTATAAGCATATCATTTAACAAAAATGGTGAGTACATTCATATATGGAAAATGAATACCTTACAACATGCTTAAAAACTTTAAACTCTGTCTCAATGCAAGATTTTATTTAGAAAAGTGGCAAAAGAATTTTTTCTAATAGAGAATATTATTTTGAAAACTATTAATTTACTGATTCAGGGTTAACAAAAAGAATAAAATTATTCTCTGTGGGGAAAGTGGAGTTTTAAACTTAACCTGCCTTCTGATGAATGCTGTTGCTGCTTGTCATACTTGACTGCACTCATAAATCTTTTCTTTTTTGTTACGGCTGCTGCTATAAGAGACTTTCTGTTATTTGTCTTTATTAACGGCTAACATTTTCTATGCTAGGTGTACCTCATCTCCATTAGCTAATGCAAGTGGGCACACCCTTTTTCACTCAATCATATCAGTTAAAACCTTGTTAATTCCCAAGTTCAAAACCTGACAATTCCAAGCATCAATTTATTTTATAGTAATGCCTTTCGCAATTAATTCTTTTAACTTTATCCTTTAATATGTCTATAATCCACACCAATTTAACTGGCAATCATCTCAAATATTTCTAATGGAAGGTTTTTTATTAATCTCCCTTGAGGATTTAATACCACAATTCATATTATCACAAAAATTCAATTTTCTATTTCTTCTGTTTTCTCCTTTGAAATTGCTGCAAGCTTTGTCAGAATTTCTTTTAACTGATCAGTCATATGGTTAATGAGGAGGAAGACATTTCCTAGAGATTGATGTGGCAACTAGAGGTCAATGGTTCCAAAACCTATATAACTGACATGAAAAGCAGGGAAATTAAAGCTTTGGTTAAATGTCTATAATGATACAAGGCAAAGATGCTTCTATCCAAACACAATTGGCTGGCAACTACATGGACACACTAATAAATGATTCTGTGAGCAAATATAGAGTGAGCAATGAACCAGCCCTGTTAGATCGTGTGTTTGTGACAAAAAGAAAATGAAATGTTGCTTGAAAGATTTGAGCAGCTTGAACATGATAATCATGTTTGAGAAGAAGGTGAAACAAAGGAGACTACAGGAAGAAGAGGCAGTATATAAGAAGTATATATGTCAGATATATGATTCTGTGGAGTGTTATATACACCTGTATACAGACTAGTGAAACTATTAGCTTTTGTTGAAGGGGTGAAGTAATCAGTGTGTGAGTGTAGTCAAATTTGAAAGGAATTATCAAGTAGTAGCAGTAAAAGATAGATGAAATAAGAAGACAAAATCTCTTATAGCAACAAGAAGTGCATACTTAATAACAAAGGTACAGGGAATTGTTGATTAGTTGCTTGCATGGTTGCAAACATGTACTGAAATGATCAAAACAAGGAGAAACATTGTATAAATTAAGAAATGAAATTAGATGTATGTAAATTTCAAGAAAAATTTTCTTCTAATAGTTACTGAATATTCACAAGAGTCATTAACAAAAGTTTAAGACCACTTAGCTGTAACAAAGTTATTTTTGTTTTTTTCATTACCTTGTATCATATGAAATTAAATGATGCAATAGGTTTTTGTTATTGCATCAGCCATTATTCACACATGGAATCTTTTGTCCTGACCAAATTAGCAGTCATTGTGATAATATTTGTGTAGTGAATTAGGCTTAGAATATGAGCAAAAGAATTTACACTTTCACCTACACAAACGGCTCAAATTGTGGTTCTATGTGATAAAGGCTTTTCTGAAAGGGAAATTTGTGTAAAAATAGGTTGTAACAAAACAGCTGTGCACATGGTTATTATGACTTTTCAAAATCCAGGGACATTTATTGGCAAGGTGAGAAGTAGATGTCCAAGGAAAACCAGTGCTAGAGATGACAATTTGATGAATCACATTCCTACACAATCCCCAACAACTTCTGATAAGAAGAGAAATGTTGCTCTGCTTCAAAATGATACAAATGTCACATTGTTTGAGATTTGATTTTGGTCTGAAATCATTCAAACTGGCTTGTAAACCACAGCTAACTGCAGCTATTAAATCCAAGCATCTGGCATTTGCTAAGCAACATGAAACCTGGATAGCAGGGCAGCGTTATGTTTTCAGATAAATTTAATTAGCAACAGTTTGTTATATGTAAAAGGAACATTAGAAGATCCCTTGATAAGAAATTTGAAGAAAAGTATACAATTCAGACTATGAACCAAATCATTTGGGGTGTCATGTCCAAATCTGGACAGCTGAATGATGCAAGGTATGTGGAACTACTGCAGAAGAAACTGGAACAGTATATACACATTCATATTTATACATGATGGTACTCAATGCCACCAGTCAAAGGTCATTCCCAAATTTTTAAACAGGATCAACATGACAATATTAAATTGACTGGGGAACAGACCAGATCTGAAACTAAATGAAAATTTATGGGAAATTGTAAAAAACAAAGTTGCAGGAAAACAACCTTCAAGTACCAAAGAACTGAGAAAGGCTATTAAAGAAGCCTATTTTTTATGCAATTTGGTTCAGTTTCTTTTGAGTGACTACAGTATAAGCTTGTGTGGGTCTGATATATTGGGGGAGAGGTACAAAAAACAGACACAGGGAAAAAGATTATCCCATTAAAGAAGGTATGATTGCAGTCATCTGAGGTGCACAGCAGGTGACAGTATCCTTATACAGAGAAAGATAGAGAAAAGGAACTCCCTACATCCAATAAGTATATAAACACTGCTGAGCCACCATAAAAGAGTGGGAGACCCATTTTATAGGCAGAGGGGGTGTGTAAAGAACTTATTCCAAATAATGGTAATGCTAAAAGGTTATAAAAATACTTTAAATGTTTGTTCTGTGGAGAAGCAGGAGAGCATGAGACAAATTGTGTGTTGGAATTGTGAAGAAAGCAACTCCAAACTGAGAGAAATAGCTGAGACAGGCAAGAGTAAGTGAAAATATATCAGAGGAATATGTATGAAATTTCACTCAAGGAATCAGCACTACTGCATGTTGTGAAAGTGATGGACTATATCACCATAGAAACTTTGGTTGACACTTGAACAGCAGGGTGAATGATGTCAAGCTTTTTGTTTTGTTTTGTGTGTGAATTTAATAATTCATATTCATCCAACAAAAGACAGGCGTCCAAAAAAGTATAGAATGTTTCACATCTTTCTCTTAACATATTTGAGCTAATAACACTTCTTCCATGGTGCCATAAATGCTAAGATTTAAAAAATTTTGAATTCTATATTTTTCACCTGATCCTCTGAAAAAAGAAATAAATTAAGCAATAAAATAGTTCTTATTCTTCTATGCTATTTCCTCATGGTAAAATTTTATCTGTTAAAATTGGAATAAGGGAATAATAAGCAGAAATTACATTAGGCAAATCCTATTCATAAACCATTTGAAATTACATTGATTTTAAGAAAACCTTTTTTCAAGAAAAAAAATTTCAGAAGAAAATTCTCAAACAAAATCTAGGCCAAGAGAACAAAAAAAGCCTTGTAGAATAAAGATTAATTATTTGATTTTGCTGGTGAAAATCTTGTCAAATTGGAATAATGACCTACATAAAGAAACAACCATTTTGAATTTCAAGTAGTTGTTGATTGGATTTGGAGGGAGAAAAATCTCAGTTAGTCTTTCAAGACTAATAATTTTCCAATCACACAACCAAACAATAACAAACAAACACTCGTCAGTTCCTGCTCTCTTCTTACTAGTGATAAAACTTCTAGAATTCCAATTGTTTGACTAAGCCAACCAAATACTGGCAAAAAAGTTATATTTAAATGTATAAAAAAATGCATGAAGTTAGAATTTTATTGTCTTTTGAAAAATATACTTTTATCTTTTTGCTCTGTCATTTTGTGTCTCATCCCAACCTAAGAAATCAATCATGCCTCTAATTATACAGGAAACCTTATCAGTTTCTACCCTTCAGTGGAAGGCTTCTTCAAGATAACATGGGCTGGGGAGAGTTAAAATGAGCAATAATGTCACCTGGAGTGAATGGTTTACCATATCTGAGTACAGTGGGCTCACACTGAAGCTAAGACAACCAGTAAATGTGTGAAGGGATAATGTACCATTTGTTATAGCTTTGTGAGTTTTGACTTTGGACTGTCACATTTGTTACTGTTTTAACCAGCGGAAAGACTGAAGATGCATGGAGCATAATATCAAAACTGTTGTTTTTAAATGAGCTACTCAAGCTCCATTATTTTATTGTTTAAGTATTGTTATAAAACATGAAAAAAGAATATTTATAATTGTTTTTACAAACTATTTTAGTTACTGTTCCTCCAAGATGTAGATTAAAAGTTCTTGTATTAGAGTGAATTTAGTAATAAAAGCAATAGTTTTGGTGAAAAAAATATTAGCCATAAATATATATTTAGCATTCTCAATAATGTCTTTTTTCATGTTTCTCACCTGGTACAGTGAGAGCTTGAAAAAAAATTGATAACTGATTATTTATCAGAGAATATTTTCATAGTATAAAATTAACTGAATGAGATAACAGTGTTTACTCAATATACAAAAGAACATTGAATACACCAATGATTTTTATTTAATTGAACTAGTAAAACAATTAAATGTGCTTGTGTGTATTATGCTACAATGCATGTTAATAATGTAAAAGTGTAGTCATTAAATTTATGTAACTTTTTTATAACTCCTCAGTTGTTGAAAATGTTTTTTTTAATTAAACTTCATTTAAAGTTTTGTGCAGTTATGAGAGTAAACAAATTCCATGATTTCTCATTTTTGAACTTTTTGGAAGAAAGCAAATTGAATAACAGGACTCAGGAAGTGTGATTCATCAGTTGGAAGCTGTTTTTTGTGAGTGGAATCTGCCAAACAAAATTCTAACTGATAATGATATGGCCTTCACTTACAGGAGTTTCAGAAATTTCCTGATAGATTAGGGTGTTTGGCTGTGGCTCATATGTTCCTCAGCCCCAGTTGAAAATGGAATTGTGGAGAGATGCCATAGAACCATAAAGCCAGAAAGCAATGCACTATACAAGAAGCAGTGTACTGGCACAATATGACATCCAAGGAAAGTGTTTCACCTTTCTAAGCCCTCACAAGATCAGAGGGGTGTGTGGTGAAATGAGACCAAGAAACTCTGACACAGGGCTAAGACACAACGATGTCTTGCCTGCTGCCTGGTCAAAGCCACCATTTTCAATTTAGTCACAGCGTATGCATAGTTCTAACACTTAAAAAAAAAAAACTATCACTAATTTGCATATGTGGGCAAAAATCTAAACAAAAAGTGAGCCAAGCAGATGAATGGCAGAATGACATTAACTTGGTCAGGACCAGATTCAATGCAACAATCTATAGGTTCATTATTGTATATAATTAAGTTACAATAAAATTTTATTTTATACAAATACAACTTTATGAAAATTGAAATCTAATAGTGTGAGGGGCCCCACATTATAGATTTGGGGTCAGATGGAGCACAAGATACTTGCAATGGCCCTGCAATTGGAAGAAGTACTTGTCGGAATTCAACATTTGATTTTGTAGTAAGAGCTTGTAATACACAATGTCCTTCCAATCCCACCAGACACACAGCATCAATTTTTCACATACAGATTGGACATAGAAATAGCTAATAGTGCTTCATTTCATTTTTTCACTCCACATTGTAAACAATCTTTTTTTCCTCACCTAGGATTGTTCTTTACAAAAATAATTTATTTTTGTTGCATTTGAGCACATATCCAAGTGTATTCAACATATAACACTGTCAACCTCAGGATCCTCCTTTGGTAGACACAGAAGAATGGTCTCCTCCAAGGTAGTGTGCTTGCTTCCCTCCTCTTCAATATCTGCACTAATGATCAGTCCATCCACTCAAATACTAGGAGCATCCTCTATGCAGATAATCTCTGCATTGCATCCCAGAAGCAATCTTTTGTGAAAGATAAGACCTCTCTCACTAATGCTCTGGGTGGACTTATCCCATACTATGCAGCCAACAACCTATGGTCCAACCATGAGAAGACCCAAATCAGTACCTTTCACCTATGGAAGAGTGAGTGAACCACTCAAAATCAACTTCCAAGCCTGGGGTCACTCTGGATGTGGAATATCTCTGCAATGCTCCTTATCATGACTTTATTATTTTAATCAGTGTTATGATTTAATCATCATCAGCAACTGCATGCCTGCCAGAACATTCTTGGTTTTCCAGATCTAAATTTCTGCTTCTGAACCTAGTGTAACACTTATGAATAGTATTCTCAGCCATAAATGACATATATCTTTATTGCTCTTTGTACAGTGTTTTTTTTTCTTTCCAGAAATAAATGAGCATCAAATGATGAAAATCGTTTATTGTAGTAGATGAAGAAAGCCAAAAATGAAGAAAAAATGAAGAAAAATATGAGTGAGGTTTTAAAACCATTTATTATTAAATTAAATATGTTATTACAGAACATTTTTGCAGACAGCAGCAAGTTTACAATCCTAATCATAAGGCTTACAGATTTTAAAATAAAGTGCTGGTTCAATTAATTTCCATCGATTTTCACAAAATATGCAAGAGAGTTGTAAACATTTTAGAATTTAAATGTAAAACTTATAATTCAAATTCAAATATTACTATTAGACAATCTTTCAACTTTACTTCCATGGAAGAATGTCTTTGTATGCATACACATTTGAGGAAGTATCTTTACTTATGTATATTCTGCAATGAAAATCCAACTAATTTGTCCATAAAGTCACCAAATTTGGTAGGATCCCCAGGAATGAATTGGTGCAAAGATTCTACATCCATCTTGGCCAACGTTTCTTGGAGGGTACTTGATGGACATAAAATGAGAAAGGAACAGTCAATTTGATTTAAACATTTCTACACACTAATAGATTGTGTACAGAAGGGGAAATCTTGTATCATAATAACCATGATTGAGTCTGGAGTTAAAATTAATTTTTTTCTCAAAAAATAAAATAAATATCTATATTTCTTCTTTCACAATAACACAAATACTTGTCCAATTGACAACAAAGTTGACAAATATAATGGCACGTGTTAAACATAAACAAAACTGAGAGTCTACTTACAACTAAATGCATTGAAGTTGCAAAAATTTCATAAGTACAAGGAAAATTATCTTATTTATTTTTGATGATTTTTGTATTAAAAATGAGTTACAATGATGTCGGCAACATTTTCAACATTTTAATTTGTACAACTATTTTAAAAATGCTTTATCAGGCAAATTGAATTTAAAAGAATAACTAATGAAACAAAATGAAAGAGGAAGTAAGAATTAAGAGAGAAAAATAACAAGGCTCAATAAGTAAATGTAATAAATGAGTGGAAACATTAACTTTGTGGTGATCAAATATGTTAAAAGCTTCTAGTCATAACTTAAGTGGTAGCATACAACACAAAGGATTATTTTTTTTATTTATTTATTTCCTTGCAACTCTACAAGAAATAAAAACTGTTCAGACCAAATAAAGACTTGCTAACTGACCTGCAGGTACAATACAATGAATGCCCATCTTTGTGCATTTGTTGAGCCAATTCCATTTGGTGGTTGTTCATCAGCTTTTCATTTACAACTGTGATGAGTGGTTTCCCAAGGGACAAAGTTTCTAGAACAGTGCCTGCACCTAAAAAAAAATTAAAATTATTTCCTTTATGCCTTGATATTACATAATTAAGAGGAAACTATTTTTGAACACATAAATTCAAAATTTACTTTTATTAGATACTTCTAAATAAGCAATATTTGTCCACCTATATTTTTAAATTACTTTTTAGTCATTAAATATTTTTACATTCAGCATGTCCATCTTGGTTTTTATACTTGCAATATTTTTGGCTATTATACCCTCTGGCCTAAGTTGCAGTAATTGAATGTTTCCATGAAGGACACAACTTTTGTGTTTCTCTTGCTGATGTTTACTGAAAAGGTGATAGTTTGTGTGCTTTTAGGTCTTTGACCAATATTCTTAATATTCTGGATATTGTTTGTTTATATTTATGCCCGTCAATATTCATAAGACAGCTTTATCAACTATTTTCTTACTGGTCAATACACTTTCCTTACTTTTCAATTCTTCTCAAATCTCTTTTTGTAATATTCTCTTTTTTTATTCATATATGGCCAATGTTCCAATTTATTTTTTGATTGTTCTATGATCCCTAATTTTTTTCACAATATTGGAATTTTTTTCCAATATAGAAAAAAAAATTAGTGGGGTCATTAAGCAAGCAAGAAAAGTAGAACTCTTACTTGATGTGAAATTGAAGAGAGAATTTATTTAGAATTAAACTTAAATTGGGAATGAAAGAAGGCTATAATAGCTTACCCAAAATAATAAAAAATATTCATATGAAAATTAGGATGTACAACTGATAAAATAGAAAAATGTCATTAAAACGTGAAACTTCTCTAAAGTTGTCAAATTTAAACCTGTCAACAGTCAAGGTGAAATGTAGTAATCTTAAAGAATGTATGCAAGTGATTGAGAAATGCCCCAAAAAGTTTGTTTAATAATTATGTGATGAAAGTGTGTTCTGCTTCTTTTAGAGTGTTTTCAGAACAACTGCCAGTTTTTGGTTCTCAGACTTTTTTTAAAAACTGTCCTCTGTAATTATCACCCCAAAAACACATGATTGAAAAGTATTCCCCACCAGCCAGCAACCTTGCTTATATTTGGGTCCCCAGGCTTGAATCAAAGCATATTGAGAAAAGACCGTCCAAACACCTCATTAGCTATTGAAAACTTTGCTTTCAAGTTTCTGTAAATATTTCTAACATTAAAACCTAAAATGCACTTGTATATCATATTTTGAAAATTTAACCAACATTTATCAGCTAATACTAATTTTATTGACAAAACATAGTAGAATAAAATCACACATGGTGTAGATTGTTTATGTAGTGTGTTTGGGAAGCAACCAACCATTTATTAGGGATAAAAATGAAGATGGGAGGGTGTCATCTTCATCTTCTTCAAAGTACTTCCTTTGGGACTTCCCAAACTTATTCCAGCATCCCTTCCACTTTTCCAAACAGTCTGCAAAATCCTCTTTTGAAAAGACCATCAACTGTCTCATTGCATTCTCTTTAATCTCATCCATGCTTTGAAAGTGCTTTTCCAATAGAAATTTTAAATTAAGGAAAAGTCAGGTGCAAACAAGCAAAAAAGTTTTATTTGGAGGGGGCATATTTAGTAAGGACAATACCTGCATCATCAAAGTTGATATGAACTTGATGTAGCTCCAATTTTCCGTACCTACATTGGATGTAGATTCAGGTGACGAAAATGGGCTTTTGTTTCAGGGTCATAGCCATAGATCCATCTCTGGTTATGATATTCTTAGGGTGCTTGGGTTATTGTTAGTTCTTTGAATCTGGGCCTTTTTCATTGCATTGTCTCCAAAAGCCTTTTTAATAATTTGAATTGTTTCCAGTCAAGATTTCAAGTAAAATTTGATGTGGATTTGCTGTTTTACTTTTGACCACTGCGAAAACAATGGCCATACAAGCAGAGTGAATGAAATCTGAGTGCCAACTGAGTAACTCAATGGGAATCATGCACATACAGCAAAGTAGTTTGAAATAAATATTATGTTTAAATATTAAGAGTAGAATATTGCATTTGCACTCACACATACACACACTGAATGACTGTTTTATTTATCATAGGCTGTTTAAGATAAGAATATTAAAAAATTTACTGCTAAACTCAATACAATAGACATAGTATAGAAGCACAAAAACGTTCACATTTTACTTTGCAACAGTTGTTTGGACTACTGAATTCATTATGTTGTTACTAAAATGTTTTGGTTGATTGATTCTACAGCCTTCTTCAAGTGTAAAATTATGAGATTTTTCAGAAAATGCTACAATAACCTATCAGAGTAATATAATAAATGAAATAAAATGCTCAGTTCCACTAGCTTTTGTCACAATTGGTAGGTTGTATCTTTAACCTTAGCTCGAGATACAAATGTGATTCAGCAATTGTGGCATTTCCATATTGCCACAGCACTACCATTGAATGAAAACCTCCCTGTAAATCAGCTTTTTGCCAAAAGGAAAAAAATTCTTTGAGAGAAACACTCACTTATAGATAGATGAATCACAGAAGATTGATAAACAATTAGAGTGAAGATGTATGTTAAGTATAACTGTTTGATTTCCAGCTTGAACCATAAATTCAAACTGAAAAATCAGTGCTGAGTTACACTCCAAAATTGTTTAACTGAAACACTTGCAGACATCTTTTCACCTTCTTGCATCATTCACTTTCCAAAGTTCTTTGATCATAGATATTTTGGCATGTATTTATTTTATGCTATTTGTGCTTTGACTTCTGTCCAACTGTCACCGTTTTAGATATATGCATTGATTGAAGGATGCACTGACACAGTTCTGGTTTCTGTACCTGATATGATTGTACACTAAACATAGATCACTCATTTGACGTATGTAATAACACTGAGTCAACCATTTTTCATCGACACTCTTCTTGACCTTATCCAGCGATATGTCATTGTGCAAATATTTGTCAGTCATGTAATAAACATGAATCTCAACCCAGTAGAACTATAATTTCTACATTTGAAAATACAAAACAATTGTGGTATTAAATTGATTTTTGTCAATTGTGGGTTCTCTTAATATTTCATTTTTCTCTTTAAAACTTTAGTTCAAAATACAGGATTTTATTTCATATTAACCAGAAACTCAAGGCTACTTCTAACAGTTCAAATTACTTAGATTAGTTTTCCACTTTAAACTTGCAGGGTTAACCTCATTTCAAACAGCTATTAACTGTAGATTTCAGTTGCTTGTAAAATCCACATAACTAACAGTGTCACAAAGCTAATCCCTTGTTTGCAAAATAGCTAAAACATTTCTCACATGTTTCAAAATCTGCAGTGAAAAACTAAAGGTTGCCACAGTTATTGTGTCTGGTGGACTGAAATGTTCTAATCATATATCAGATACAACTCTTTGTACAATTCTGCACAAATGTTCACAGCTTCAAAGGATATTCTCTTTAACTCTTGTCCCTGGTATTGCTCACAATATATCCTTACACTTCTTAGCTAGGTCTATGATTAGAGAATCTATGTCACCACTGCCAGGTATAACCTACCTTCTTTTATATGTATCTTAGTTGATTGCTTGACATATTTCAGAGAAAATATCTTAATCTTATACTTCGGGAATCACTGTTTCCTCTAACTCACTCTACTTGTTCTTTTTAAAGGAGTTTAATAAACTATTCTTGGAAGCTGTAGCTGTTCAGCAACAATACATTTAACTTCTAGCAAACGGACACAAGAGAAGGTAGGCCATATTACCCCAATCCCTCCACTATTAGGACCAAAGTTAGAAAAGACAAAGATGTTCTTTGAAGCAAAGCCTTCTGATGCCCATTTTTGAGTGGAGTGGAACAGCTTCTTTTGCCCTCTTTTTTTTTCAACCGTTGATGATTGCTGGCTTTTGACTAAAGCTGAACAAGTCACTATGAATTTTGTTGATTGCTGTTCTGGATACAGCTTAAGAGATTTGGGTCACTGGAACTAAGACTCTGGAGTCTGCAAGAGCCTAGGTTACTTCTTCCACAGTCCTGAACAATGTAAATAGTGCCCCTTTGTTTTCATAACATGCCATTTTACTTGGTATTTGCCCAAATCTTTGATAAAATTAAGTGTTGGTCTCAATTGTATTTCTTATACTGGAATAAAATTCTAATTTACTTTTTAAAGTGTTGGGAATCTAAGTTTAATTCAATGTATTAATCTTTGGTGTCCATTGCTTTTTGTCTTATTTTTCTTGAACCAAAAGTATTATCATTTTAAAATTTTACTAGACACAAAAAATAAACTTTGAAATTCTGTCTACACAAAAAAAAAAATAAAACAAAACAAACAAGTTCTAATCTAATGGAATTTAGCGAATTTAAAAGCAAAAATGAAGAAGTTAAATATACTATTTGAGAATAACAAAATATCGCCAATTTCTTTTCGATGACGTAAAAATTCAATTTTATATATGTTAAAAATAAATTAGAATTTTTTGTCAGGACAAAAATACCACTTTACACCAAGAATCAATTTTATTCAACTTTTGGGTGAATACCGAGCAAAATGGGTGAGTAAATTCAATGGTCCAAATAGTACAATTGAACCTCTTATTAAATTTATATTTATGAACTTCTAAAGCAAATTGCAAATAAGATACATCATCAAAAACTCATTAAGATTGAGCTAAATATTATTATTATCTATATCTTGTTTTTCTTTGTACAGTAAAAATATAAACTATTAAATATATTTTATTGACAGTAATATAGCAATAAATGGCCAAATCTTTATAATTAAAATAAAAACCTGAAACTTCTTTGATAGTATGCATAATTATATTATGCAACCATCATGTAAATTTGGGGTGTTAAAGTGGTGGCCATTTCATGCAAAAAAGATGAGGACTTGTTTTAAATCATTGTTGTTCTAACTTGCCACAGGGTTAGGTGTACTCATACAAAGAAAAACAGTAAACAAGATCGCAGAATATCTGTAAGGCAATATCCACCACTAAAATTTTCTCTTTAAATTTTATTTTACTCAACCAAATAGATGACGTCAAAATCAACAACTTTTAACCTTTACTTTGGTTAATTATTTTCATGAAACAAAAAAACATTTGATTTTTTTCATCCACAAAAAATTCATAAATGTGAATCTTTAAAAAATATTTGTAGGTGGCACTTAACATATTTATATAGTTGAAGGAAATGCTTTCATTATTTTCTTAAATTTTTATTTTTATTTTTTTTTAAATAATTTTTCAAAATTATTTTCATGAAACAAAATATTTGATTCTGTTTTAATCAGAAGAAAATCATAATAAAAATGAATATACAGAGTCTTTAAAAGATTACATTTTAAACTACACTATGCACTGTCTGGTCTTGAAACATCAGTCACTTACCATCCAGTATCCAAGGAAAAAAGTGGTATTTTTCTAATTACTTGGATTTTTTACTTGCACACTGAATTTGAAGTACAGTAGTTTCTTTTTTTCAGTTAAAGATGAATTGTACTATTGATACTGAGCTAACAGTTGAAACATGTCATGGTTTATTCAATGATAAACAGGTTGGATTGATTTCCGTTGATCAGTTGGATGCAATGGATGTAAAGCTTATTGCCTATAGAACATGATTTGATGAGGATAAAATACAGACTATCTGTTACCATCACGAACAGACCTTGTTGACTAACTATGAATAGCTTGAAAAGAGATGTTGTAATCCATTTAAAACTCATAAAAAGCAAATCAAAGCTGGTTTGAAACCAATTTCATTGGAGATGGCATTTCCTTTAACTATATAAATATGTTAAGTACCAGCTACAAATATTTTTAAAGATTCACATTTATCTTATGACTTTTTTGTGGATGAAAAAAAATCAAATGTTTTTTGTTTCATGAAAATAATTAACCAAAATAAAATTAAAAGAAACACAGACTTTCTTTTAACTTCATTTGTTAAGTACCATTTACAAATTTTCTATGCACTGTTGATTATCATACATGAGGCAATGTTTACCACTTTTTAAAGTCAATCTATCTGTACAAAAAGTAATATCTGCAAAATATATTTAAATAATTTTTTTTTAAATTAATGAAAACAATCTTATTGAATAGTTTAAGAAGTTACTTAGCACAATATCAACATTTTAGAGGTCATAGTGCATTAGGATGATTGTCTTTAATAATAACCTTTCTTGGAAATCCTGCACATACATAGGAAAAAAACTCTAAACCTGGCAGGGTTATATCTTCTAAAGTAGACATAAAACCCTCACAAAATTTTTTTGTGAAATTGAGCAGGCATTGTACATGTTAAGCAAAAAATATTATGAAAATTGAAGAGGACGTATTTTCGATAGACTGATCGTAAGCTACATAGGTGAAAAGTTGTTGATTTTGATGTAATGTATTTGGGTGAGTAAAATAAAATTTCCTATCAAGTATAGGCTTAAACTAGTTAAATATTTGGATTCTACACTTCTTATTTACCCTACATACCAAATTTCAGAAATATTGAAGGCATGGAAGTATTTTTCTTTAATTTAAAAAAAAAATTGAAATTCAGCAATGTTGCACTGGCTTAATTTAGAGGCAAAATAGGACAATTATACACCCCCACCCCTTAAAATTGGAACGGTAAAGTGTAGCACAAAATAATTTGGCACACTTACCTAACTCATGAATGGGAACATTTGTGCCAAATTTCAAGTAATTCGGAGTCGGTGGGTGCAGATTTAAACTTTTTGCTGGTGTTTTGACATGGAATGACCCATCAATAAGTGATATCAGATAAACATATTTTTTTAAAGTTTCACTTTTAAATTTTATAAGTGAACTGAAAAAAAAACAAATAAAAAAATAAAAATATGGAAAAATGCAGATTTTTCATTTTATTTTTATTACTTCTAGAAAAAAAATATCAAATCAAACAAATTTTAGATAAATTCACTTATCAATCTCTTGATTTTGCTTTAAATGAAAACTATTTACCTGCATGACTGATCACAAGATCAGCATTTTTTATGTCTTCATGAATAGAAGATTTATAATCATAGCAATGCACATCTAATCCACAAACCTGTGTCTGGATTGGAATGGGACTTGATCCAGTTTGTACTATCATTCGTTTGAAACCAGCTTGACGAAATTTCTAAAGGCAAAGGATAAACACAAAAATTTTAAATGACCAATTAAAAGATTAAAGACAAAAGATGATTTGCATTGTACAAAGATAACGAAATTATGCCTTTTGTGTTACTATTATCAGTAACCTTTCTTAGATGAAAGTAGCCTGCTTTTTAGAACTAAGTAAAATGACATGGTATACATCACTTCAAGTTGTAATAATGCAATATGCATTAAACTTAGTTCTAATTGAACATGATTTTTATTAAAAGTGCC
>OZ038497.1:65117446-65244946 GCA_964036315.1 Acanthosepion esculentum
CATGCATATGAACCCTGCAAATGCTCTTCACCTGTGGACCACTTGCAAAGAATCCATGATTGAAGATTTCTTGCACCAAGGTTTTAATGCAGCCCATGCAGAAAACATGGTACTGCACTCAACTAATGCAATTTTGATAGAGAACGGCATGAATTGTTTAGCAATTGAGCTGTCTGAACCTATTGGAGTACTGCAGCTTGACCATCATGAATCCGTCCATCACCCAGACATTGCAACACTTACTGATGAACAGAGTCCAACTGCTAATGTTGTGCTTGAATCTGTAGAAAAGAAGAGGAGAGGTGAGGTGCCCAACCACTCCTGTTTCTATGTAAATGCACCAGGAGGCTGTGGTAAAACTTATGTTTAATACCATAATTTCTTATCTGCAATGGAACAACTGCAACATGTGCAGTAGAGATTGAACAGGCATTGCCTCTAGACTACTGTTAGATGGAAAGACTATCCATAGTTTGTTCAAATTGCCTGTCCCACTCACAGAATCCAGCATTTGTAATGTACCAGTCACTTCAGACCATGCAAATTACTTACAAAACCTGCATTTGATCATCTTGCATCAGGCTTCTGTGATCCCTTCATTTGCTCTTTATACTATTGATAAAGCTTTGTGAGATATCCTTGGCGATGCTGCTGTTTTTGGTGGTGAACTTACGCTCTTGGGGAGGACTTTAGGCAAGTCCTACCCATATTCCAAGAGGAACTTGTGAAGCAATCATAAAAATCTGTATTAAAAATTCTCCACTATGGCTAATTTTCATCCAATAGAGATTAAGCTAAAACATCAAAACAGCAGATCAAAGGGAATTTGCAGCATGACTCTTGCATCTTGGAAATGGAACATCAGCAGCTTCACAAGAACCTAATCTTGCTGTTGATGACAGAAGTGCCTCAAATTTCATGCATTGACAGTTCTCTGTGGATGCTATCTTCAACAATACATCTGAGGAAGAAAGAAGGAGCAGAGTAATTCTTTTGCCAAAGAACTCAGACTGCCTCCTGATCAATGAAGAAGTTTGAGACAACTTCCAGGTGATTGCTGCACCTATTATAGTACAGATAAAGTTTTGACAGATGATCCTGCTTGGGCAGAATACTACCAACTTGAATTTCTAAACTTTTTGAGACCATCAGGAATGCTTCCTCATAAATGGCTTCATAACATTTCTATCCAGAATGGACTCTGCAATGTTACAAGACTGGAAGTGGTGGGCACGCATCAACATTCAATTGAGGCTTCCTTGATTAGAGGCTAATTGGCAGACTTGACTTCATCCCCAGAATAAAGCTGGCTCGAAGTGGCATTCACCTTGGAGAGAACTGTTTCCTGTTCGTTTGTCATATGACATGACTATTAACAAGTCACAGGGGCAGACATTTGAGAAGGTGAGATTTTTCTTAACTCAGCCACTGTGCAGTCATGGGCAAATTCTATGTGGCAAACTCTCAGATGTAAGGGTGATGGAGAAGATGGTGAACTGTTACTAAGAACATTGTCTGCTTAGAGGTACTGACTTGAAGGAGTGGAATGTTTTCAGAAATTCTGGAGACCCTTTGATTACATTAGGTATATGTCCTTGGTTTATATATATTAAATGAATATCTTTCAATAGAGGAAACTTTATATGTGGCATGTATTACATAGTTTTGTGCATATACAGATCTATTTTTTCTGTATTCATATCAGAGGTAAATGGTATGGCTCTATGTTGTCAGTGGAGAGTAACACAGACTGAGTGGCATTGGCAAACTTGGAACACATGGTGGACACTCTCAGGTATCTCTATGTGTTGTTTATTTTCCCAGCTTATGAGTATTGCATGTTAAAAATTTGTAAATATACCTGTACAAATATAAGCAATTTTACTATTTGCTGCCTAAGTATCTCATTCTATTATGTATGTAGAGATTTTAATTGCTCCTTCTTCAATGCGTTATTTTCACACATGTAGAAAAAGTTTGTTCACTTAACATTCTAGAAGTCGTTCCGTGGAAATTTCATGGTTACCATTACTAATAAATATTATTATTAATAATACAGAAAGAAAAACAACTTGGTCAAACAAAATTACAAAAAAACTGGAAGGACAAGGCGTTGCATGGCAAATACTTAAAAAGAACAAAAGAAGCAGATGTGAACCAACAGAAGACACATTAGATTGAAAGCTGAGACTGAAGGCCTAACTATTGCAGCTCAGAACCAAAGTCACACAACCAGATCTTATCATTGTAACATAATCAAGGATGGAACTAACCCGAAATGCAAAATTTGCAGAAAATACGATGAAACTTGACTATATTATCTCAGGATGCCAGAACAAGGAAAAAATGAATATACCCACAGACAAAACAAGGTAGCAACACATGTGCACTGGAAGATATGCAAGAAGCACAAAACCAAAACCACTGAGAGATGATATGAACACCAATCAGACACAGTTACCCAAAATAATGATGTAACTATCTTCTGGGACATACCAATTCAAACTGACAGGGAAATAAAAGTCCTGATATTATCATAAAAGCCAAGAAATTGAGGAAGTGTATGCTTATTAACATAGCAGTACCATCCAAGAGAAACGCCTCCATAAAAATGATCGAGAAATTGTCCATAGGATATAGGGAATGGAGACTGAGACTGTACCAATAGTAATTGGGGCTCTGGGCCTCATGAGAAAAGAAATGGACAATTTTATGAACAGTGTCCCAGGTAACATCAACATACAAGTTTCCCCAGATCACCCTACGAGGAACATCTTATATATCAAGAAAAGTGCTATCAATTAAATGACAATTCTCCTATAGGGCCTAAGGACCATAGTTTGGACTCAGCTCTACAGGACACAAAGCAGGAAACATAACATACCCAAATAATAATAATGATGACAACAATAATAATAAAGTGTCTGTTGCACCAGATTCTATCAAACAATTATTTAAAAATAATGTGATATTAACCTTTAAAAGAATTATTTCTCAAATGCATTATCAAGACTTTAGGACAAACCATGTACTTGAATAGAAAAGGAAAAAATCTTTATCTGTTCTAAAAACTATCAAAGTTTAAATTTATTGCAGTATAATTTTTAAGCAAATAAGTATGCATTTATTTTTTTGAAGATGATTATAAAAAAATTAAAAAAATACACTGAAATATTATACATGTTAAACATTTTAAAATCAAACTGGTATTAACCAACCAATATTGGTAAAATTTTAAGGACATTTATATTTTTGTGAGCAATCATACAAGTCTCAGCTTTCAATCTAATGTGTCTTCTGTTGGTTCACATTTGCTTCATTACAAATATTGATAATATCTTGCTTTGGGATTTACTAGTAATATACTGCAAATATACACCTCAATAAATTATTTTATATATTAACTACCTGAGTTACCCTACACTGTATGGGTCATTACAAAAGTAGAAAATATAATAAACAAAAGATTGAATGAAACAAAAGTATACTTAAATTTAAAATTCACTTTCCTTCACAATCCATATTACACATTTTTCTACTTATATACATAAAGAAATCAACATTCTAACTTAATTATTTACCCCTGTTATATCATTTTCTTTGAGTGTGTAAGCATTTGAAAAAAATATAACTTAATTTAACTTAAATTAGTTATATATGATTAGAAACCACCTTTTTCATTTTGTTCATTAATATGCAGAAACATATTTGATATTTTCATAATTCATGCAACATATTTCCATGTATTTTATTGTTAAATAAATATAAAATAAACTTCAAATGAAACTTTTTCATAAAACTTAACCCATTTTTCTCTAGTGCATATACAAATTAAAAATTAGTTTAAAATTTACTATTGTTTTTTTGCAAACAATAAAATGTTCAACTACATATCCCAAACTGCAAAAACATGTCAAAATAGTGAAATTGCCTTCAATTTCAACAGCTGATATCTTGTTTAGTTTCAAAACTATTTTGACAAGATTAGTATGTAAACAGAATTTAATCTTTTCTCATAAAGATTAAATTATTTCTTGTCTGTGATGAATACTTTTTATTCCATATCACTTCAAATTATGTTACTTGGGTACTTGTTTTTCCAGGTTTTCAAAGCTGACAATTTCATTGTGGTTGTGCTCGAGTTATGTTTCTCTCCACATACCAAAATAGTTCTATCTTAAAGAAAAAAAAGCTCCTCAATTTAGCAAGCTTGGTAAGTTTTGAATTTGTCTGTCACAAAAAACTTACAACTTTAGTGGCTAAAATAACAGTAATTCAACACATAAATGAAAAATCACACCTTGTAATGTCTCGTCTAATAATCAGTTGGTTTCATATCTCTGTACCCATACAAGGAAGCACAAACAAATCAAGAAGAGGGCATACTGCATTAATTTTGAACAAAACCGTTGAGTTTGACACATTGCAATTTGTATTGCTAACTGAATGAACATAGCCAGCTGAACCCATTTTAAATCAGACTCATTTCATCAATGGCTATGATACAGTTTAAGTCTTTCTTTGATGATGCATTTTTAAAATGTATAAAGTATTTATACATTGTATTTTGTCCAAACTCACATTTGAATCACTTTTGCCTCAGCTGTTGTTTTTATACATTTAAAACATTAAAACAGAATTCATATTGTAAAATAAAAAATTAATAATCTGGATATTCTTTAAATTTCAGTCACATTTGTTCTAAATTAAATTACATTTTTTTTTAAAGTGTCCAGTTCTCATTTTAAAATGGTCATTCATTTACATTTGTGGCTGGCAATATTTTCAAGAATTCTCAGGATTTGTAGTTTAATAAAATTTACATTTAATCTTCTGTTCAGTAGATGAACTCCTCACCCTTTTTCTTCTAATTGGGAGAAGACGACCAAAGACAACCCAAAATTACTTGCAATTTATGCTGATAAAGTTAAAAACAGTGTGATGAATGAAATAAACATTACAGTGATATAACTTTCAATGCAAAGTCATCTCCACCTCTAAAGGAACAAAGGAAGAAAATGCACTTGGTGAATCTAAGTATTCAAACAACTCTAGCATTTGTTATGAAGAACCACTTCAAATGACCTTCAGTTACAAGTGCCAAGGCCAATAGGTTGCAGTATACTATTAATACTTTTACATTGACCAAGTCACCGATTTTAATCTGTCCACATGTTTCTACAACTGGAATGTAATCTTTTGGTCATTCTGTATCTGTTGAGGCCAAGTGATATGTGTTTATAGTATCTATGGTCTGCATTTAGCTGTGTAGATCTCTCAGTTGGTGACTTAGATTTTGATGTCTACTGTGATAACACATCAGGTGCCCTATCTTTAAACAACAATGACATTTTGTTGTCTTTTCATGGATACAGTATTCTTAGTGTTTTACCCCCACAACAATAACATTTGCCACTTGTTTTTGTCTACTGATTTTTTTTAAAGTTTTTGGGGGGTTGTTCTCCATGCTATGATTACAGTAGCAAGACTACTTCCTTTCCTCCATCTGGTTGGTTTCAAGCACTTAAATTGGAGATGCATTGGTGAGTGGCCTCCATTCTGTAAGCTATCTCAGACTCTCTTAAAAGCCAATTCACTTTTGGCCAGTAACTTTCATAGGATACTCTGATAGTTTATTACACTGACAATTTTGTCCTGCATCATTACTTTCAGTCATGCCATCCTGCTTGTTATATAAACAACACCTAAAAATAGTCATAATAATTTTTTCTTACCGTCATACTTTTTTTTGTCCATACCAGGAACATGTCCTCTGGGACATGAAGTGTCCCTTCTTTGTCACCACATTTTACAATCAGTTATTAGTACAGATACTAGATAAGGGTTCAAAACAGGTTTATTCAACATGGTGTTTTCCATACAAGTACACAACAAAGGGCCATAATTTTTACCAGCTTGTGAAAATGTTAGCTAGGGCTCATAGCAACACTATATCAGTGTTGTTGTTCAAGGTCTATAAGCAAGGAGTCTATAATGTTAGACTGGATACTGACTTGTTCTACATTGAATGTTCAATGTAAGTGTAATGCTAAACTATCTACAGAATTTATGTCCACTTTCTGTTTGTCTTAATATATGTTTGTCATTAGGAAAATAAACTAGATATGTCATCATGCATTTTTACTATTTTTTTTTTGTATTATCATTTAATTTTATTAAGTTATTTGTATATCTTAAGGAAATTGTTAATTAAAACAGTAATTCTGTTTGAAACTAAGGAAGTTTTAGTAAATTATGTTAAAAATTTGGTTACATCCTTTCTTGCATTGCTTTAACACATTTGTGAAAGTTTTAATCTTAACAATTTCAGTAATATTAATTTCTCAATCTAACAACCCCAAATTGCTTTTAAAAAGAATTTGGTGGTTTTCCATAATGTACTCTGCCTTAATTGTCTCCATGCAGATACGGTCAAAGCCCAATTTCACAGTCCATTTACATCATACATCAATTGTAATCGAATCCCCATTTTAGAACCACTCTGCTCATTTACACTTTTAAACTTTAATTTTCCTGAAAGTGAACAGATTTCCCAAGAAAGAAATATTTTCATTAAAAACATAATAAATTATTTCCATAGAAAATATTCTTCTTAGCTTAAGCAATTAGACATTAAATAATATTGATTAAAATATCCTTAATATAATGTATCCACAAGGAAAATTTTAATGTCTTGGGAAAAAACAAAAAAAAAATTGACAATAGTTGATAGAAAACTTGATATTGTAAACAAATAAAAATAGCTGTAACATCAAGACTATTTTATAGAAAATTGTTACTTTCATCTTTACTTGATTTAACTATGCTCCAAAAATTCCAAAGTTTAATTTAAAAAATATTAAAAAGGTATTTTTCATAATATGAGTGGCTTGCATTGGTCAATATTAGTCAAAGGTCAACTTGATTGGGTAATGTGATATTATTTGTGGTAAGTATTCCAATGTTAGAATATCAGTGATTAAACTGGCTACTCTACTCCATGTTCTTGCAAGTGAGGTGGCTTGTTAGCAAGCTAGTAGGACGAAAAATAAGACCTAACAAAGGGTGAAAGAACTCTCAATGAGTCAACGGGCAGATAACTAGATAAACCACTGTGGAGAAAGCAATGGGAAACCACTCCACTATTAATCTTAATCCCAAGAAATATCATGGCAAATAACACACATTAGGAAACCTAATGGCATAAAGGAGGTTAAGTCTATGACAATTAACTCCTCACCTGGTAAGGACCAACATGTGCAACAGGTGTCACCTGACCATCATCCCGTGACTGCTAGCATAAACGGTGTAAAGGGGATAAAATTCCTTGGAACCTACCCCTCGACCAGAAAGGAGTGACAGGTGCCATCGGACCTTTATCCAACAACTGCTCACATCAAACAAAAAATAACTCTCGGGACATGGAACGCTAAGACGTTGAACAACTATGGCTAGTTAGAAAATGTAAAACAGGAGATGAGTAGGCTAAAAATGTGAAACTAGGTGGCCAAACAATGGAGATTTTGTCAGTGACACTCACAGGATTATATATGCAGGTGGAGAGAAAAATGATAAAGGAGTAGGATTGATACTAGATCAAGAATTCAAGAGATGTGTACTGGGATACTACCAATTATTCAAAAGAATTTTGGTAGTCAAGCAGAAAGGAAAGCCTTTCAATGTAGCCAGCATAATAGTGTATACACCGACAGCACAAAGTAAGCAAGAAGAAACTGAACCTTTCTACTCCATGCTAGACAACACCAAGGTTCATTGCAAATCTCAAGAAGTCAAAATTATGATGGGAGATCTGAACACCAAAGTAGGCAGGGAGAGAACAGAGGAGATAGCTGGCAAATTTGGACTAGGAATCCGCAACATGGGAGAAAAGTGGGTCCAATGGTGCACGGCCAATGTCCAGGTAATAGCCAACACATGGTCCCAAAAACATCCAAGACGATTATGGACATGCAGAGGCCACTAGGAGGAGAAACTAACCAAACTGACTACATAACTATCAACAAAAGATTCAGGAATGTAATGGTTCATTGCAAAACCTACACAAGTGCCAACTGTGGAAGTGACCTTCGCTGTGTCATATAGAAACTAAGAATGAAACTACGGAAACTGAAGAAGCTTAACACAGCACCCAAATTGAAATACAACAAAGTCCTGAACGGCCCAAATCTGAAGGAAAAATATATGGACAGTATGAAGAGTACATGCGAGGGAATGGATGAATTGTTGATTTGTTTTACCAGCATATCAACTTCTGTTGGTTATTTAATGCTGAAAATTGTTTTTTTATTCAGGAATATTTCTGAACATTTCAAGTTGTTGTGAGGTTTTAAAATTGTTTTCAAAATATCACAAGTTATATAGTTCAGGAGTATTTTAAAACAAGTTGTATGGTTCAACAGGCTTGCTCTATTTTCTATAGAAGTTGGAAATATGTTATTTTCTTCAGATATCCTTTTATTTGAGCAGTAGGTACATTTTTGAAGAGCATGTTAAGATTTTGAGCTTGGTAATAACTGCTACATATTTTTTGTACTTCTTACATTCTATCAGTTTCTGCCTTGAGTATGTGTGTGTGTCCTATTCTGTCTGTCTTGTCTGTAATCAGCTAATGGCTTTATATTCTCCTTTCTTATTGTCGGCTGATGTTCATATAGTTTATTGTTTAGGAACATGTCCCAAATTGCTTGCCATTTTCTTTTGATATGTTGTAATTTTGTTTTTATAATCTGTGTATGGGAGTTTGATGTTGGTTATTTACATTTTTGTTGCGTCTTTTGCCTGACTGTCAGCTTCATGATTTCCCTTAATGTTCATATGTCTAGGAATCCAAGGCAATGTTACTGTTTTGTGATAAGCTTCTAGGATTTCTTGAATATAGGGATGATTTGTGTTATTTTCTTTAATTGCTGTTGAACTAGAAAGGGAGCCTGAAAATATTATAAATATCCTATAATTTGAATCTTCTATCATTTTAAGTGCCATTTTTATGGCTTGTAGTTCAACTGTATAAATGGATGCATTATTTGATAGCCTGGTTTGTTTGTGAATTTGGCCGTTTGGGGCTGCTGCACCTACTCTATCTAGTATTTTTTATCCATCTGTGTAGAATAATCTATAGTCATGATATTTGTCTCTTAATTCTCCATATATGTCTTTGCTGATTGACACAAAAAAAGAAGTTACAATGTAAAGTCTATGTAAGGTTTGGAAATGTAAAGTCTATGTAAGGTTTGGAAATGTAAAGTCTATGTAAGGTTTGGAAATGTAAAGTCTATGTAAGGTTTGGAAATGTAAAGTCTATGTAAGGTTTGGAAATGTAAAGTCTATGTAAGGTTTGGAAATGTAAAGTCTATGTAAGGTTTGGAAATGTAAAGTCTATGTAAGGTTTGGAAATGTAAAGTCTATGTAAGGTCTGGGTTCATATGTTTTTTTGCTATGCTGGGTTATTTGGATTGGATTGCAGTTTTAGTGCATATTGGAGGGATAATTTTTCCCAACTCAGAGATAATAGTGGTTCATTGGCTTCTATATAGAAACTTTGCATGGGTGAAGTCCAGAAGATTCCAAGACAATCTCAGGCCTTGATTTTGTATAATTTGTAGCTTTTTGAGATAGGACTGAGGTGTGGCAATGTAAATAATGCATTCATAGTCTAATTTTGATAAGATATATAACCTATATATTCTGAGCATTACTTTTTGGTCAGCACGCCAATCCAATTTTGATATTAACTTTAGAAGCTTCAAAGCCTTTTGACATTTTTGCTTAAAAGGTAGTCAATGTGTGCTTTGAAGGTGAGTTTGCTATTTAGTATGATTCCTAGATATTTTATTTGTTGGACTATGGGAATTATGTGTCCATTCAATTTTAATTCTGGATCAAGGTGATAGGCTCTTTTTTTGCAGAAATGCATACAAACAGTTTTTGTTTTGGATAAACAGAATCTGTTTTCATTTGTCTATCTTTCTATCATGTTTAAACAGGTTTGTAGATATCTTTCAAGGGAAGGTATTTTTGGTGATGAATATGATATTAAGAAATCATCTATATATAGGCATTTTTCAATTCCTGGATTAATGGTTTTAATAATACTATTTATTTTTAGAATAAATAGTGTGACTGATAAAATGCTCCCTTGAGGTACTCCTGCCTCCTGTTCATAGGTGTCTAAATGCTCGGTTTGACAGGAAGTTTTGGATGAATATAGCCATTCTTCCTTTTATCCCCATCTGGTGCATGTCTTTTAATATACCATACTTCCGTGACACTACATGGTGACCTTGAACCAGGTCCTCACAAATAAAAGATTCTAGTCATAAAAGGTGATCATTGGTTCCTTGGTTTTTCCAGAATCCACTTTGGTAACTAGATAAGATATTGTTTCTCTCCAAGTACCACATCAGTTGAGAAATTACCATTCTCTCCATTGTTTTGCAAATGCAACTTGTTAGTATGATGGGTCAGTAGTTTGTTGGGTTGGAATGGTCTTTGCTGGGTTAAAGAATTGGAGTGATGATAGACTCAAGCCATAATTCTGGAAATTTGTTTCCAAGTTTCTCTTTCGGATTTTTTTATTATATAGCATGCTTTTCCTCAAGCTTGCTTGTAGTTTTGTAAGTTGATTGTGGTCTAACACTTTCACCCCAGCCCCTCAACCTCTGACATCTTACTCTCTGGGTTGAGGTGTCTACTCGGTCTTAACATCCGTAGATCATTTGACCGGTCCACTGGTTTAATCCTGCTTCCTGCCCACATTGTGTTTGGTTTGATCCAGAAAGCAGAAGTGATGTTCATCCATTCACAGTCGACTGAAGATGTAGACATGGCTGGAGAGTCTGTGCTAAGAAATTTAGAATGCACCAAAAAAAAAAAAATATATATATATCTGCAGAAAGCTAGACAAACAACTATTCAATGTTTGAATTGTTAATATCTTTTATATGGCAGAAAAGAATAGTATCGAAAAGATACGGGATACAGAAAAGAAAATAATTGACATAAAAACTCATACACTGGATTCTAGACAAAGAGAGAGTGGGTTGTGATTAGCTTATTGTGAAATCGTTTCAGAACGAGACACGATTCTTGCGATGGAGAGATAAAGATTTCTGTGCGTGGCTTAAAGTTTATAGTTGCGTTCCTCCTCGGCAGTAGTAACAGTAGTAGTAATCTTCATGGTAGCAGAAGCATTGGTACTTATATTAACAGTACATGATAGCGGGGGTTTTGTTCCAATCCCTGACATCACTTCCAGTCTCCAATATCTCTCCACCCAGCTCGACTGCACTCAATGACAGACGAGCACAAAAACAACCTTTTGATTATTGTAGCTTGTTCAACATTTCCGTTTTCAGTGGTAGTAATAATAGTAGTAGTCTTAGATTGTTGGAGGAGTAATTCGCTTTTTCGTACTTATATCAACAAAATATGTTAGCGGGTGTTTAGTTCCAATCTCTGACATCACTTACAGTCTCCAATCTCTCTCTACTCAGCTTGACTGCACTCGACAGCAGACGAGCCAACCACTCTGTCAACATATTTCTGTGCACGTTTATAAAGATACACCTGGCTGATCATAAATCGACCCTTGGCCCACATTGATTATCACGAGTGCTGCCTTCAACCAAAAATCATGTGAATTTCAAAGTTCCTCATAGCCTTAGTAAGCTCTACTTCAAATTTGAACTGATAAAAATTATCTATCATCTTCCATTGTCTTCCTAATGACACAATTCCAAATGGGCTAGATCAGATTTCCATCAGTAAACAAAATTGTTCTGATCTAATTTCGCTGTTCAAATCTACTCCAATTTCAATAAAAAATAAAAATGTGTGTGTGTGTGTGTGTGTGGTTCCCAAACTCTCTCTGCTACATTTCCTCCCCTACCCATCTGTCATTTACTAGTAAATGACACACAAGCTTTCCTATCAACAAAATATGAGAAAACCCAGTCCAACAGGCTTCTGACTAGGGTCTACTTAAACACACGTCTCTTCCAGCATGCAAAGGTAGAGTCCTCAGTTCTTCTTAGGGATCATTATGCCCACTTACATTTTCATTGTCCTTACGATACATATGTACATGTAACTTCCGGTTAAAGTTACTGTTGTGGTGATCTTGTGCAGTAGAACCTTTTCACATAGTTCACTAGTTCGAGTGTTCTTTCCCTTTTTTTTTATTGGAGTTCGCAACACTCTTTACCAATTATTTCAGTCTCATTACAAAAATAAAAAAAAATTTGATTTCTTTCATAAATCTGTCCCTCTGATTTTGTCTCGCCTTCACAACAGGATTTGTCGAACTTTTTGTTGGTTCAGGTCCTTCCCCAACAATCATGGACTCTTCTTCAATATCAATTAGGGGTCCCAATGCACTCGGGTCGGACCTACCTTGGTAAAGTGCACTGACTGGAATCCCTCCTTCACTCATGCACAGTTTATTCTGCCCGGTCGACAACACTGCACGCCTCTTCAACCACCACCAAACTAGCAAGGCCACGACTATCATTAGCATAATTCCCACAACGGTCGGCCAGGTTATTAGAGCAACCAAATTCTCTTTCCAGCCCGAATTCGGCGTACCTATCTTATCTAACTCCGACTTCAACTGTCCAAGATCAATCTTATTGATTGGCCTTAACAACGCCGGCATCTTTTCTAGTGACATCTTAGGAATCTTTCTTACAATGGGTTCCTACAATCCCGTCCATCCACTGGCATTCGTTCCTACCAGCTCTAACAAAACCTCATTCTCTTCAGACTTCTCTTAATCGTTCTGGAGTTATTATACACGGAGACAGGTGTCCCAGCGACAGCATGTCTAACTGTGCTCTCACATGCTCTAACAACACCATTAAAGAGTGACTTGTTTAATGTACCTTACTCATTATAGCTAATAATTGAAAATACCTTTGCAGAAACCCCTCTAATTTTTGTAATTCAGTTGTTATAGACGTGGTTACATTTATCACTTCCTTTCTAAAAACCCGTAGGTGAGAAATCAACCAATTGATACTCCCTCTATTCTTAGCCAATTCCAGCCTAGTAACATTGAGTATGAATACACTCTCTCTAACCGACTGAGCCATTGCTTGTTGTCTCTGTTCTACCGCCTCTAATTTCCTCTTAATTACTCTCACTTCACCTTCGGAGGCTGTACAAAACAACATGCTTAATGCCTTTCCCACTATAGGTAATACTGCCCTCTTTTGCCTGGTCTGGAACAAATTCCTTTCAAATAGTAACTCATATCCTTCCATTGTCTCTCAAGTATTAGGGATTCCTGAGCTAAGGGGTATAATATACAGTGGTATTCCGGAGTCTGTAAATAGTCTCCGGCAACTTGGGTCCTGGCTGTATCTAGTTTGTCCACTTTGGTCTTCAACAGAACCAGTAACTTATCATACGGCTGCAGGTCTCTCACCAAAGTTATCAACCACTTTGATCTAGTTATAATCACTTCACTAGTCTTCTTAAATACAGTATTCTCACTGTGTTCACAGGTATTAGCTACCACAACTAGCATCGTCAGTACCACGAGCATCCTCTTGTCCATGGAGAGAATAATTTGTCTTAATCATTCTCTTGTTTTTAGCGGGTGGTTACATATTAGAGCGATACCTCAAGCACCGACCCACACCACCACCAGTGCCGTGCATGCATGGGGCCCATCCACACAGTTCACCAGCACCGATAATAAATGCACAGTTAGTCCCAGACCATCACTCTTTCACCACAGCCACTATACTGATTTCACTTAATCCTTGGGCTTGGGCTGCACCGCCCCCCCCCTTAATCACAGTTTTAGTGGTAATTCCTCATTAACACAAGGTGCTTTTTCAGCCCGCAATTTACTCTGCAATTGAGCTAACGGAATTTCATTCTCTTCCTCCCATTCACTCAGTTCTTCTTCCCTAAGGTTAGGCTCAATCCCTGCTTCCTCAGAATGCCTCAGCCTTCGAAGGGTAGTTGGGCTAATTTCAATCTCCTCACTCCCTTCACTTTCACTCAGCCTCTAACCCTTCAGGTTCTACCAACGTAGTTTTCCTCAGCTTTTTCTGTTGAGTTTTTGTTTTGGCTCCTTTCCATTCTCCTATTTCAGCTAACTTTATATCATTCACGTGCACTCTCTTTACTTGTCCAGTCAATTGTTCGCAGATCACAAAGGAAACCGAACCCGTCTGCTCCACGATCCTATAGTATGGACTCCATCTCTGGTCCAATTTACCTTCTCTCGGGTGTATTTTATAATACACTGGATCACCTATCTGGAAGGAAACTTCTCTATTTTTATTTACTCTATCGTTTCGCTGCTTCTGGGCTCTTTGAATCCTCCTCCTCACCTGGGTAAAAATTTCATGCTGTTGTTCTAAAACTATTTGGTGATGATCCTCTCCTAAATACTTTCTCCTAGGTCATAAAAGATTGTCTATAGGTAAGACTATACCTTGCCATATATCAAGTAATAAGGGGAAAATTTTGTCGTCTCGTTCATTGAAAATCTCGCAGCTGCTAACGCTTGGGTTACAAATAAATCCCAATTTTCCTTATTATCCTCTGTTAGTTTAGTTAACACATCAGCAAGGATCTTAGGAAATCTCTCTACCTTAGCGTTACTTTGGGGGTGATATGGAGTGGTGGTTATGTGCTGTATATTTAATTCTCCCAACGTCTCTCTCATAATCTGATTCACATTCTCCGATCCATTATCAGTAACCAACTGTTCAGAGGCCCCATACCTAGGGAATATTTCGTTAAGTATTATATCTGACACCGTTCGTGCCTTCTTATCCGGTATGGCATAATTCGGAACATCCATTTCTAATACTGGGGCAACCCAACTCCTTCGACTCTGTATTTGGCATGTTACACATTTTTTTTTACATGGTTCACAACATCAGTAAACAACTTAGGCCAGTAGTAATTTCTCATTATTAATCCATACGTCTTATCAATTTCCAAGTGTCCTAACCTCCTATGGCTCTGGTCTAGAATTTGAGCTCTCAACTTCTCAGGTATCACCATTTTTAAACTTACTTCCTCATCTCTTCCTGAAAGGTAATACTCCATCGTGCACCATATATTTGAAGGTACACCCTGCCTCTACCCTGCTATCTCGCTATCCTCTTGGCTTTGCCTAATAATATCTCTCCAATGGGGGTCGGAAACAATCACTGTTTCACTCGTTTCCTGATCTTCCCAACCAAGTCTCTCCTTCAATGCCTGTGAATCACATTAATTTGGAATGCTTTATCATCCACACCTGGCTCCAACCTGACAGATTCAGTCTCTAATTGCCTCGGAATCCTCGATAACAGGTCAGCACAGGTATCATCCTTCCCTGCCAAATATTCTATTCTACAGTTATACCCACTTAACTTCAATGCCCACTGTTGTATCTTCTTATTCGTCCACTCCGCCTCTAAGAAATATTTGAGGGGTTGGTGGTCTATTTTAATGGTAAGCACAGCCCCACTCAAATAATAATCTAATTTCTGCACAGCATCCTTCTCTTTTCCTCCTTATGTCCCTTTTAGACCAATATAGTCCGAAGACTAGAGTCCTTTCTGGCCTTACTTGGTCCCAACTGGACAACACAAATGCAACCCTCTCTCCTCTTTCAGACGGCCATGGTAATTCCCACAGGTCTATCCTGGCCACGGCCACCAGTCTAACAATTTCACCCCAGCCCCTCAACCTCCAACGTCTTACTCTCTAGGTTGAGGTGTCTACTCAGTCTTAACCGAACTTAAGGGAGTGATCGGAGGTCCCCTGAACATCTGTAGATCATTCGACTGGTCCACTGGTTTAATCCTGCTTCCAGCCCATGTTGTGTTTGATTTGATCCAGAAAGCAGATGTGATGTTCATCCATTTATGGTTGACTGAAGATGTAGACATGGCTGGAGAGTCTGTGCTAAGAAATTTAGAATGCACCAAAAAAATATATATCTGCAGAAAGCCGGACAAACAACTATTCAATGGTTGAATTGTTAATGTCTTTTATATAGCAGAAAAGAATAGTACAGAAAAGAAACGGATTACAGAAAAGAAATTGACATAAAAACTCAGACACTGGATTCTAGACAGAGAGTGGGTTGTGATTAGCTTGTTGTGAAATCATCTCAGAACCATATACGACTCTTGCAATGGAGAGATAAAGATTTCTGTGTGCGGCTTAAAGGTTATAGTTTCAGTTCTCCTTGGCGGTAGTAACAGTATAGTAATCTTTGTGGTAGAAGAAGCATCGGTACTTATATTAACAGTACATGTTAGCGGGGGTTTTGTTCCAATCCCTGACATCACTTCCAGTCTCTGATATCTCTCCACCCAGCTTGACTGCACGTGACAAGCCCAAAAACAACCTTTTGATTATTGTAGCTTGTTCGACATTTCCGTTTCCAGTGGTAGTAATAATAGTAGTAGTCTTAGATTGTTGGAGGAGTAATTCGCTTTTTCGTACTTATATCAACAAAATATGTTAGCGGGTGTTTAGTTCCAATCTCTGACATCACTTTCCAGTCTCCGACCTCTCTCTACACAACTCGACTGCACTCGACGGCAGGCGAGCCAACTACTCTGTCAACAAATTTCTGTGTGTGTTTATAAAGATAAACCTGGCTGATCATAAATCGACCCTTGGCCCACATTGATTATCACAAGTGCTTCCTTCAACCAAAAATCATGTGAATTTCAAAGTTCCTCATAGCCTTAGTAAGCTCTACTTCAAATTTGAACTGATAAAAATTATCTCGATCATCCTCATTGTCTTTCTAATGACCCAATTCCAAATGGGCTAGATCAGATTCCCATCAGTAAACAAAATTGTTCCGATCTAATTTCGCTGTTCAAATCTACTCCAATTTCAATAAAAAAATATATGTGTGTGTGTGTGTGTGTGTGTGTGTGTGTGTGTGTGTGTGTGTGTGTATTTGTGTGTAGTTCCCTAACTCTCTCTGTTACAGTGGTCGGGTTATATAAAAATATTTTTGGCATTTTTTTCCTGGTTTTAACTGCTTCTCTGAATTCTAGCGTGAACCAGGGTTTTGATTTTATATATGGTTTAAAAAGATGATTTGAGTATTATTTGTCTTGCTATTTATGTTAGCATGTTTGTTAAAGACTATTGGTTCTGGTTCAATGAGAATTTCCATGTTGATTTGGGATGAGCAGAGTTCATTGAATTTTAGCCTGTTAGCTTTGTGTAGTTGCCATTTTAGATTCCTTTCTTCTGGCATAGGCTTGCTTATATTTAGGAAAATAGGCAAATGATTACTGCTGCATTGGTCATCATGAACTTTCCATTGAAAATCTATAAAAATTTATGTGGAGCATATGCTTAGGTCGATGGCAGATGTTGATCTGGTACCTGAGTATAGGTATGTGTGCATTTGGTTATTAGGGATACATAAATCAGATGATTCAAGTAGAGATTCTATAATTTTACCAATTTGATTGGGATTCCTACAGCCCACATTTTGTTGTGTGCATTAAAATATCCCATTAGTAGAAATGAGGTGGGAAGTTGTCCAATTAGCCCTTCTATTTCAGCTTCATTCAGTCTGTTTTGGAGGAATATAAATTGAACATAATTGTTGTTCAATGAAATGAAGCTTTTACTGACAGTCTGTAGATTAGTGTTTAATTGTAGTTTTTCATGGGGGTATTGATTTTTTTAACCAATATTGAAGAAACCCCCCTCCCAACTTGACCTGTTCTCTATTGTTGATACATTAATTTTGTGGTAAGTTTCATATTCTTTAAAGGAGATGTTATCGGTTTCTTTAAATGGCTCCTGTAAGCAGACTGTAAGGAGTTGTTTGATTTTCTCAGTTTGGTTTAACACTTCTACAGCTCCATTGTATTATACTTGTATTCTGTTTGTCCATTTGAGTGGTAATTGTTTTTATTTTAGAGAGTGGATCTCAAAGATGACTATGTTTTTGGTTGTCAATTTCTATATATTCCATGCTTTCTATATTGTTTGTTTTCCTTATTTGTGAACTTGTTCTTTTAAGTATTTGTATGTTCTTGATCATTTCAGTTCTTTTCATTTTTGCTTTTTTTCTGATTATCTTTATGTGGGTTGTTGTCCTGCTTATTTGCTTTTAATTCTATTTCTGTGTTTTAGGGTTCGATTTTGTTTATTATTGAGGTTTGATTGATTTTTGTTCTGTCAGTTTTCTGTTTGTGTAATTTTCCATTTGAAACATTTTGAGTGTTTTGTAGTTGAAAATTTGTTAGTGAATTCTGTGTTGGATTTACACTGCTTGTGATTGGTTTTGGTTCAACTGTAGGATTTAATGCTGGGTTTTCTTTGGAGATTTTTTAATTTTTTCTTCTGAATTTTTTCCAGTTGCTATGATTTGATTTCATTTTGGCTACTGAATACAGTTTTGAGACCAATTAAGAGAGAATTCACTTCATCTATTAGTGTCTTCGAGTTATTGACCCAGACTGGTGCTTCAATTAAGGGATTCGGCTTGCTTTCATTAATAGTTTATTTATTCTTTGAGCTATATTGGCATAATTATTTTTGGTGTAGGTCATCACCTCTTTCTGAGCTTCTGGAAAGGGGATGGTTTTTTTGGTATTTCTTTTTCTCGTTTAAAAATGCTGCAGTTCTTCGAGTGGGCTTGATGGTTTTCAGAGCAGTTTGAGCACCTGGTCTCATCTAGGCAGTCCTCCTCTATATGGTTTGGGTCCCTTGTACCACATTTTCCACATTTCCTGCAATTGTTCTTATGGTGTTCAAACTTCTAGCACTTGAAACATTGGAGGGGGTTCAGAATATATTGTTCAACCTTTGTTACTTCATATCTGATCTTTATGATTTCTGGTATTTGGGGAGTAATGAATGTTAGTATGTAAATGCTTGTATTTATTTTTTCCCCTGGTGGTTTTTCTTTGTTGTAATCCAGCTAGCATCAGTGACACCTTTATTTTTAAAGTCTGATTTTATTTCCTCCATGGTGCATAGGAAGAGTTCACTATTTCTTATTACTCCCTTTGAGAAATTTAAGTTTTGTGGGGGTAAGTTTTGATACTAATATCTTGGAATTTTGTTAATTGTAATAAAGTGTTCACATATTTTTTCGTATCAATCTCCACCAGCAATGTTCCGTCTCAGAGTTGTTTTGATACTTTTCCGTGTGATATTTTTAGAGAGGACTTTTTGAACCAGGAATGGTGACATTCTAGTTAATGGTTCATCATAAGTTGCCTCCAAGTCAATAAATTGTGGAAAGTTATTATCATATTCAGTCTCCAAGTCTTAATCAGAGTTCATATGAGGTCTCTTGGATGATTTTTAAAAATTTTGTCATGGATAGTTTTAAGATTGATTCATCATCTATGCTCCCTACCCACCTTGGAGTCTGATACTGGGATATAGCAAGGGGCAAACCCATTTGCCTTGCCCTGCTGGGACCACATAAATAGTATACTCATTTTAGAAGATGTTCTTGAGCACCTGTGTTCCATTTTTCTGATATCCAAGTATTATGGGTTGCTTTGGATTTTGCAGCCATGTCATTCTTTATCTTCCAAATGGATTGACCCTCAGCCACTGCTTTCCATTACATATTTGGGAACGGGTATTTGTGATATTGGTGGAGGACTGGGGTGGAGTGTGAGTTGTTAGTTATAGATTTAGTGTGGATTATATATGATGGGGCTTGGTGTGACCAGCCAATTGATCAGATTGGGTCACTTTGACCGACTGTCTAGTCCAAGTAAGGGTGGCCCCTTTGGAGGACTTTTACCCCCTGCAGAGTTGCAGTTGGCATATTCTATGGCCCCAACTTACAAGGTGGCATAGATGCGAGGGAAAAAATGAAAATGGAAACTCGAAATGGGACACACTAAGAGAAGCTTTTGTGATATCAGCAAATATCATCCCAAAGGAAAATGGATGAAGAAAAAAAAAAAATATGAATGGATAACTGTTGAGATTCTCAAAATGAAGCAAAGGAGGTAGAAAACTGTCAGGACACAGAACAGAATACAGAAAAATAGACAATGAAATAAGGACCAAAAGAAAAAGAATGGCTAAACAAAAAAATGTGCAGAAATACAGAGATTGAGTACCACAAACAAATGACACATGTATAAACAAATAAGGGAACTAACAAGACAGAAGACTTGCCTGTCAACAACATGCATAAAATCCAAGGTAGGAACGCTCATATTAGAGAAGGAGAAGATTCTTCAGTGCTGGAATGAATATATTGGAGAACTCTTCCTTGATGAAGGAGAACAACCGGCAAGACACAGAATCACCGACATGCCTGAAATTCTAAAAAGTAAAGTAGAAGCGGCAATGGCCAAATTGAACTGAAACAAGGTGGCAGGGCCAGACGAAATAGTAACAAAGATACTGACAGCCTTAGATGATTTTGACAGACAAGATTACAGAAATAATAAATGAAATCTAAAACAGCAGGGATATACCGGAAGATCTCAGCAGATCTATTTTCATAGCACTACCTAAGAAACGAGGCACAAACAAATGTGAACTCAACTGAACAATCAGCTTAATAAGCCACATAACAAAACATAACATCCACATTCTGATGAATAGAGTGCACAGCAGAATCAGACCAGGGATAGGAAAAGAACAATGTGGGTTCGTTAAACAAGGAACAAAATATTCATGCTCATAATGTTATCAGAAAGAGCAATATGAATGCAGAAGAACATGCACCTGTGTTTTATAGACTATGCAAAGGTGTTCTATAAATTATGCTACAAAGAAATGTTGGAGCTGCTCAGTCCTTGACATATTTGGGAAAGATATCAGAATAATCAAAAACCTCTACTGGCAACAAACCGCTTGCATAAAGATAAAAAATGAGTTCAGCAGATATACAAAAATAGAAAGGAGGTGTAAGGCAAGGATGTGTCTTCTCACCAGACCTATTCAACCTATACAGCAAGGCAATTCTGAGAGAACTGGAAAGCCTACCAGGATTAATCACTGGCAGCCACAATCTTAACATAAGATATACAGATGACACTATGACACTGTGCTGATAGTAGACACAGAGAGGAAACTACAAAACCACCTACAGAAGGTAGCAAAGGAGAGCGAGAAGAAGCATAAACTACAAAAAGACAATGCATGGTCATCAGCAAAAAGATGAACCCGAAATATGATTCACAGGTTGGGGACACTAAAAATCAAGCAGGTGCGGAAATTTAAATATCTGGAAAGTCTTCTGACAGAGGACGGTAAGTGCAACACCAAGATCCAAAGATGTATTGGGATGGCTAAAGACACATTCCAAAAGCTAGGCAGAGTATTACGAGACTGGAGGCTTTCATTGGAGAGCCATGATCACCTACGTCACAGCACAACACATAAAAGAAGAATGTCATATTTGTATTACCATCTGACAGCAACAATACAAATTTGTGTTGACATTTCTAGACTGAATTGTTTCAATTTGTATGTATGGTGGCACATAATAAAAAAAAATTCAGTGTTTTTTGTAGACTAATCATTTTCCTGTACTTTTTTTTTTTAAGAGGACAATCATTACTTTTAAAAGTTAATTCTGGGGCATATTCTGTCACAAAGGTTGATCATAAACATTATAGAATGTGTAAGTTGGCAAAGCTTACTATACTGGTCAGAATTGAATGGGTGTGGTTTGAACCCAGTGGGTGGGGAATCCTTAAAGTGATGAATTTAACTCTAAATATAAAACCAAAAATTCCACAAACAATTAGTACAGCTGCAACAATAGAAGAGTGAAGATGCCTTGCCACTCCCAGATTCCTTAGCAATATATGGTAACGGGTATTTGGCCAACCTGTGGACATTGATATTTTCTTTTTCTCTCTCTGAAACAATGTTGCTCCTACTGTGCCACCCCATTGAAAGTGTGAAGCAAAGGGACCTAAGAAAAATGTCAATTGATCATTCAGTCTGTAATGTAGTGCTTGAAAAATTGCTAACAGAACAAAGATAACATAAAATGTAATATAAAGTATATAAAGAAAACTCTAATCATTTACTATTTTTTATTTCAGTCTTAAGTAATAAAATATTTTTGGTGTAAATGATTGATATTTAAAGAAATAAAAAATTTTAGGAAACAAGTGCAATATTTATTTTTTAAATCACTTTACCACAAGCAAGGCAACAAAACCACAAGGGATTACTGAGTGTAAGCATGACCAAAATAAAAACATTATTAAGAAGAGAGAAGAACAGGAATTAAGAAGACAAGTTAAAATTGGCATTGCATTTAAATTTTTGAAGATCAAACTTGACTGGAAAGCAAGAGGCCAGAAGAGAGTTGTGCAAGAGAAGAAACTGTTAGCACAGAACATCATCTAGCCAGTTTAACTGTAAAATGAGTTCTAGCTGTCAATCTAGCATTATGTTAAAATTTGTAAAATTGAGGTACCAAAGAGGAAAGCTCATTTGAACAATTACCATTATTTATAGAAAAGGCACAGGGAAGTTACATTATGGCAGTGGGAAAGTAACTTCAACTTTACTCCTAAAGGCTATAGCCCAACATATCATAGCATTTTGGATTCCCAAGTGTTGTGTCGTGTATAGTGCCAAGTACTATTTTCTACCTGTTCTAGTTGGTGTCAGTTTATATATATATGAGCTACCTGCTCATATGCAAATTATACTAATTTGCATATCACCACATCTCCCTATAACGGAGGGGCCTTATGCCGCGAGTACTTCTTGTACTTCTTGTGCCCTCCTGAACATCTTCCCCTATCTCTCTCCTTTCCTTTGGAGATCTAGATCTATCACGTCTATGATCAAACTGTTCCTCTTGCATGCTCTGGTCTTCTTCTATCTCGTCCCATTCTACTTCTTCCTCTGCGGTTTCACTCTGCATTAACTCTTCTGTTACATCAATAATGGGCATCTCTGAAGGCATTTCCTCATCCGATTCTTCTCCTTGGGATCTTATTTGGTCAGCATGAACTAGAACACTGTTCCCATTTTCTTTATTTAATATTGCAGTATTATGTCCTTTCTGCATAATAAATTCGGCTGATTCGGGTTGCATATTCCTATTTCTTTTGTACCACATCTTTTGATTTGTGGCATATGACATAGTCAAAGGGGATCTTAATTGTCTGCCCATTAAGGCAGATGGACTTTCCGGCCTGCTCGCATGCGGAATTGTTCTGTAACTTAATAATAGTCTTGGTAGGAAAGCATCGATTTCCTCCTTCTGTTGCAAGCATGCTTTTATGCCCTTCTTTATCGTCTGGAGCATCCTTTCCGCTGTCCCATTACTTTGAGGGTGGTAGGGAGGGGTCTTGTAAGGTCTACATCCTATTTTTCTTAGCCATTCATGCAAATCAATATCTGCAAATTCTGGTGCGTTATCGGTCACCAATGTTCTAGGTATCCCATTTCTCGAAAATATTACTCTTAATATTTGTTTGACGGTGGTACTTTTTTTATCAGGTACTCTCACCACTTCAGGCCAACCTGAATATGCGTCTACTAATATTAATAATAATCCTATCCCATTGACATAGGCATGGTCCATGTGTACTCTGCTCCATGGTTCCACTTCTCGGGGCCACACATGTATTTTCTTTTGCTTGAAATTCCTGAGTTCTGTGCATTTTTTGCATCTTTTTACGTAGTCTTCTACGTCTCTTGAGAACCCTGGCCACCACGCTTCCAATTTTAATCTTCTTTGCGTAGCTGCCACTCCACAATGTATGTCATCGTGTACACTTTTTATAACCTGTCTCCTCAGTGTTTCTGGGGGAACTACCAAGTCTCCATTACATATTACCCCATTTTCTATCGTCATTTTATGTCTGATTTCTTTGAATGGTCTTTCAGCCATTGAACAATTTCCCCAACGATTCTGTTTTATCCTTGACATTATTCTATTTAACACTGGGTCATTTGTAGTTTCATTAGCCATTTTATCTACAGATATTACATCGGTTTCTACAAGGTGCAAGAATGTGTCTTCAAATTCCTCGTCGTTTTTGTCCTTCTCCTCTCTATAAAACCTCAATCTAGATAAGGCATCAACGTGCGGTATCGTATTCCCTTTAACATATTCAATGTCAAAGTCGAACGCCATCAGTCTAATCGCCCAACGTAATATTCTGGACATTGTAACTTTCGGTAGTTCTTTTCTTGGGTTGAAAATAAATTCCAGTGGTCTGTGATCACTTTTCAACAAGAATTTTTTTCCCATCAAAAACTGTCTTGCTCTATCCGTTGTCCACACTATGGCTAGTGCCTCCCTTTCTATATTCGAATAATTGTGTTCAGTCGTTGTTAATCTCCTTGATAAGTACATTATGGAATGCCCCTCTTGTGACAAAATACCAGATATGGACTGCTCACTGGCGTCAGTAGTTAGAGTTATGTCCTTCTTAGGGTCAAAAATTTGTACTATTGGCTTTTTTGCTAAAATTTGTTTTAAGTTTTCAAAGGCTTTCTGTTGGTGTTCTAACCAAATGAATTCCACATTTTTTTTTCTTAACTTCGCAAATGGTTCTGTCAACTCATTATATTTTGGTACGTATTTTCTATAAAAATTTACCAAACCTAAAAAGGACTCCAACTCTTTTTTATTTTTTAGTGTAGCCTCTTTTAAAATTTTCTCTATTAGTACTTTATCTAGAGAGATCCCTTCCTTTGATATTGAGTAACCCAAAAATGATATTTCATTACTGTTGGTTACACACTTTTTTGTATTTATTGTCATACCAGCGTCTCTTAGCCGGTTGAGTATATTTTCAGTTTTTTTTTTAAAATCATCTTCATTTAAATCTCCAACACATATATCGTCTTGATAACAGATGGTATTTTCAACATTCCCTATTACTTTTTCAATAGCTTTTTGAAAAATTGCACTTGCCGTTTTTATGCCATACTGCATCCTTTTCCACCTTAACAGGCCTATAGGTGTGTTTATGGTCGTCACTTCTTTAAAATTTTCATTTATCGGTATTTGGTGGTAAGCTGATTTTAGGTCTATCTTCGAAAATACTTTCATTCCAGCAAGTTTATGTAAAGCTACTTCCACATTCGGAATAGGGTACGAGTCGGCGCAGACTTTATAGTTCATCCCTATTTTATAATCTCCACAAATCCGCAGGTCCCCATCTTTTTTTTTCAATACGACAATGGGTGATGCCCATTTACTTCCTCCTGGAGGGGCCGGTTCTAGTAAGTCTTCCTTTATTAATTTTCGCAATTTAGCTATTACCAACGGTAATAAATGCACTGGTATTTTTCTCGCTTCATAGTAGGAGGGGGAAACATTTTCTTTTAATTTCAGGCTAGCTTCATAATTTTTTAATTTTCCTGTTTTTTCAATTTCTATCTCATTAATCAACTTCATTGAATTTATTTTTAATACGTCATTCCCCAGTAGTCCATGCGTTTTTCGGCAATTTGTAACTATAATGGGTACTACTTCATATTTTTCTTTTAGTTCTATTGAACCTTCAAAGTAACCCATAATTGCTATAATCGAGCCATCAAACTGACGCAATTGTAGGTTGCTTTTTTTTAAAAATGGTTTTCCCATTTTTTTCCACAAATTTCTGGGTATTATCGTGACTTCACTACCTGTGTCGATTTGCATTTCAACAACACAGTCGTTGATTTTCATTTTTATTTTTGTATCTCCGTTCTTAGATCCATTATTTTGTATATTATCATTTTTTACATTAAAAATCTGTCTATTTTCATCCTCTATTCTTTCCACATTTTTCGTTTTACATACTGCTTTGAAGTGATTTTTTTTTAAACACTTTGAACATGTTTTTCCATAGGCTGGGCATTTTTCTTTTTTCATTTCATGAATTTTTCCACAGTACGCACAATTTTTTCTTTTTGTTTGTACCGCATATGTTTCGGCCCTTATTTCTTCGTAGGATTTATTTTTATTTTGGTTGTAGGTATGTATTAATTCCTGCTGTTGTATAAATTCTAGACACATGTTCAAGGGCATGTTTGTAAGTTGTAACTGTTCCATTAACTTATATCTATGTGCTGAATTATGCATACCTTCAATTAATCTTAGTTGGATTAATTCTTCTTCTGTTGTCTGCTCTCCTGTTCCTAGTTTTTCGAATTCACAGTATTTACTCGCACTTAAGCGGTGTAAATATTTTACTATCGGTTCATCCACTTCCTGCTTCATTGCCATAAACTTAGTCCTTTCTGCAATCACCAGTCTTTTCTTTGGCCTCATGTTTCCCTTGATAACCTGACTTATTTCTTCGAAAGTCATTTCTTCTAGTTCTCAAGGGTACACCATTGTAGCAACCTTCATAATCGCTTCACAACCAGCGGTAGCCATGAACAAGTCGGTGATTTCATTTTCCCCTCCTCTATTTTTGAGGTCTTTCAACTTTTTACATCTCGCATTAGCAGATAAGCAACGAATCCATGTATCTACGTATTCTGGGTCTTCAAGGACCAAAGCGAATCCTATCGGCGACGCCATTGTTGTGTCGTGTATAGTGCCAAGTACTATTTTCTACCTGTTCTAGTTGGTGTCAGTTTATATATTTATGAGCTACCTGCTCATATGCAAATTATACTAATTTGCATATCACCACACCAAGTTTTCATTAATGCAATGGTTTTCAGTGATTTTTTTTGTGACAGATTTTTTTTAATAAAATAACAATTTTTATAACTTGCAAATAAATTTGGGAATAATTGAATAATTCAAAAGTCACCCATGAAATAAAAATAATTGTATGGAAGGTAAGGGCCTACATACATCAAATTGTCTTTGAATTAAGTGGCAGCAGAAGAATTATCATTGAACTTTTAAAAGGTAAACATTCAATTTTGAGTTCTTCTGTACTTTATTGTTGTCTATCACATCTACTCCTGCTTACCTATTGTGATAAAGGCCCAATCAAGAGCCCCTTCACAGGAGCTAGTTTAAATGCTGCCCAATATCCATTGGGAAAAAGTGTGTTCTCAAAAACAAAATTGTTAAAACATGATACAAAAGGGCAATTTTTAGTGTTCATATAAATTCTATTTCAACAGTTAATGCCTTGCAACTTGTTACAATGATTCATAGTACAGAGACCAAGCTAATTTTTTTTCCAGTAGTACATGAATAAAAACAGCCAAAAGTACAATTTGACAGTAGAGTCAAATGTATACCATCCTGAATTTGCCATACAAAAGTATCCATAGGAAGTACAGGCCTGAAACTTTCAAAGTTTCCTAATTTTGAGATGAGGAATTCAACAAAACAGCTCTTTTCTGTAATAGGAATACCTTTTATTGTAGATGTATCTAATTTTTGAAAATTTTGAAATTATGCCATTTTTAACTTTTTAAAAAGGGACACTAACTTAGAAATTTGTTTCATGAAATGAATCATTAATCAAACCTTCAAAGAAATACTTACTGTAAAACATCATTTATTTTCAAACTAAAAAAAAAACAAAAAAAAACTGAAATTAATAAAAATACTTTATTGGAACTGATGACTTTCTGGACAGTTGGAATGATCCTCCTGCATTTTTCTCTTCTTGCACTCTGAATTTGTAAGTCTCTGCTATAGCCAATATTCCTAGAACACATTATATCCTATCATCCCTTGAAAATGAATACCACAAATCGAAGTTTCATTAAGACAAATATTAATGCCGCTTGTGCAATATCATCCAGCAAAGACCATCAAAAATAATCATTTCTGTCTTTTGGCTGGAACTAAAATTTTGATTATAATACTGGACAGAGTACAAGTACAGATTTTCACCCTACCAATAAAAAACTTGTTGAATGTCATCAAGATAGACTGGCTGCAAATGTTCTAACTAGAGATAAAGGATAAACCATAACAGGTGGTAAACCAATAACCTGATATGTTCTACAAAGAAATGGGCACCATGAAAAGTGTGGAAGCTCATATTCATGTACCAGAAGCTATGACACCAAGGTATTTTAAATCCTAGCTATTAGTCTACACATTGCAAGGACTAGCAGTCAGAGAAACTGTTCAGTTTCTCTGAGTTGGTTGCACCCATTCTCATTATAGTAAAGTAGTAAAGACTGATGAAAGCATTTAAATATGTTGAGACTGCAAGATCATAGTGAACCAAGCTTTGAAGCTGGACAAAAAAAAAAAAAAAAAAAAAAAATTGAAAGACCAGCTAGCAAAATCAGAGGAGGCCAGAAATTTGAAAAACTGGATTTAAGTGATGCATATCAACAGTAGCTGCTAGATGAGGAAAGTTGTAAATAAATAACAATAAATACATGTAAAAGACTATTGAAGTACACCAGGACCCCATGTGTGTTACTACACTATGGCAGTACTATAAAGAAATAGTTCAACATACAGTATTTGTGCAGAAATATTGCATATTATGGAGAATGGAAAGGAGAATCCAATTGCATATGCTTCACACACCTTAACTGCTGCAGAGAAAATTAATAAAGATTGGCAACAGTTTATGGTGTAGACAAGTTTTATCAGATGCTTTATGGGCAACCATTCACTATTGTGACAGACCATAAACCTTTGTTAATACACTTTGCAATACAGGAAAGGATACAACATATTCAATGCTGATACCCTTAGTAGAGTACCCTTGAAAGAGCTTCCCCACCAGTCTTGATTCCAGGAGAAATACCCTGGTTGATTAATTTACTTGAATCACCAAAGAATGCAAGTAGCATAAAAGGACAGATTCATTAAAACCCAGAGTATTGACCTTTGTCCAGTCAGGATGACCATATAGAGCCAGTGAAGATGCTCTCCAAACATATTTCATATGCAGGAATTAGCTATCTGTGAACAAAGGTTGTTTGTTATGGAGAACAATGTATCATCATTCTTGAGTCAGGTATGAAAAAATTTATTAGGGATAGTGCATAATCTTATCCATTTAGATTATACAGGACCCTGTGAAAGGAAAATGTTCCTGATCATTGTTGATGCCAACTCCAAATCCTATGAATACTTAACTACAAACATTACAATTGGGAAGTTGCATTGGACCTTTGCAAAACATGGCTTGTATGACCAATGTTTGACAGATAATACCACCTTCTTCACCAGATCAGATTGAGGAAGTTATGAAAAAACAAATAAATAAATAAATAGATCACCTAATCTCCATTCAATTTCCTACATTGACTGGTCAAGCAGTGAGTACTGTACAGTCCAATAAGGTATCTCGAAAAAAAGATACCAAACAGAGATATATAAACATGCATATGTCGAATACTTTTACAATATTGCATCACACCATACACAACTGCTAGACTATCACCAGCTGAACTGCTGATGAAAAGAAAACTGATAAGACTCAGTAGGGTTCATCCAGATCTACAACTACACATGAAAAACAAGCAGCAGTCAAAGGTAAACTCAACATACAAAGAGAGATTTTGTAGAAGATCTGGTCTTAGTGCACACCTTCAATACTCAGAAAAATGGGGTAGTAGAGAAATGAGCAAAGCACATTTTGGAACATGAGAGACTGTTGAATGAACACATAATCTGACATGTTGACTATGTGTATAAATGTTGGCCAACAATGGTAATTAACCCTAGTATCATAAACACCAATCCAGCAATGGATATGAAGGATCCAGCAACAGCTATAGAAACAATGTGGTGTTAGCAAACTAAAAGGCGGGGGTGGGATGATACATATACTAAATTTCATAAAACAATGTTTACTTTTTGCTTAAAATATAGTAAAAATAACATTTATTTATACACAGAGGTGAACAACAATAATTTTCTATTTTTATGCTTTATTATTTTAGCATTTAATTCATTACTTTTATTTTTTGGATTATTTTCTTACCTGTTTGATGTCATAAGTATTTATTTGCACCCGAGTTTTTTTATTATTCTAATTTAATTGACATATCACTCTTCCTATAAGATAGAGTAGTCAAAGATGTTAAATCAGAATAATTTCCTATTTGAACTTCCATAGAAACAGTTACTAAAATGAAAATATCAAGATTCTTTAAGAAAAAAAAAAAAAAAAAAAAAAAAGAAATTTCACTTGAAAATGACATTAAACTTCACATTATTCATTAGCAATGGGATGAATTTCAAAATCACAGAGAAATGACAAGTAAATTTTTTTTAAATTTCTTTTAATTTTTCATGTACTTTTTAAGGGGGGGGGTGAACAAGATATTTATTAATTTATAGTAGGTACCTAAACAAAAATATAAAAAAAATAAAGCAATACCTAAAGTTTAAAATGCATTTTAAAGCAGGAAAAGAAATCATTCTTGAAGCTTCTATTTTAGTTTTAATTCCAAGCCAATAGATTAAATTTAATATTTTCAAGAAGCAAAATACTTTGTATTTTTAACTGAATTTAAATTGATTAGAATGTTTTTTTTTGTTTTTTTAAAATCACTAGAAATCGGCCATATTGACAAAGCTGGCAACACAACATAATTCTCTTTATTAAGAAATCTTTCAAAAATAAAATATACTTTTCTTAAACTTTATTTGAGGAAGATTAACCAATTAAGTTTACTTAATTTGAATTAAAACAAATATTACTTACTTTTAGTTTAAAATATTACAGAAAAGCATATTTTTAACACAGGTGGGTGTTGACACATTTACCGATAGCTTAATGTTTGGCCTTTTTAAGTAAAGAGCACATAACTGTAAGAATTACTTAAATAAGTGAACACCTTTTTTATATAATGTAATCTATAAAAATTTATGAAAATAACGTATTTTATTGAATTTTAGGTATTTTGGCTTTATAGTGTTACTTACAAAGACGCTTGTTGAGGAAATGTTAGAAAATTACCAATAAATTTTAAATTTACTAGTTACTGCTATTATTTTCTGATAATGTCATGTAAGGCTGTCCATATTTACAAAAATCAGCTTGTTTATGCACACACAAAAAAAATAACTCTTTTTAAAGTACTGGGGGTGGGTGAATTGTAGTAACCTTCCCCATTTATGATTAGTGAATATAGTTTATACTTAATAATATCACCTAAATACTACAAATTAATACAGATTTTTTTTTAAATTTAAAACATTATAAATAGCATAAAGATTTGCTAAAAAATGAGCAAACATGATGAAAAAATGCCCCCAAACATAAAAAAAATAAAGTTTTTATCATCAAAATCTAAGTTATTAAAAGGATGTTTTTTGTATTAATTATATTTTTGATCTTTTTTAAAAAAAGGGACCAACAGATTAGTATAGGAAATGTTAGTGTCTTTTTGTGGTGCAAAATACACTGATTTGGAAATCCTTGCAAAAATCAAATAATTGTCAGATTTTAACAAAACATTCAGGGTATATTCACAAATTAATCAAATTATTATTTTTAAATGTTTCTTTTTTAGAAAATCATTGTAAAAATTTTTTTAACCACCGTTAAATTTTGAGTAATTATTTTTTGTATAACTTAACATTTATATTAGATATGAGAACAAGTCCTAGGAGAATTTAAATCAAATTTTTATTGGTCTTTCCAGAGCTTAACAATCGTTTTTTTTTTGTTTTTAGTTTATTTTTTTCAAACTTATCAATTCTTTACCTCTTGTCATGATAACCTTCTTGTACAAATATCAATTACAGAATGTTCTGTCTGTATTTTTTAGGCTAAAAATAACTACTGATAACATTATTGAAAAATTCTAGAGTATTCAAGCAATTTAAGTTTTAAAATCCGAAATTTGCATTGTATGAATACTTTTTTCACCCATTAAAATGGATAAATGGGATTTATTGGTATTAGATCAAAATTTTTTGTTTTCTATGCATATTTAATTATTATGCATCTGTGTACAGTTAATTATATGAAAATCTTTATTCATTAGTTCAAAATACAATAAATTCAAAATTTGTATGTGTAGGAACAAGTGTCCCCCCCCCCCACTATATATTATGAACATTATTATCTTAAAAAAAACATTTGTGAATAATGAATGTTTACAAGAATTGTTTTAATTTTTTTAAATTTTAATTAAAATAATTTATTAACTTTTAAAATTCTGTATTAATTTGTAGCAGTTGAGTGATATTGTTATTAAAGCTGACATCTAAATATTTTTTATGTATGCTTTAAAAAACTACAGGTATTTTGTATATAGTTTTATACTTTCAGAACAAAGGTGTGTGTGTATATATATATATATATATATATATATATATATATATATATATTGTAGATTATAAAATGTATTGTCAGTAATTTTAAAAATGTATTTATATATTTTTTTATTGTTTCATTAATTGACATCTTGATATAAAAATGTATTGTTGGTCATTTTATTATAAAAATGAGCTGTTGATTTTTGTTTAGGGGGTTCACTATTTGCACATAACTGGGACCCTAACAGGTGCTACCACCCCATGCCGGGGTGAACAGGGGAAAAACAGCAATTAAGAGGTGGTTCCATGTTCCTCAAAACCTACAATCTCTCACTCAGAAGCCTTGCTGCTGATGAGTAGTGTATTGTCATACCCAGGACAATAGAAACTTTGGAATAAACAAACAGAATCAAAAGTATAAACAAATATATGTTTATTTATTTGATATCGATTGGAGCTACAAGAATATTTTTTTTTATTTTTAAAATGCATTTTTTAAATTTTATTTCTTTTCTTTTTGAGGTACCTAAAATAAAATTAAAAAAAAAAAAAAAAAAAAATATTCTTGTAAAAATTCATTATTCATCGAATAAAAATTTTTTTTAAAGACAATTGAGTTTCAGAAAAGACCAAAAAGTAACGTTTCTAAAATAATTTAAATTTAATTCATTTGTGAATAAGTCCTAGAAGTTTCATTAAAATCCGATAATTATCTAATTTTTGCTAGAATTTCGAAATCAATGTTTTTCACAGCAAATTTCCCATAGTATTTCGCGGACACAAAACATCTTAACCAAAATTTCGAAGGTTGTAAAAAGAATCAAAAAGTAGAATAATAAAAAAATAAAAATCCTTTAGTCTTTCCGTTTAAAAACAAAGATTCTAACGATAAAAATGTTTTATATATACATGGCCCCTGAGGCATAAAGTCTGATGTTTTAATGCTCATTTTTTAATGAACCTCCTTTGGAGGTACCGATCGTGCGTAAACAAACGTTATTTTCTTTACGATTTAATTAAAAAAAAATTTAAAAAAATAAGGCTTGCGTTACGGTTTAACTACACTAACAGAATTCGAGGTAATTAAATTTTCTAATCCTTAAATAAATTTATTTCGAAACATCTAGATGTATTGCGTGTTTAAATTTGTTGTTTATTTTTTGTTATGAGCTTTTTAATTTTTTTTTTTTTTTTTCAAATAAAACCGAAATTTAAGTTCAGAGAAGGAATTTTTATTTAAAATGTGTTTTTCAGGAAATCCTACAGTACAATTCGTTTGTTCTTAATAAGTACTGAAAATTTCGTTTAAAATAGAATTATATCCTGATTTTTTTTTTTTAACAATTTTTTTGAAAACGAAGTAGCGATTTTTTTGCTTTCATTTCGGCAAAAATATCTATTTTGTTTTGAACTTTGGTAATAATACCTATAAATAACTGAAACACATTTTTCAAATCCAAGTTCCTTTTGATTTGAAAAGGAGGAGATAAAAAAAAAATGGTTACAAGTCTTGTTATCGCAGTTATGTTTGCCATGGTTGTTTTACGCCTTAACAACTTCAATGTTTGGGTAAAAAATAATTTTTACATTACATTTTTTAAGTTTAGCTTCATGACTCATAACGAAACCTTGATAAGAATCAGTCAGAAACTAACATAATTTTATTACAATTTCTTCCAAATGAGACTTAAATGACTACAAAATAAAATTAATGAATGCATAACAAGTGAAAACTTTAAAACACGAAATATTTGCAATCTTTAGAGATATAAATAATTATGACGGGAAGAGGGACTTAAGGAAGATAATTCTTAACGAATTCAACAAAATAAGAAAATGATTCAAGCAAGAAGAAGAGACATACAGGAGTGAAAAATGCAATTCTTTCTTTTTTTCCACTGTTACGTAAAAAAAATAAGATACATTGTGTTTAGTTTACCTGGCACATCTCATCGGAAACAACCTGACGCACTAAATTGTCGAACCTTGTTGTTCCCACCGTTACAAATACTGATTTTGAACCAAATTTTGTGTTCGTCATTGTTTTATGGCTACAACTACAATTTCATAAAGTAAAGGCCGCATGTAAAAAGTGGATCGTTTTCGTCGAAAGACGGATTGATGTAGATACTAATTGAAATTAAATTAATTAATTAAATCATATGAACAGTACCTGTAGTGTAATAGGACAAAAAATATAATATACTGTGAAAGGTATTAGGTGAGTAAAAATTTTCATATTTTATATTTAAAAATATCTGATTTCCTACAATAATGGGGTTCGTTAATAAATCAATGCGATTATTGGGTAAACAGTCGTCTTTACCAGTCAATGGAGGTAAATAATATCGTAAGTCACCAGATAATAGGTGAGTTATGGAAGAAATGAATATTCTCCTAGTTTACATTTTCCCCATTACGGTCATTATTATATCCATGATATAATAACACCTTATTCCACGGACGGAACGGAATAGCTGAAAGAAAAAGCATGACAAATATATATAGTGAGATACAAATAATTACACACATATAAACGTGTCTCACGCAAGGAAATTATAACACATGTCTACACAACAAGCAATATGAAAAGCGAACAAAAATACAGGGTTTTACTTATAATAATTCCCATCGGAAGTGGAGCTGTGGAGAGAGTGTCAGATATTCTTGGTATTATTTATTGGAACTTCGGAAAAAATGACTCAAACAAAATGTATATACAAATATATATTTATTTAATTTAGATTGGAGTGAGTCTTTTGATATTCGGTGTTTCAAAACGTTCGTTTATAAGGGAGATTTTGGTAGCAGTCGGGGGAAAGTCCGTTTCAATTCGGTAGTTGACAGTGTAAGTGGCAAACCTTGGTAGTAGTTATCATTTTAGAAATAGATACGGTGTCAATCTGCTATCCTTTCTCCGCTCTAAGAAGGGCGAGAAAAATCTGATGCAGATGACCGATTATAACTTTTTCACGCGACACCCATGGCTGGTTTCTCTGGCGGTCTCTTCTCTTCTAGTTCAGGGCTGTCAGTTTTATCCTTTTTGACAAGGTTTCCAGACTACTGGCGCGAAGCTTAGTTTCGACTAACATCAAAGGACTCTTTGTGTTAATTTTTTTTTGATTGGCCAAAATTATTTTATTTTTAAAATATCTGTACCAATTCGTTGCTATTGATCATAAAGCAGCAGGCTCGCTCAATACGGCCTTGGGTGCCAGGGTTGAAATGCCTCAATAACGATGAGGCATCACTCACCTGGCGGGTGATTCGTAGAGCCCTCTGGGTCGGCAAAAGACTTTGTGCAGCGGGCTTGGAGAATTCTCCAAACTGCCGCCGCTGTGTTGGGGAAGTCGAGACCATTGGTCACGCCTTCTTTCAGTGCAGAGTGGTAGTGCCGTTGTGCAAGTTTGCTGAAGGCCTCATGGTCCGTGTCTTGCGGAGAAAGACCTTTGTCCTGGATGTCGTTTCTGTTTGTAGCAATGTGGTGCCGCAGATGTCGAGGGCTGAGCATTATGTGTTCTGTTGCTTACTAGGCGTTATGAGAGTCGTGATTTGGACGACGCGTCAGAAGGAATTCTATGGTGGCGAGAAGTTTGTTTCTTCCGAACTGATCTTGTTCTTTAGGCATCAGCTTAAAGTCAAGATTAGAACGGAAAGGCAGCGACTCACATCATCTGAATTTGGCGAAAGGTGGGTGAGTCTTGCGCGTTTGTGCCGTGTGAAAGGGGCTGACCTTGAGTGGCATTTTGATGCCGGTTAGGCATCAGGATATTGTTTACCTGGGTTGAACTTGGGCAACCCATCCATGCTTAGGGTAGAGTAGTTTTTTTGGTGTGAATTTTTAGTTTCTTTGCATTTATGTAAACTTAGCTAAGGTGTGTTTGTTCATTGGCCCCCTTTTTTCTGTCCCCTTTTCTTTTCCTTTAGTTTAACTCCCCATCCCTCCCCTCTTTAGGTGCTCAGTGATTTCAGTTCAGTGGAGGATGCGGGACGCCTTTCGTTTCGTGTGTGTGATCCTTTTCGTATGTTTGAGTGTGAATCAGTGCGTGTTTGTGTGAGTGGTTGGGATGGATAAATGTGTATTTTATATTGTCAAAGTCCCGTGTCGATTTCGCCCAGTTAATTGATTTTACTGGCACATTTAGGATTTGTGGGGGGTTTTTAATTACTAACATGATTTTGTTTAGTTTCTTGTACATATTTGTATTCATATTGTATATATTCATTGGGGATTATTTTATTAAATTTTTACGCCCGCCCCCCCACAGACTTTATTGTACATATGGGGTTATTTAGGATTTTCATAGAGACAATGAGGTATTTTGGTGGTTGTAGAAAGAATGGTATGTATGAATGTGGTGTTTTGGTGAAAGGAATATTGTTTTGTATGCTTGGGTCAGTGCTTGCGACTAGCTAAGTTTAAATTTAAGACAATTGATGACCTTCCTTTCCCAACCCCCATTTTTGGCCTTGTGCCACATTTACTGTGTATTTTACAGTAATAAATATTGTTGCCATTGATCATAGTGATTATTGGAAGTGGTGTTGCTTTTACTTTTTCCTTTTTATTTGTTGAACGGTGTATGTGACAAAATGAGCATTTTTACTTTCTTTGATTATTCCTCCTCTTAGCATTCTTGGTATTTCCGATTCAATAAGTCTTCAGAGGAATATCTCTTAGATGTGATGTTTATTGGTTTACAATCTGTAATTAAATTGTTGGAGAGGAGGGTATTTTACAGCTATAGTAGCCAGGTCACGAATATCTAACCCCATTTTGGGACCCCCGAAAAGGAGTTTAACACTGAAGTACTGTCCGAGGACATTTTAACCCCGACTTTAATTAAATTTATGGAACTGTATGAACAAGGGGAGAGTTTTGAGTATGGGCTGGGGTCAGAAACAAGAGATTTTGAAGAGAGAGAGACGATGTACATTGGGCAGATGAAAAATTACGAACATGGAGTCTCGAGATAGGAATAAATGTGTAGATGTGTACTTCCAACAATTTCAGGTTGCATATCAGATGCAAATTGTCTCTGGGCCATATCTAATAAGATAAGCATGGTCATAAGCTGTGGCCAGGTCTAAAGTTTTATTTTCAAGTAGCCTTTGTCTTATTTCATGAGACAATATTCTGTTGATAAAGGCGTCCCTTATAAATTTGCCCTGGGCTTGTCTCACTGTCAATACCTTGAAGTCGCAGCCCTGGATTACTGTCTTCAGTGTCTGAAGGTAGTGGTTTAAATTATCACCCGGTTGCTGTCACCCTATTTCCAACACAATTACATACCATATTATAACAGGCACAAACTTTATTTTATACCCAATAACAGACAAAAATTACAAACATGCCAAAAAGATTCCTCAATAAAACACACACCATTTAAATCAAAGAATCTATTGTTTAAAAATTAACATCATGTGAGATATTTGACCAATCAGAAAACTTAAAACCTATTCTTCTAGCGTCTACTTTCAGAAAAAAAAAAAACTTCTTATAAAAATCCAGATTTCGACTTTCAAAAAGCAGAGGTAATCCACCCAGCGTGTGCTGAAAGACGCATATGTCGGCTAATAATCACCACCAACATGGACGGTCAGTCGGCAAATTCAAACAAACCGCCTCCTACAGCGACACAGTCAGTGAAGTTTTTTTTTTTTTCAACCACAGCATTGTTCTGTGAAACAATTATTTAAAAATCTTGTCTAAACCACAGCGATTGTGAATTAAATATTTGTAAATGCAGGCGATTTATTTAACAGGCGTACCGCATAATCATATTTTTATTTTTATTTTATTATTGTTTAGAATTCAGATTTTTAATATAAAAAAATGATTGACTGAATCTCCTACAAAGAAAGTTGTATTGAAAACAATTCGAGCACTGCACAGTGCACACATGTCCGACCATCACCTTTTTTAGTGTAATCCGAGGGGGAGACAACTATGGTTGCCCTCACCACAATTTTTGAATAGGTCTTGAAAGTTTCATTAAAATCTGACCAATATCTGATACTTTTTTTTTTTTTCCAAGAATTTCCAAATTGCAGGGTTTTTCACTGCAAAAAGACGCTAATATATCCCGTACAAATTTATGGTCTGGAGGGGGGGGGCAAAAAATTTTAAGCAAAATTTCCAAGGTTCTCTAAAAGATGAGAATAATTTTTACATCAAAAATCATTTAATCTTTCCTTTTATAGCACAAACAAAAATGTTGATAAAATTGTTTTGTTTTGTGCATATTTTTTCATTATGCACACTCTTTTTTAGCGATTTTTTTAACTGTCTACTTAAAAATAAATTGCCAAAATGTTAAATTTAATCCAAATAACTTAGCAACATTTATCTTTTTATCTGAATTTATATATGAATATACAAAAACAAAATTTGTATTTTTGAGCAGTCTTTTGCAATTCTCTTTGGCAAATCTGGCACTCTTAGTTTCACGCTAAATAACAAGTTTTAATGAGGTCCTTGAAGAAAATACTTTCTGGCAAGTATTTTAAAAATAAAATTTAAAAAAATAGTTCATTTTAACATCCAAATTCAGAATCATTTTTTTAATTTATGATGAGAAAAGGTAAATGACACTTTAACTTATTTATCCTTCCTAACTTGATGTTCAATATTTGTCAAAAAAGTCAAAACAAAATCACATGGTTAAGCGACCTTGATTGACTAATAAAATAGATATTTTATGGCGTAAGTGTCCACGATACATTAAAAATGCCACACAGATTTGTCAATAACAAAATTGTTTTCCATGTAGTTTACAAAGACAAAAAGGTTTTAATACTAATTTACTCATTGTTGCTCAACGTGTGACAAACTCATAAAGTGCTACTTCCGAGGATCGAACTCACAACCACATTGAAGTGCCTCCTAAACAAAGAGTGGTTATTCGGAAATCGTTATTTCTGTAGTTTCATAAATATCATTTTTTTTTTTTTTTTTAAATAATTTGGTGGTTATTGCCAGTAGTGAAAAAAGTCTATAATGATTTAAAACAAAAAGTCATTTTCTGTTTGATTTTAGTTAAAAATCGTATTTTAAAATTTTTATATCTACCTCCAAACAGGAAATAAGTATCGTATCGGTACTGAGAAAATTAATTTTTTTTTTATTTCTTTTTGAAATTTAATTGGCATTCTAATAATTATAAAAAATTTTTTTTATTTCTGATTCTAAAATATTATTTTAATACCCTAAAATAAAAAATCTATCGCTAGACCAGAAGTCAAGTCTAATATTCAGTGCTGAATATAAAATTGGTCAAAGTTATTTCCTTTTTGATATTCTGTTTCAATCCATTTAGAAAGGAGTTTATCTTTGGCTCTACGTCAAGACAAAGGAAATCTTTTGTTAAAACTGCCGTTGATTTCTTTTTACAGCAGTTTTTTAAATAACTTCAGCCAGCACACGAGATAAAGAAATAAGTATGTTCATGCATTGACGATTTAAAATAACATCGTGGTGTAAAAAAAAATACTGGTGAGTTGTTCCTTTTCAGTTCGTAAATAAAACTGGAGTTAAAGTCGGGGTTCAATTTCTCAGAGCATAATTTTTCATGATCTCGTGGTTATTTTTATTTTTTTAAATATGTCGCGTAAATCTGGCACCTAAGATGAATAATATTTTTGTTTTCTAGGATGCAAAAAAGTCATCTGAACGACCTGGTATTACTCGAAAAAAATGAGGGCTTATTTGTAAATAATCTACATTAAGAATTGGTCCCCGACTTTGTGCTCTTTTTTTACCTCGTAGAAGTTTTTATTTTACACGAAATTAAAAAGAAAATTTTGCAACTAATTGGTTTGCCTTTTTGTTTTGAAGTCTTTTATGTTTTCCCACGCCCAACTGAAATATGAAAACACCCTAACTTCATTTTATTTTTTAAATTTCATTTTTTTTTATTTACGCCTTCCCGTTTGAATTTCTTTCGTTTTAGTTTTAATTTGCTATTCTCATTCTAAATAATTTTCCTTTTAATTTCCAATTTAAAGAACCGTTGACTCAATATTTCTTTCTTTTAAAGCTGATATTTAAAAAAAAAAAGTCATGAACAGCAACAATTTGGGAAAGATCATTCATTGACTTTCTGACCTACTGTTTTTAGCATTGCTCATTGATCAAGAAATTAGTAAAAATTAAAAAATAATTTTCTCGTAAGCGCTTACAATTTCATTGTTTTGTCAAACATGATTCGCACAAATGAAATGTTTTGAAACACTACAATACATAGTATTAAAAAAATGATACGACTTTGTTGATGTTTGTTACTAAGTTTAAAAAAAAATCAGATTTCAAGTTTGCTTTTGTATACATTTTCATCTGTAAAAAAATAATCCTACCTCTTCTCACTATGCAAATAAAAATAAAATTATAATATCTGAAATGCCCCAGACGCTTGATACTTCATTTTTGGAGATCACTATCTCCGAAAATGAAGTAGTAATTTTTACTTCAGTATTAAAAAGGAAAAAAAAACATACTTTTATCCCGAATGGAAGAAAAACACAATGAAAACTCGCCAACAAAATCGATTTCATAATTGACTTTTCAAAAGAACTTTTATAACTCTCAATGCGCCCACATTTCTTTAAAAAATATATTAGTAGGCTAAAAAAAATGATACAAAATTACAGTACACTGACACTTCTTTTTGTCATTGAAACAATGATGAGAATATTTTTACTGCGAATATTGCTTAAATGATTAATCTTCCACGGAATTTGTACCTTTTCCCCCAACTATAGCTTTATTTCTTCATTAAAATAGCTACTTTCATTTAATCTTCCCCTGGGTTACATAAAGAAATTTAACTTAAGTCACCGTATTTTAAATGTTGAACTTGTATATAAATAAAAAGAAAGAACGAGTTCAGTGACTACACACAAAAAAAATATGAGCAACAAGTATGCTTTCTCACTTGTATAGCGAAATGCTTAGGTACTACACTGAAGTTTTAAGAAAAATAAGCATTACAAAGAATAACAGCAAATTTTAGCGCATTTTTTTTAATTTATAAAATTAACTCCATGAGATCGCTTAAAACAAAAAAGAGCATGATGAAAAAGACGCCAAAAAACATGACGAAAACAAAATTTTATCGTTTGTTTATTTTCTGATTAAGAGGAAAGACCAAAGTTTTTTTTATCTTTTCTTTTCTTTTTTTTTCTTTTAATTTTTCTTTCTTAGAAGATTCTAAATTTTGATTAAAAAAAAAACAAACCTTGTTTCACTTTGTATCACCGGAACTATGCAATTTTTTAGTGCGTTTTTTTTTTTTTTTTGTATGACAGACATTAATTTGTAAAATCTTGCAAAAATAAAAATAATTGTCGGATGTTAATTAAACATTCAGAAACTATTCATATATGATGGAAATTATTATAAATGTGATTTTTTTTTTTTTTTTTTTTTTTTTTTTCATGGAAGATATATTTTTTTATATTTATTACCCCCCTCCTAACTAATTTTATGAAAACTCTAGAAATTCGATCGAATAGTTTAGTGATCACAATAGTTAAAAGCACAAGACTTTGAGGAATGCAAAACATGTTTTTTTATTTATTATTGGACCCCCTCCCACACACACACCTGAAAATCAGCTCTGAATTGTAAAAGTAAAACTCAATAAAACAAAGATATTATTTAATTTCATATGCTTTTATTTGCTTTTAGTTGTTTTTATGAATATGGACATTATTTTCTGAAATCAAAAAAAATCTTTCAATGAAAAATGAATTTTTAATAAAATTATTTGTTATTTCTTTAATTATAATATATTTTTTTACATTTAAGTTGTTAAAATATAAAATTAGTTAAAACTGCATCCACTTTTGTAAATGTCCTTATGAGATAGATCTTTTTTTTACCACATTGTAAATTCTCATTTTGACTAATCAGAAGACCTGCAGTAATTAAGAAATGTAACTTTGTGTTTATAATCAGGCCGTAATTTATAAAGTACGGAAGACCAACCAGAATACAATTAAGTAGCATTATTTGAGTTAAGCATTGTTCTCCACTGTTAAGGCCTTTACTTTTGCGAAACACGTGTGGAGAAGTTTATTTGATTTTTCAATTTCAGCTGAGAAGGGTACCTACAAGTATCATCTTACGAAATTTCTATGATCTTATTTTTATATTAATCTCAGTTATGACATTTTTCCATAAATGAAATATCAAAATTAATAATAAAATGAATGGAAATACAAATAACACAGTAAAATGTAATAAATGTACATAAAATTATAGTATTTTATGTACACTTTTGATGAAATTTCATAAGAAAGGTACCTATAAATTAATTAGATACCTTTCTTATGAAATTTAATCTGACTCTTAACAGTCTTATTTAAATTTCGTAAAGGTGAAAGCTAAGTACGAAAAAAAAAATTAGAGCGCTGAAAGTTTTCCTTAAAAATAACGAGGTAAATAATTTGTTCACTTAAAACTAAATTTCAATTCTCTCCTTCCATAGAACAAATTATCCTCACATAATCCAGCAATACGTCATTCATCACCTGTCAAGTGACGCAAAATGTTATGCCCTGCTTTGTTTAATTTTCAAACTACACATTTTCGGTGCAGAAACTAAATAATGCTGGTTTCAAAATATTTTAAATAAGCATAATTTCTGATTTTCTTAAAATAAGTTTTGAAAAAATGATAATTGATTTTTTTAAAAATTTCAGACTGAGATTTTCATATTTTTTTTCTAAAATGGAAAAAATTGGCTGACATGATTTATCTGTCAATTTTGCTGACTCAAAAAAACAAGATTTTTAACAAAAATTTCAGATGTGCTAGGAATGATTAAAAATATGTAAAAAAAAAAAAATACCCCAAAAATACTTTAATCTTTCCTCTTAATAATAACAAACATTTAGACAATAAAATTTTGTTTTCATCAATTTTGGAGTCTTTTTTAGCAATGTTATGGAGGTACCTATGTAAAATCTTGCAAAAATAAAAGTAATTGTCAGATTTTAATGAAACTTTCAGAAACTATTCACAAATGATGGAAATTGTTATCAATGTTTTCTTTTTTAAAGTCATGGCAAAAATATATTTTTATATTTATTCTCCCGCCCTCCAAATGATTTTATGAAAACTATAGTCCAGAAATTTAATACTGTACAATTTAGTGATTATATTAGTTAATATAAATTAGCATAAGGCTTTGAGGAAAGCAAATCCTGTTTTTTTTTTTTAATCAGACGCCCTACCCGAAAATCAGCTCTGAATTGTAACCTACAAAACTCAATAAAACAAAGATATTATTTAATTTCAAATGCTTTTTTAGTTGCTTTTATGAATATGGATAATATTGTCTGAAAGCAAAAAACTTTTTTCGATGAAAAACGAATTTTTAAAATATTTGTTACTTAAATTATTTTATTATTTTTACATTAAAGTTGTAAAATATTCTGAAATTAATGAAAATTAAGTCTTATTTTAATTTTTTTTTATAATATAATTTCCATAAAGCATCATAAATGTAGAAGTGAAAGCTAAGTACAAAAAAATTAGGGCTAAAAGTTTTCCTTAAAAATATTGAGGTAAATAAGTTGGGTCACTTAAAACTAAATAATTATGTCACTTCTGTCCTTCCATATGATAACTTATCATCACTCGTCAATAGTCACTCCTTTTCTTTTCTTTGTCTTAGAGGTGGACATGAATCAACTGATTTTCCTGTTGTCAAGTAGTTGCAAAGAGCAGCTTCCAGCTGAGATTTACTTCTACTGGTGTTGATCTTGATATGAAAGAGAACCTTCAGATATCTAAGTTGATCATTCAGTGCTTACAAATCACTGCTTGTTGTATATCTTCGTATATCAAATTTATTTTTCTTTAAATTATTACATTTTGGTTTTAAAATGCATCATTAAAGAAAATATAAGGAAAAGATTTAAACTGTAATATCCATCAATGAAACAAGTCTGATTTAAAATGGGATTTACCTGGTGATGTTCATTCACTCAGTCAGCAATACAAATTTCGATGTGTCAGACCTGACTATTTGCTACAAAATGAACGCCGTATCTCTTTAGTTGACATGCGCCTCATGTTGTGTGGGGGCCAGAGATATGAAACCAACTGATTATAAAAGATGAAACATTGCTCTACAAGGTGTTTTAACTTTCATTTTTTATGTGCTAAATTTCTCTGGTATTTTATCCACTAAAGTTTTCAACTGGGGAATTTTTTCTGAAAGACAATTTCAAAACTTATGATTGCCCACCAAATTTACACACATCTTTTTTTTTTTTTTTTTAATGTCTAGACAGGCAGAACTCAGTGTTCAACTAATTTGAAAAAACACTATAAATTCATCAAATTTGAAAATACAAAAAAATTTCTGTTCATCATTGGAGTAGTGTTATAACTCATTCCTAGCGGTTATGATATTGTATCTTGCTTAGGCTACTTGCTGTGACATCTGTTAGAGATTCTCCTGACTGGCTACAAGACTTCTCTTAACTCACTTGGTGTTCTTTATTTAAGGCATCTTTGCCAACGTACTGAACATTTTGTATTTCATTCATTTTCTCTAGTTTTTCCATGTTTCCTTTTTTTTTGCTAATCATACTTGTAAACTCAAATTTTTTGGGTCTTGGTACATCAGAAATATACTAGGTTCTTCCTTTCTTATGAGGGTCATTTCATGTCTTAAAATCTGCACCCACCGACTCCGAATTGAAATTTGGCATAAATGTACACCTTCATGAGTTAGGTAAGTGTGCCAAATTATTTGGTGCTAGACTTTACCGTTCCAATTTTAAGGTGGGGGGTGTATAATTGTCCTATTTTGCCTCTAAAATTAAGCCAGTGCAACGTCGCCGAATTTCAATGTTTTTTAAAAATTAAAGAAAAATACTTCCATGCCTTCAATATTTCTGAAATTTGGTATGTAGGGCAAATAAGAAGTGTAGAATCCAAATATTTAACTAGTTTAAGCCTATACTTGATAGGAAATTTTATTTTACTCACCCAAATACATTACATCAAAATCAACAACTTTTCACCTATGTAGCTTACGGTCAGTCTATCGAAAATACGTCCTCTTCAATTTTCATAATATGTTTTGCTTAACATCTACAATGCCTGCTCAATTTCACCAAAAAATTTTGTGAGGGTTTTATGTCTACTTTAGAAGATATAACCTTGCCAGGTTTAGAGTTTTTTTCCTATGTATGTGCAGGATTTCCAAGAAAGGTTATTATTAAAGACAATCATCCTAATGCACTATGACCTCTAAAATGTTGATATTGTGCTAAGTAACTTCTTAAACTATTCAATAAGATTGTTTTCATTAATTTAAAAAAAAAATTATTTAAATATATTTTGCAGATATTACTTTTTGTACAGATAGATTGACTTTAAAAAGTGGTAAACATTGCCTCATGTATGATAATCAACAGTGCATAGAAAATTTGTAAATGGTACTTAACAAATGAAGTTAAAAGAAAGTCTGTGTTTCTTTTAATTTTATTTTGGTTAATTATTTTCATGAAACAAAAAACATTTGATTTTTTTTTCATCCACAAAAAAGTCATAAGATAAATGTGAATCTTTAAAAAATATTTGTAGCTGGTACTTAACATATTTATATAGTTAAAGGAAATGCTTTCATTACTTTTTTAAAATTTTTATTTTTATTTTTTAAATAATTTTTCAAAATTATTTTCATGAAACAAATATTTGAATTTTGTTTCCTTCAGGAGAAAATCATAATAAAAATGAATATACAAAGAGTCTTTAAAAGATTACATTTTAAACTACACTATGCACTAAATTTTGTTGTGCATATAGACTAAATTGTTTTGGATATAATTTTTTGCAAAGATAATTTATCCATCTTGGACAAATGATAAACTCTAGCATTTGCTGTTGTAGGAACATCAACAGTGCATAGAATATTCATTAATGGTACAAAACATATCCTTAAAATCTTCTTTCCAGTAAAATGTATGTGATGGAAGAGCTGGGTGCATGAACTTAATCAGCAAGTCCTTATTCTCCATATCAATTTCCAGGACCATGCCAATCCAAATTTTATTGTTGCACTTGCAATAAACATATCCTGAAACAAAAGAATTTACTGGTTTTTCTTCAGCCCCAATAGAAAAGTCATATATTAGGTCATAGTTTTCATCTTCGCTACATTGTTTCACAGCTATTTGAATAAATTGATGAAAACTTCTTGTTCCTGGGACTGTGGATGCATTTTTGAATCTCATAGTGAGACTCCTCCCCACTTCCTCAACTTCTTCCTTTTCAACCAGAATGAATTCGATACCTTCAATTGCAGATTTACAATATTCAAACATAGATTCTGAGGAAAGGATTTGTTTGGTAGTTGGTCTTCGGAGACTTTCTTTTTACACTGTCCCACCTATGCCATCATAATGTTGTTTACCATGACTTGTTGCAGAGAAATTCCATTTTGTATTGAGCCCAAAATCTTTCTGATGTTTTCACAAATTGGCAAAGTTCTTATAATTCTTGTATTGTGCTGCACAACCATCAGTAAAATACTCAATATTTTTTATGTTTGGCAAGGTAGCTTTGATTACCTCAATAATTTTTTTTCTGTACCATATAAACAAATGCTACATCATGTGAGTTGTCACTTGACATAATGCAGAAACATTCACTTTGCATTGCATTTTCAAGCTTAAAGTAGAGTACCACTGGATGTAAAGTACATTGTGAAATATTCCAATGATAACTCTGGATCTCATCTTGAACTATAAATTCTCGGCAAAATCTCCCAGGAACAAAATTTCACTATCACTAATCTCCTCTTTTCTTTGCTTTAAGTACCTTGATTGTGATTTAGCCAAGTAAGAATGAGGTGCTAATTTATTCAGTTGCAAAACAACTAAATCAATGTAAACTTGACAGCATTCCTTTTGTGTTGTCAAAGTCGATCAGTCAGTTGTTGTCCATTGGAAGAACTCTATTGATTCAGCATTATCAATATATCCTTCGATGGTGTCATAAAGAAATTATTCAAGCTGCCCTGATGATTTAGGACAATTTGGGCACCTATGAATCATACACTCTCTGCTACAGACAATATATTTCCAAATATCTTTATATGATACATTCAGTGGTTCCAGTAATTCATATTTTAGTGGATAGTGCATACACATACAACATGCGTACCTGCACTACCAGCAAGGACACACCATTTCGGTCTTAGACTACAACATTTTGAAAATCCCAAAGGTACTGTTGGGTTCTGTTCCTTGAATGCTCTGAAGAGCTTAAGTAGGTTGCCCAAGATGCGTCTTTTCTGCTGATGAATATTACATTTAATACTAGTCTTTCCTGCCTGGCATCAGTCGAGTATATTCATCATCTTGGTAAAATGCTTCCACTAACTGTGCAATATCAGCAGGCAACGACTTGCCCCTTTTTGGTTCTGGCACAGCTAAAATACCTCTTTCCAAACACAATTTGCAAGCCTTGTGTACAATGTGTTCTGAAACACCAAACACATCCATGACTTTTTTGTGTGACCAGTCGGTAGGGGCAAGTGTCAAGATCTGTATTTTGATTTTAGTTGATTCCACTGTCTTCACTTTTGCTACAAGAAGCTCTATCATTTTATCAAAGCACTTAGCTTTATCTAAAATCTCCTTTTTGATTTTTAAAGCCTCATCATTCGACAGCTTATAGTCGACGTTTAATGACTTGGCTACTTTGGTCTTTACGCATTGCATTGCAGAAAAATTTTTTCTCTTACCTAAAGTAGCTTTTCCAGAGTAATGAAGCTTTTTTTGTTTTCAGTGGAGAAATTCCAATAGCAGGGAAACATTCATTGATATTTCTCTTCTCTGTTTCTGCAGAAGTACTTGTATCAAGCTCTTTCATTTCCTCATCCGATACATGTCTTCATCGGGAAGTAGTTTGTGGATTTGTATTCGACAATTAGGGCAGTTTCTTGCCTGGGATTAATACCAACTTAGCCTTTGCCTCGTCTACCATCTCCAATGAAATTGGTTTCAAACCAGCTTTGATTTGCTTTTTATGAGTTTTAAATGGATTACAACATCTCTTTTCAAGCTATTCATAGTTAGTCAACAAGGTCTGTTCGTGATGGTAACAGATAGTCTGTATTTTATCCTCATCAAATCATGTTCTATAGGCAATAAGCTTTACATCCATTGCATCCAACTGATCAACGGAAATCAATCCAACCTGTTTATCATTGAATAAACCATGACATGTTTCAACTGTTAGCTCAGTATCAATAGTACAATTCATCTTTAACTGAAAAAAAGAAACTACTGTACTTCAAATTCAGTGTGCAAGTAAAAAATCCAAGTAATTAGAAAAATACCACTTTTTTCCTTGGATACTGGATGGTAAGTGACTGATGTTTCAAGACCAGACAGTGCATAGTGTAGTTTAAAATGTAATCTTTTAAAGACTCTGTATATTCATTTTTATTATGATTTTCTCCTGAAGGAAACAAAATTCAAATATTTGTTTCATGAAAATAATTTTGAAAAATTATTTAAAAAATAAAAATTTAATAAAGTAATGAAAGCATTTCCTTCAACTATATAAATATGTTAAGTGCCAACTACAAATATTTTTTAAAGATTCACATTTATGACTTTTTTGTGGATGAAAAAAAATCAAATGTTTTTTTTTGTTTCATGAAAATAATTAACCAAAATAAAATTAAAAGAAACACAGAAAGAATTTCTTTTAACTTCATTTGTTAAGTACCATTTACAAATTTTCTATGCACTGTTGATTATCATACATGAGGCAATGTTTACCACTTTTTAAAGACAATCTATCTGCAAAATATTTTTTTTTTTTTTTAAATTAATGAAAACAATCTTATTGAATAGTTTAAGAAGTTACAATCGTCTGTTCTTCTTTTAGTTTTTTTTTTTTTTTTTTTTTTTCGAAATAAATGTCTTGTTCCGCTTTTACTTTTATTTCTTCCAAGGTAACTGGTAGTTCATGTACTACATGGTATAATATATTTTTAATTTCTATTTCACTTTTCATGCTGCAATAACAAGGTCTTCAAATTGTTCAGTATTTTTTGGTATCAGCAGGTCCTGATTTTTTTATTTTTTTTTATGACTGTTGGTATTCCATCTTAATTTAAGATGGTACTCCTGCATTGTAATCTATTTTCTGTATGTATAGGAATGATCTGTCTGCAAATGAAAACTCCTTCTGGGTATAAATTTGTGAAATTTTTTTTCACTGTAAATGTTATTAATGCCTCTTTTTGATCTGGCTGTAGTTTTTTTGTTTTTTTTTCTGCTGATGGTGTTGAATATGAAAGCATGTGCAACTGCTTTCATGTTAGTCATCATATTTATGTAGAATTACTGCTGCTATACCATAGTCAATAGTATCTGAAACCAATACGATTTCTACTTTTGGATTGTAGTGTGGTAATGATAAACCTGATGTTAATATTTTCTTGGTTTCTTCAAACACCCTTTGACGCCTGCCCAGCTGGTCCATGTTCGATTCCCATGGCTGACCATTGTATGGATCACTTCAATCCAAGGCTTGCAAGGATCAAATTGTTAACCAGAATCGTTGAATTGGATGGTCCAGACAGTGAAGTCACAAGTAAAAAAAAAATGTATAAAAGAAAATGTTTTATATAATGTTTCTTGTACAGAGCTGGTAGTACAATTATCAGTTCTGCAGGCAGGAATACATATTTTTCATGCGGAAATTTATTTGTCATGCAGAGTCATCAACCATTCCCTCTTTGAATATTTCGTGACACTTTGTTCACCATGACTAAATTTAGATAAGGCTTCTGGAACAATTTAAGGAGATTTCTTCAGGCAGAAAATTGCATGAGATCAGGTGAAGTAGTCTCTCATCCAGTGTCCGGAACAACTGTTGTGTTGGTCGCTTTGACTTTCTGCTTATATGGATCTCTGTCCAAAACTGGTATGGGGACTGATGTGAGTTGAGATTTCTGTGATTCCTCTAATTTCCACAGAGAATCTTTTGTTTGTTCAACTCTGGGAAATTAATTGCATGCCCAATCTTGGAGAGCTCTCTTCAAAGAGTAGTGGTAGCAGAATATCGAGCCACCCTAGCTCCTTCCTTCCTCCCCTTCCCTTGGTATTCTACCTAGGCTCTTCACTTTGGTTGTCACTTTGACAAATCTAATTTTTAGACTGCATGGGTGAACAGGGAGGCTTAGCTCCAAATCATTAATTTTATTTAGCGTTAAAAATTTTTGTCAATGACATTCCAGCTGTTTTGGTTTATAGCTTCTTTTGACTTTGGAACACCAACCAATATCATCTGATAGAACAGCTGTAAAACATTTTTTTTTAATTCTGCCTTTAAATTTTCACTCTTTTTTTTTTCTTTTTTTTTTTTAACTTATCTCCCACAACTCAAATAATTCCATCCAGTCAGTACCAAATAATTTGTAGGATTTTTTAACACATAAGCCTTAGCTTTTACACGCTGGTTACAGGCTGAAACGTTACAAGTCATTTTGCCATGTGCTACTTTTGAAGTTCTTTTTAATATAGGTTTTCCATTTACTTTCTATGTGGCTTTGTTGATTATTGTGATATTACTGCCAGTGTCCAGTTGCATTTTTACATCCACATTTATAAATTTTCACATACACAAATTTTTTTTTTCTGGAATAACACTGTATGAAATTTTTTTCTATGGGAACTTTTTGTTGCTTTAGTTTTACAGTATATTATGTCCGACTTTTCCACACTTGCAGTCCTTTGAATTCTTAAAGGGATAGTCAATTTTGAGATGTAACCTTCCACATCTGAAACATGGATTAATTTGTCTTTTTTCACATTTTACTTTAGCTTATATGTATGCACATTCTTTTTCTTCAGTATTGCATCTCATATTTTGGATTCTCTGACTTTCGTCTGATATTTCTTGTGTTAATTTTTGATTCTGTTCAAGTTTCATTAGAATTCTCGCACTTATTTCTGCATCTTTTTTCACGGTTAACCCTTGAATGAAAATTAATCCTTTAAACATATCCAGGTTTGTTTAATTTGAATCTTTCACACTCCTTGTTAATGATTCCAGCATATGTGACAAAATCTTTGTCTGGTTTTTTCATCAGATTCATACATTTCCAACGATTATTGAATAACAAGCTTTTCTCATTTTTCACTGTTTTTTTTCAAAGCAAATTTCTCCCTTTTTTTTTTCTTTTTTTTTCTGTAGTACAAAATTACAGTTGTTTTGTTTTTTTTTTTTTTTTTTTTTGTCTTCCCAGTCACAGCATTCTTCTGAACATTTGCTCATATCTTCTAAAATAAGCAGAAAAGGTAATTCCATCATCTGAATTATTATGTGAATTCAGATATGGCATTTACCACAACATTGGGAGTGAAAAGAATTTTGTAAATTTTTATTTTCTTCCAAATTATTTCAATTAAACTTTGTTTCTGGAATTCTTACAATTGCTGCTGTTGCTGCTTTTTTTTTTTTTTTTTTTTTTTTTTTACTTGAGCTAATAATTCTTCCATAATTGAAGAGTGTTTTTTTTTTTTTTTGTTTTTTTTTTTTTTAACACACTATAGAAAAAAATAAAACCAACATGGTTCTAATTTCTTGTCATCCCTGTTTATCCTGTGTACCAAAGCAGAAAAGGTTATGTCTAATTCTCCAGCATCCTTTGTCTATTTTTACTTTCTTCCACAGGAGTTGGACATGTTCTCCTCTGTGTTTGGCTTGACTTGGCAGAAATTTTTCTGTAAGTTCAAGCTGATATACAAATATCTTGTGCCTATTTTCTGTATGAATACAACTTACCATTCAATTGTTATAAATGGGGGGCATCTAATTGATTGTATGAAGTGCTTTGATTTTCCTGTTAGTGAGTTGACTACATCTATCAGGAATCTGCTCAGTGTGTAGCATATAGGTCTCAACTGAATACAAATTTTGTGAATCTTGAAGAGACTGTACATATGTGGAGACTTGGTATAATGTTGAGTTAACTGTTTATATTTAGTTTGATTTAGTCTTTCATCTAAATGTGATAGCTTCCTCTTGGTTCATAGTAGTGATGGGATGATACCAATATTTTTTACTGATTCTGATACAATTCCCAATGATTCTAAATTTCTGATTACAATAACTACAATGTTTAAAATTTATTTTCAGGCCCTACAGTTGGTTTGGGAAAATTAATGAACAAATACATTTATTAATAATTTTAGTAGAAAAATGAATATGAAATACAGTTAGATATCCTTTTTATTTTAAAAAAATTGGGTAAAAGTTTAAACAATAAAGAGAACAATTTAACTACCTAGCTGCAGTTGACATATTGCTTTACTTTGGTTATCATCAGAAATATTAAAAAAACTTTACACTTTTCTGCTTGGCATTGGATACACTTGCCATGGACACATTGTTCAGCATAAGTTTTGCCTGACAAGTTTTTGGATATTTACATGTGATCTTTTTTAAGGATCAAATTCTTGCTAAGTTTCTTTCTTTTTAATTTTTCTTTTGTTACTTGTAAAACCATTTTTAATTTTATTTTTGTTTAATCCCTTAATTTTCTACATGTTGCCTTTTTATTTTTCAAGCTAAACTTGAATTATTTTGCCCTCACTTTCTTTTTTAAATTCCTTGTCTGTTTAACTTTTTTCTTTATTTTTGCATATGACTTGTGATTTTGTGCTCCAAGTAACAATGACATACAGGAGCTTTGCAGACATCCCTAACATACTGATGTGCCAGGAGAAAAGGATGCTGGTGGTGGTAAAGGGCCACCCACCCTACTGGTGGTCATGTGGGGCCTTGGGGCATATGTCAAATGCATGTCCTGGTAAGAACGTGATGCCACAACCTCACCAACAACAGCACAGAAGCAGTGCCCCAACAGTATCTGGAAGGAGGGACAAAAATTGACAACAGGCCCCTGGTTTTCCCAGCAGGATGTCCTACCAAAAACACCCACCACCATGCCAGGAGAGCAACAAAAAGAATCGCTTCAACAAGAACCAAAACAACAAAAGCAGCAGAAGCATCAGCAATACAAACAGCAGCAGCCAGACATTGACATGCAAGTGGAGGAAATGCCTCCACTCCGGTCCTCCTTTGAAAAGCAGCAAGAAAGAAGAGGAGAGAAAAAAAACAACTAAGAAGAAATGCACCAGACAGAGGGAGACATGTACAGAGCCAGGTCCCACTCTGTCCCTGCATCACTGGCAAAGATTAAGGACAATGCCTCCAAATCAAGAAGCCTTCCCCACTTCACCTGCTCACATTCAATCTCCTCCCACCACTTCAGCACCTACCCACCCTTCTATTTCCACCCTGCCACACCCAGCCAGAGAAGAAGGCGGGGGAGAAGACATTTCCTCAATGCAGAGGAAATCTGTGATGTGGACAGGTGGGACTTAGAGAAAGACCTCTCCACTCAGAAGATGGCCCTCTTAGGTCCCTATTCCCCAATGCCCCAGATGTGATTTTGTGTATAAGGGATATGAGGAATTATTTAAAAGTATGGTCTCAACTGTTTGAGGCAAGACACTTTCCCAGATCTATGAATTTTTTTTTTTTTTTTTTTTTGTTAATGCTCATATTTTTTATCTTTCCCCCCTTAGTGAGAGAAACCCATGATTTTGTCGAAATACTGAATATAGCAGTACATTTTTTGTACATATCGAAATTTTTTACTCCTGGGATGGTTTTTACCAAATAGGTGCTCTGTATATATGGAATTTAGGTGTATGAAGGAGCAGATGTTGATGGATAAATTGTTATGGTGAATGAGTACATTGTAACGAATGAATGGGTTTTAAATCTGAATAACTAGGTAAATTTCTCACAACTAAAAAATTTAATAATTTTTAACTTTTTTATACACTTCTATTTATAAAACTTGCATCTGGTTTGACTCTGAAGAGGAATAAATTAGGGGGGAAAAAAGTAAAAATATTTTAAATGTCGTCATAATTTAACACAGGAAGGTTAAATTATGCCAGAGAAAAATATTAGTAAAATAAAATGAAATACAATTTTTAATGGAAATTAACTTTTGTGTGAAAAAGCTTCTTTTTTTTTTCTTTAGGAAGCTTCAAATAAATAAAAGTTTATTTTTAAGTAAATAAAAATGAAAATCTGTTTTGAAAGCTATAAAATTGTATTAAAAATACATTTTTCATTAAAAATTTTTTGCTTTCAGAAAATATTGTCCATATTCATAAAAACAACTAAAAGCAAATAAAAGCATTTGAAATTAAATAATATATTTGTTTTATTGAGTTTTGTATGTTACAATTCAGAGCTGATTTTCAGGTAGCGTGGATCCAATTAAAAACAAAAATAAAACATGATTTGCATTCCTCAAAGACTTGTGCTTTTAATCACTAAACCTGACGCGATCGAATTTCTAGCGTTTTCATAAAATTAGTTATGAGGGTGGGGAGGTAATAAATATAAAAAAAATATTTCTGCCATGACTTTAATAAAAGAAAACATTTATAATTTTGATCCTCTGAAAGTTTCATTAACATCCAACAATTATTTTTATTTTTGCAAGATTTTCCAAATTGTGTGTCATACAAAAAAAAGTGCTAAAATTGTATGTTATCTTACTAGTTGATACAAAGAGAAACAAGGATTTTTAAAGGAAAATTCAGATTGTTCTAAAGAGAAAAATTTTTAAAAATAATTAAAATAAACTTTGATCTTTCCTCTTAATAATAACATAAATATTTAAATGATAAAATTTTGTTTTCGTCAAGTTTGGCGTCTTTTTCATCATGCTATGCTCTTTTTCTAGTGATCTCGTGAAGGTACCTAATGTAACCCATTAATAAAGAGAGAAATTGTGGTGGAGAAAACCAAATAGCAAAGCCTTCAACAGCAATAAGTGGCAGGTGACATTTGGCAAGAGTATTAGGTTTATTTCCATTTTCTCTAAAACTTTGTCATTGCTCACATATTCCCCACTCCTGTTCGTATAGGATATTCAAACTTAGTATAAATTAAAACTTTATAGTTAATGTCATAATTCTTGTTCCTTAACTAACCCACCACTCTTACTTGGTTATCTAGGTAAAGTGATGGAAGTGAAATGCAAAGAAGATGGATTGTCTGGATATGAACTCGACAATTTAAACCTTTCCAACAGTAGTTTTATTGGGTGCTGCCTTGGCAATCTTCAATTTCTGTAGTTTTACTCTGTTTCCATATTGCTGAAAAGTGGCTGCTTCCGCAGTCAGCACTTACATATGTTTTTGCACTGTAAAACTGCATTCCCGAACCTCTTATTGATAGTTATATAGCTGATTTGGTTTTTCATTTCTCCTCTTGGGCAATCTCCATGTCCATATATGTTTTTGGGTGTTTTTGAAAGAAGGTGTTTTACTACCTGGTCACTTTCCATACAACATTGCACCCATTTTTCTCAAAGTTCATTATGAGTTCCTAGTACAAATTTGGCAACTATTTTGCATCTTTTTGTTACCTACTTTGACATTCAAGTCTTCCTACCATGACAATTGTAATTTCTTGTGATTTGTATTGAGCCTTGGTGTTGTCTAGCATAGAGTAAAACTTTTTGATTTTCTTTTTCTGTACTTTGTACTGTAGGTGCATAAACAATTATGGTGGATATGTTGAAAGGCTTAAGTTCCAGTTTGTCAAGAATTCTTTCAGATATTTAACAATGAACCAAGTACAATTTGATATTTATTATTTATCATTTTATAAAGATTTATTACCATATTTGCCAACACCATGGAAGCATTTTTTTTTTTTTTTTTTTTTTTTCCTGAAATAAGTCTAAAAAGTTTGTATTCTTGAGGATTGGGGTTTTCATAGGCTTATACTAATCCCAGAGGAATGTTATCAATGCCAGATGGTAAACTGAATTCCTGTATATTATGCAAATTTTCAAGAATTATTTCAGGAAAAGAAAATGAGTCCTTACTGGCAAATATGGTATTTATCATTTTATAAAAAGATAAATTTAAAACAAATCTGAACCAATTACAATGCAATATTGACCATTTTATAAATAACCATAATTTTTCTTGACACTAATAGGTTACTACACCTACACTTTTTTATATATTTTTTTTAATCTTAAATTTTTTTTAAAATTGTTGCTAATTTTTTTTTTAAATGCCTAGAAAATCTGCCAATAGATTTATTGTCACCCAAGTGTTTATTGATGAAGAAATCTTAAATGAAAAGTGGACACTATGCACCTTGACTAAAGCAATTTGTAAAGCTAACAAATTGTGTATTTTGGAATAGTTTTCTAAACTGAAAATCTTTGTATTGATTTACCAGTAGCATTATTTCCAAATGTAGAATTTAGATTCTTTTTGGCTTAAACTCTTGCAAAATGTATGAGCTTGCTTTTTTTAAAAAGCTTTATATTTTCCACTAAATACATATATATATATATATATATATATATATATATATATATATATATATATAATATAGAGAGAGAGAGAGAATTGAGAAACGTAACTAAATCTGTTTGGTTATGTTTGTATGTTTTTGTCATTTTATACAAGCTATTAGGGTCAATGAGGTACTAGCCTGATGGTACCTGTCCCTCTTCAGGTTGGTTTTGAATTCGGTTTTCCTTCTCTTACACTGGTTGTGCAATTAAGGTTAGAGAGCCCACGCTACTCTATTATTTAACCTGTAGTTAGGTTCATACTTTTTCTAAGGACATTTGTGCAGATTAGACCGGGATGTTGAACTTTCCATCCTCATAACTCTTATACTACATACGCTGAAATAAATGACACTTTTTAAAGTAAAATACATTTACTTTTTATATAGAAATAGATGATAGTTCTTCTATGCAATATCTTCCCTGTAATTATCACCTTTTAATCTATTTTGTAGATCATTATGGATGAAGAAATGCATTCTGTATCCAGTGGTCGTGCTTCACCTTGGCAAGATGTGCAATTGGTAGATCGAAAGGTATTTCTATAACTGTTTAGGTTTTATTGTATGCTAATGATGGTTTTAAACTTGTTTGTACTGTTAAATGAGATTGCTTTTAACATTTTCTCAATGCCTATTAATGCTGTGGATGGCATGGGTAGTTTGGAAAAAAAAACTTGATCCATTTCTGTAGTTGTTCGTCAACCTAAGCTACATTTTGCTTGATCAGATATGCATTTGAAAACATTCTTGTTTGTAATGAAATTTCTATTATAATGACATTGTTTTTTTTTTCATTTTTAAAAAATCCAAATAAATCAATGTAAAAATAATTCTGGAATTTTGCAGTAAGTATAATTCTGATATTAAGAAATAAACAACATTTTTAAAAAAAGTAATTTTAAAAATTTAGGGAAATATTCTCCGTAATCTAATGTTTTATTGAATTTTAGATACTTTGGCTTTAAATTTACTATAGTGATTGCTCTTATTTTCTGATAATGTGTGTGAACATTCATATATGCAAAATTGGCATGTTTATTCATGTACAAAAAAAATTAAAATATTGGTGTTTGATGATTTGTACTAAGCTTTTCCATTTATGATTAGTAAATATGATTTTTACTTAATAACAGTATCACCTAACCAGGACAAAGTAATGCAGAAATTTTAAAAGATTTGAAACTTTATAAGTTATTCTAATTAAAAATTTTTAAAAATGAAAACAATTTTTGTAAAAATTCATTTATTTATTGAAGAAATTTTTCTCTCAAGACAATAGTATTTCTGAAATGAGGTATTATGTACACTATTTACATTATTCAGACTATTGTCCTCATCTTTGTCGTCATATTTATTACAACGTTTCGGCTGTTGTACACTCCAGCCTTCTTCAGGTGGTTGGAATGTCAAACTGAACCCTTTATTTCTCTCACTGGATAGACTGTTCTGGTTCCACATGTCATGTTTTTAATGGATGTCAGTTATCAATTATCTCCTGTTAACCAAAATTTCAAACCCTAAAAATGTTTAAAAAAAAATATAATAATCAAAAACTCCTATAGTCCTTTTTCTTAATAACAAATATTTTAACAATATAACTTTTGTTTTCTATTAAGTTTGGGCCATTTTTTTATCATGGTATGCTAATTTTTTTAACAAGTTGGTAGTGATACCTACTTTAAGTTATGTCACTATTTTCAGTGACGGACAGCAATTTTTTTTTTTTTTTTTTTTTTCAAATTTGATAAATTCAAAGTGTTTTTCAAATTAGCTGCAGAGTTCTGTCTACTTATTAACTTATCTTAATGAAAAACAGAAGACTCGTCAATTTGATGGGCAACCATAAGGTTTGAAGTTGTCTTTCACAAAAATTCCCCCAGTTGAAAACTTTAGTGGATGAAATACCAGAGAAATTTAACACATAAAAAATGAAATTTACATGTTATAGAGCAATGTCTCACTTTTAATAATTAGTTTGTCCCCACACAAAATACGGCACACATAAATCAAAAAGAGGTTATATTGCATTTCATACAAAACAATCAGGTCTGACACATCGAAATTTGTATTGTTGACCGAGTAAATGAACATCACCAGGTGAATCCCATTTTAAATCTGACTTGTTTTGTTGGATATTGCAGTTTAAATCTTTTTATATTTTCTTTTAATGATGTATTTTAAAACCGTATAAAGTAATTATTTTTACGATAAATTCAAACCGACAGTTTGAACAAAATTCTTTTTTTCTTTGTCTAAGCTGTCATTTATTCTTTTTAATTTTCTTAAAAAGAAAATGAAAAACCTCAGTGAAAATGTTCTTGAGTTAATTTTTGGTAAGGTTCATAAACTTTCAGTATGTTACCCAACTGGATTTGAATATTTTTTTAACATCTTCAGGGATTTTTTTTTCTTTAATAAATGTAAAAATCTCTCAAACACCATCAAAATTTAAATATGTTAATATTTGAAAGTTGCAGTGGAACTAACAAAAATACAAAATGCATCACTTCACCATCAATCAACCTCAAAACATGCTCAAGCAAAACCAGACTAGAATAACAAGTACTTCTGAAACTTCATGTACAAGAAAGGATTGCTAAAAATGAGAGGCAAAAAAATGGAAAAGAGTGTCAAGCTGTTGCTGAGAAACGGAATCATTAACTCAGCCATCAAACATGGTGGTCCTCTGAAGTGTGTTGAAGATGTACAAGTAGAAATTCATACACAGATATGACACATGGCACAGTGGATAAAGGCATTAGTTAGATCCAGTGACAGGACCCAAAGAGTGTAAGTTCAATACCTGGTTAAGGCAGTGGAGAACTTGGAGAGAGGAATTAACAGGAGATAACTGATAACTGACATCCATTAGACATGGCATGTGGAACTAGAACAGTCTACTCCAGCGAGCAAACATTCAACATTCCAACTATCTGAAGAAGGCCAGAGCGTACAATGGCCAAAACGTTGTGATAAATATGGAAACAATGTAAATAGTGGACATAATACCTCATCTCAGAAATATAGACTGATACTATTATAAAGTATTTGTTTTCCTTTTGTAAAACAAATGTCTAAGTGTTGTTGTCATTACTGTACTGTTTTGCACAAAAATTTTTAAAATAAAATACACCTATTGCAAAAACTATTGGTATTTATAGTGAAAAGAACTGTTTTGTTGAACTCTTCATCCCAATATTTCAAGCATGTACCTCACAGTGGATAATTCTTTTCATGGCAAGTTTTGGATGCTATACTTTGGTTTGTTTTAGCTTTACTGCTAAATTATGCTTCTGGCTGTTTTTATGTGATGTAGATTTTTTTTTTTTTTTTTTTTACTAAGATACTACTGAAAAAAAATCAGCTTCATCTCTGTTGTTCTATGAAATACAGGAAGAAATTGCAAGACTAACTGTTGAAAGGAAACTTATATGATCAGTCACATTTGCTCTTCTGTGTCATTTTTACTATTTTGTTTTTGAGAACAAAATCTTCCCAATGTTTAGTCTGATCTAAAAATTGATTATTTTACTTTACGGCTACTTACATTACATTTATAATTTTTAACTTGTTTGAAGCCTGCACCTTCAGATAGACACTGTTAAAATTGGCTTTTTGTTCAATAGCACACAGTGAAAAACATTTTTTATGAACTTTGAGTGGTCATAACTTTGTTGCTAATTGATGTACTGAAATAAATTTGGTACCACTTTTTAAGGTTTATCAAGATCTCTATGCTTGTATGAAAGGTTTTTAGACATATTGAAAATAAAATTTAAGTTGTGGATACTTATATTAAGTAATCCCATTAAAATTGATCCTATATAGTTTTCCCCCAAATTGTTGCTTATGATCTATAATAGGTTTTACAGAGTTCATTATCAAAAAACAGTTCTTTTTAAAACAAAATTTACTTTTAAAAAATTAGTGATTATGTTGCCTGCAATTTGAAAACATTCAGTTCTAAATTTTTAAGATTACTAGGTAATTAAAAATTATGTTAAGAAAGAAAGATGCCCATATATTCTTAAAGTATTTTTTATAGATATATCTCCTGTAGGAAAAAAAATTAGATAAACTTCTAGCTATCAATCTTCTGTCAATAGAGCTATCAACACCTAATCAAAACACTTACCTCTGTGCTTTTTAGCATTTCTGCAATATTTTAAACTAAAAGTAATATTTGTTTCAAATCAGATTAATTAAACCTTAAATCATCTAATTCTCCTAAAATAAAGTTTCAGAAAAGTATCTTTTGCTTTTGAAAGAATTTAAGTATTTCGCTTACTGGAAATTATTCAATTAGCTTGAAATTAAAACTAAAATAGAAGCTTCATAAAAAGATTGTTCATTTTAAACCTGTTTTTAATGTTTCTTTAGTGGTACCTTTTTTAAAAGGATCAAATATTAAGATTTTTAATAAAGTTATTGCATTGTGACACTTGTTGTTTCTCCTCAATGAAAAACCCCTTGTTTATCCATGAGTAAACTTTAATAAAACCTTTTTTTTTTTTTTTTTTTAGTACACTTCTAATTAAAGTGTTACTCAAAATTTCCTTATTTCAAATTGTAATGAACTAGATAAAATAAAGTTTTAGCTACAGACAAAAATAGATTAAAATAGGTCAACATGCAAAATCAAACCAATTCAATTTTCTATGATTTTTTTTTTTTAAGGTGTAAACATATGTACTGGAAAGAAATAGAATGTTACAACTTTGTATATTAATAATCCAACAATGATTTTCCTATTATTACGTTTAAATGCACAAATTATTTTCATACTAAAACAACTCCATTTGTGCATATAAATCTACACCTCAGATGCAGCAGAAATTAAAGTAATGATAATTCTTTACTTAGACTAATATTAGATGTAGCCTTGATGCTGGATAGACATACAAGAGAAGACCTTGTTGGTGGTGGTCCACTCAACTGATGAGGAGGATTCTTCGGAGCTTCGTTTGATGTCCCAACAATTCAAGGTCCATGTCTCTCAATCATACAGAAGGGTGGAATGGACCACTGTCCAGAAGACCATGATCTTAGTTCTTATGGAGAGTCTGTGATTGCTGGAGACCTTATGAGAGAGTGTTCTGTACACAGTATGTGCCACTTTCATACTTTTGTCAAGGTCTCTTTCACAGGTGACATTATTCAAGATGATGCTGCCAAGGTAAGGAAATTTGTTGATGACTGCTACTGCTGTCCAGTATTTATGCTGTTGTCCAGTGTTGCTTGTCCAGGGCCTGGCTGGATGAGGATTTTCATCTTTTTGACATTGACCCAAAGCATTTGTAGGCCCCATTATACAGGTTTGCTGATCTCGGGTGGTTAAAGGCAGTCTGGTCCACAGTTTCATTGTCGTCAACATGCTGAAATTCTAGCACACAGGTTGTGGTAATCTTTGTGCAAGAACAGTCGTGTGCAGTTGAAGAGCCCACCATTGAGTCTGTATCAGACATCAAGTCAGTGCTGCCAAGAGGGATCTTGTTGATCATAGTAAATAGGTACATGGAGAAGAGTGTCAGAGCTAACACCCAGCCCTGTTGAATGGAAACTGGTCAGAGAGGACACCCTGATGGTTCACACAGCCTTCCATTCCATCATGGAGCATATACAGATTGGAGACAAGAAACAATCAAAGCAGGTAACAATGGCCCACATGATGAACAGATGAACATCAGTGGTTTTTGCTGCTCACAACTCTCTTTCTGGAGCTGTCACACACATAAGATCAAGTTGACCCTGACTCTCGAAGGTCAGAAACCACATTGAGATTCATCAAGGCTACCATCCTTTAGAGATGTGCAGTTTAACCGAAAAACCAACTTTTTGGGGTTTAATCTTCACACTGTGAAACTGCATCAAAAAATTTTACGAAAGTTCTATATCACTACTGAGTGACCATATCCAAAGAAACACTATTGAAAAAGTCTTTCAGATGTTAATAAAATTAAATTTTATCAAGATTTATACCATTGTAAGAGAAAAAGATTGAACAAAAATATGTTAAAAACATTTAATTGACTAGTTTTAGGAAATGTGAAATCTATTTGTTTACAAAAGAAATGAAGAAAAAAAGGAAATATGACAGATATGACACTTGGAAAGCATAATGTTTTCAAACAGAAGAAAAGGAAATACGACGTCTGAAAAATTAAAATCCATTTGTTTCAGTTTTCAAAAAAAAAATTTTGTGGTAAAATTAACAAAATAGCGAGTAAAAATAAAAAATTAGTTGCTAGTTTCGTTATGTTATGAAGTCAGATTTTTTGTAATTGTTTTCTAGTAAGCCAATACACCAATCATGAAATAAGTTGTTGTAAACAAGAAAAATGGATGAAGATCTTTTTTTGTTTTTATCTAGGGAATGTGCCTAAATTAGATATTAAGAATAATTAGTTCTTAATTTCACTTTTAAAATGTGCATATTTCCAGATATGCGAGTCTCTAATGTAAAATTGTTTGTTTTCTACAAATAAAATTGTTTGTTTCTATCTAGCAAATACACGTAAAATCAGATATTAAAAATAAAGTAAGTTTTAATCTCAGTTTTAAAATGTATATATTTTCAAAACTGCAAGTAATTTTGTTTTAAACCCAAAGTAAAAATTATTCTTTTTTAGCCACTAGTGTTCAGTGGGTGTTCTGCCTATAAAATTCTTCTAAACAAGGAAAATTAATTCATTTTATTTTTACAAATATCTTTATGGTTTTATCTAGCAAATACACTTAAGATTATATTTTAAAATGATTATAAAATAATTTTTAATTTTGGTTTTAAAATATATAAAAAACTTGTGCTACTCACAGATTTGGAAGTATACACATTATAAAAATGAAATTAAAAGCTTTTAATTATTTTTAATATTTAATTTTAGGTATAGTATTGGCTAGATAAAAACATTTATTTAGGGGAAAAAATAACTCATTGATTTTCCTTGTTTAAAAGAAATTTATTTGTAAAACCCCAATAACAGAAAAGAATTGTCACATTTTTAATAGTTTTAAACATTAGGGGTTTCAATTTTGGCTTTTTAAAAGCCACATCATAAACTAATTTCTGGAGAGCTTTCTCATTTTTATTTTCTCTCAAAAATGTGTTGTCCAAAGACACAAATATAGATATTTTATGCCACGATTTCTTTCGTATTTTACCAATTTGTTAATATGGTAGTTATTTATAGTTGACAATTTATTCGAATTTATTGCGGTTTTTGTGCTTTCAATTCCGGTGGAATGTCTATAAATTTTTATTACCCTTTAAACCAAATATGGACCCCTTACGCACCGGTTAACAGACTTCCACAATGACAGACATTTAAAAAAAAAACAACTCAAAGTTTGAAAAGTACATGGGGCGTTTATTTTATACAACAAGACAGTAGTTTCAATAATTTGAAAGTTCTTTTATCACACATAATCTTTTTTTTTTTTTTTTTTTTTTTTTTGCTGCTTGCTTTATAATTTTTGAAGGAATTTGCTTTCACAGGTCAGAGAAGAATTAAACATCTTCCTGGTTGTAGCTTAAGGTGTCTTCTAAATTAGAAGATTGTGTACAATTTCAAGAATATTGATAAAAATAATTGAGAATTGTTTCACAAAAACAGAATTTAATTTTACATTTAATTTAATTAGTTTTAAATATCAGCCACTAAAATTCACACAGAAAAGTGTTTTTACCTACCTAATGTTACTTAAGGTCAGTTAATAAAATATGCTTCAAAATATTTTGTTTTATCTAATTATTAACATAAAATGTAAAAAATTAAAAATATTCTTTCCTTTATTAGTTTAATTACTGTTATTTTTCATCAGTGCTAAAAATAATTAACTACAGTAACAAAAGAACCATAAAAACTAACATGACAAAATTTCTTCAGTTGTCCAATGAAACTCTGGTCTGAAGTACTGAATACATTTGCTAAGTCTTGAAAAAACATGCTACGTCTTGAAAAAACTGTAAAATTCTATATTTTTCAGCAAGAATGTTGAATGTGTTAGTAATCTACAGATAAAAAGGCCTTGGGCAATACTTGATAAGTTCAGCACTCATGGCATCTCCTCCTTTTACTATTTTTTTATGAATATTTTAAATTCCTAATGACATTGAAGGTAGCCACAAATTTAGTTATCTTGATTATCATATAGAAAATCTTTTGAATGGAAGAATTTATGTTGGAGTGTCATTTGTTGTCACTGAAGAGGCAGTCTTCATTCTTATTTCTTAGGAACAAAACAAGAGTTGTGCTACTAATACTATCCAAGAATACCAGATATTCGGCCCAAGGACAGTGATAAAAAGTGGATTTATCTTATGTGAAAAGCTTTTCTTTTTATAAAAAAAATTGTAAGGGGTGTATTTATTTTTGGACTGCTACATTCAACTTTTTACCAAGAAAAAAAAATCTCATGTTGATTGTTAAAAACTGTCACAAAATATTGCTGATTTATTTAAGATGCAATGATCCATTATGTTGTCTCTAATTTGTATTTAGATACATTGTAATGTATTTATTTTCAATTTTTCTAGAATTGTCCATTTATATAGGATGGTATGATTCCTTATTGTACATAATTACACTAAAACTTGTATTTTATATGAATACTACTTTTTAAAAATTGATGTAGTAGAGTGGGGGCACCATAACAGAGATAGTGAGGGAGGAAACCAGCCCTGGATGAAGCATTGTCATCATTATAAAATATTTTACTATTTAATTTTTATTTTATGTCTATTGATTTTCATTTCAATTATAGTTACCTTTATGATAGTTACAGAAAGTGTGAATTGGAAATAAAGATTAAATCTCTGGGTGATATTTGAATTCACTTCCATTATTCTTGGAACCTGTCTTTTCATGATAATGCTGTAGCTTTGGCTATAAAAGTGATTAATGATAGGTGATGCTCAGGCCATATAGCTTTATTCCTTATTTTCCCATTTGTTTATTTATGATAGTAGTAATAAAAAAAAAAATAAAAAAAGACCATCTTCCAAGAATATTCTGCTTTATGCTGCTTATTTAATAGTCATAGAATAAAAATCTGGGATTTGCCATAAAAAAGAAATAGAAATATGATAAATTAGTCAATAATAATGTATTCTTTATTTTGAAATTCATTTGTTTGCAAACTTTGTCTTTATTAGGGATTTGTGTTCAACCATACTTACTGAGTCATTTTGTCATCTATCCAAATGAACTGTGGAATTTCTTTCAGAAAATACCAGACTAAATTATTAAAATTCTTTTTTTTCTTTGACATGTTTAATAGTCTCAATAATATTTACCTAAATAGTTCTACTTGTATCTCACAGGATGATGATGAAATTATTGTGGATGATGCTGAAAACCTTGATGTTCTTCCACAAGGAGACAACTCAGAAATAGTTGTAACAACTAATAAGGTATTTGTGGCTGAGTTGAATGCACAAGCTGAAGCTGTTGTTGAACAGACTTTGGGTAAGTCAGCAGGTGTCCATTGTACATTTACTCAACTGTTTAATATCAGGAGTGATGTAAATCATTAAGCTGTGATATCTCTGCTTGCCTAATATATACTTGCATTCTAAATCTCTGAATTAAGTTTTTGTAATTGTATAACAATGAACAGATATGAATTTTGGAAAATTGTCATAAAATATCCTCTTATCTAATTATTTAATTATTTTAGCAATGTTTTATATGAAAATCTGTCTTAAGTTTCTTTGGAAATTATATTTCATAGATGAAATATATTTATATGCATTGCCTAGGAAGTTTATATAATTTTTTTCTTTGAGGCATTTGGACCATTTTTATGTATGTATATGGACTACAACTTGACAAAATTACTTGAATAAGTCATAAATATTGCAAAGAATTAAAATGATTAAGAATAAATGGTTGCAAACTGTAAAATAGGGCATACTCAAGAAAATGCATTAACATATTCTTTGTCAAGGATTTGTGTTCAACCACACTTATTGAGTCACTTGGTCATCTATCCAAATGAACCGTGGAATTTTTCAGAAATGACCAGTTTTTTTATATGCTTTGCTATTTGGACCAGCATGCTCATTTTAGTTGTTATTCACAAAACTGTTCAGCTGTGGTAGCCTCCAGCCTTCTTCGGGTGACTGTTGTTTTACACTGTAATCTTGGAATTTTGAACCAAACCAATTTATTCAATCCATGGGGATAGATTCACAAGTTATTTTCCATGCTTAGGGGGATATTTTGTATGAGTTATCTTTTTGTCACTTGCCTATATCTTCCACTGAACAATAGTATTAGAGATTGTGACTTTTCTGCACTCTATTTAGTCCTGTATGACATGGATTTGGTTAAAACATATTTAGTTCTCTGTAAGTTTAGAGTTCAGGCTCTGAATCTGTTAGTGAAAAGTATATACATTTTTAACTGTTAACAGCATCCTCTGCTTGTCTTTGTTCAGTGAGTTTACATTATCCCTTTTCCTGTTGGTTTTCACTTGATCCAAAGAGTTTAAGCTAGCCAACAGTTTGAAGAAGTGCTAGTGTTAACCTCCCCATCTTTAATGGAAACTTCTGAATTTTCTTGCTTGGCTATCCAAAAAAATAAAGAGATAAAATTCTTTTTATTTTATTTTATTTTTTTCCATTTAATCCCAAGCAAGGCAATAAAACCACCAAGATGCAAGTATACTTATGAAAGAATATAAGAAAAAAAAGAAAATGAAGACAGAAGATTGACATTGAATTTAAATTTTTTGAAGACTAAAAACTAAAACTGGAAAACAAGGGGCTGAAAGAGTTCTACGAGTGAGAAGTGTGAGAGCAAACTGTTAGCATAGAACTTATGGTTAGGCTTATCAAAACAATTACCATGAAAATATTTATAGAAAAGGCACAGGGAAGCTATGTTATTGCAGAGGGAAAGTGACTGAAGTGAGATGCCAGGTCAGTACCAATAACATTGCAGATTCTTTCGATTTTATAAAGAATCTCTGAATAGATTGCAAAAGTGCCAAGACAGCTGTGACAGCAATATTCAATGCATGGGTGATTGGTAGACTTATAAATGTGTAAGATAGATTCTGGCAAGAAAAATTGTCTAGCATGACACAGTGCACCAACTTTCCTGGCACTTGAATCTTTCCGCTTCATGTCAGCAGAAAATGCTAATCCAAGAAGGCGCAATTTGACACTCTCTGTTCTGATGGAAAGCAAAAAAGGTTCTCAAAAACGATTAAAAGGGCAATTCAGCTGCTAATTTGACATTAGTGAACCAATCAAACTTACCATTAAGACAGTAAAAATGAAGTCTGATCAAAAAGTATCAGAACTGGTGCTATGAAAAGAAAACTGATACATCAATTCAGCATTTAATCTCCTTCGAAGTGGTCTCCTTCTGAAGCTATACACTTCCATTGATGGAAGCATTCCTGCCCTTCTTTTCTTTTTTTTTTTTTTTCATAGTGAGCAGCTGCCTTGCATTCTCTTGGATTTCCTCAACATCTTGAAATTTTATTCTTTTCCAGCAGGTATTGATTTGGGAAAAATCACAAGGGTCAATATATGGTGGTTATCAGACATGTGGAATATTGTATTAGCCAAAAGCTGCTGCATAGGGTGGTGCATTGTCATGTTGGCATTACCATTCACTGGACACGTGCAATTCTGACCTCTTCCAATGAACAGTATCCTGCAAAAGCCACAACATGTCACATACTCTTTGTTTACTGTCTGACTAGGTGGAGCCTACTCATGATGAACAATGCCCTTGTAGTTAAAGACAACTGTCAAGTATCTTCATATTACTTTGACTCATTTGTGCTTTCTTCAGTCTCTGAGAGGTTAAGGTCTTCCACTGCAAAGACTGAGTCTTGGTTTTGGGATCTAGCAATATACCCACAATTTGTCACCTGCTATGACTGTTTTCAAAAAGTTTTTGTCGTCTTTGACACAATCAAGGAGTTTCTGCACAGTTGAAACCTGATTTTTTTTATCAACTGACAGCCGTTTCTGCACAAGCTTGGCAGACACTCATCATACCCAAATCTTCAGTGAGACTGAACTGAACTGTAAATAATGTTCACAGCCTCCAACAAATATGCACAGTTATTTAATGGTCTTTCCAAACAGCTGCATGCACATCTGCAATTCAACTGATTGTGGGTTTCCCAGAATGTACCTCATTGTCAGCATTTTGTCTGCCGTCCTGGAAATGTTTGAACCATTCATACACTATTGTCTGGCTCATTCATTCCTCTCTACACTTTCTGTAACTTTGCACAGATATCACCAAGTTTTGGCAAGATTTGATGCAGATTTTTTACTAAAATTTTTCTGACATGGTTACTGATGGAAACCCTGTAGTGCGGCGAGACAACCATATTCTATACACTCTCCTTCCAAGTACTGTTATCAGCAACAGAAGTTTTGAGAACATAACTTAGTGTACATGTGCAGCAGTCCAAGGACAAGTGGCTTCACTCTGCATACTTTAGCTCTATTACCATAGCAACAGTCCCAACACTTTTTGACCAAACTTCATATAGTTGTCATCAGCATAGATATCATTGAGAACTGATGACAATGGTATGGTCATTGATGAAAATTAGGGACAATGTAAATCAAGGATAGTGCTCTGAGGCCACCAGCATTTATGCAAAACATCTGGAAGAGTGGCTTTCAAGACTACATTCATTTCATGATATAAGAAAGATTGAATAAGATCAAAAATTTGTCCAGAAATACCATAACCTATTAATTTGTGAAGAAGGCCAGTATGCTAAATTCTGTCAAATGCCTTTGAGATAGCCAAAGCAACAGCCCAAACTTCACAATTCTTATCTAAACCTTGATATCCTCTTTCAGCAATAAATATTAATACATCAGTAGTTGTCCTAGAGAAGCAAAAGCCATATTGCTTATCTGAAAGAAGATTGAGGTGGCGTGCTTAACCAATTTGGAGCACTTTGCTAAAAAGAAGTATAAAGTTAATAAGCTGATAGAAAGATCAAATGGTTCACCTGGGTTCTTAAAGATAGGAACTATAGAAGAGGATTTCCAACAACCATCCAGTTTAGAGATGATAGCAGAAATAATGGAAGGGCTTATATGCATATCACACAGTAGACACTCGGTTCTAACTGGAAAGTCAAGCAAAGATACTTGATGAGTCGAGGGTAGAATTGAATGAGAATTTACAAGCAAAACATACTTTATCAGCAGATAATAATACTTCAAATTGAGTGAAGAGACTGGGAAAGAAAAACCAAACATTAGAGGCTATATTGAACAAATACTTGTCCTCTTTGTGGACAGGTTCACAATTATTATGAACAGACACACACAGGTGTCTGTTGTCATCAGAACTATCACAGCTGGAAAAAGTGATTCTTGTGAGCTAGAGCAGCTGAACAGGCATTGTGGTTTCATCTGGTATTTCCGAGAAGGCACAGAAGTATTGATGCCTATTTTTTTACCCAAAAAGAAACTTTGGTGACATTTCTCAATAGCAAGGTTAAAAATTTCACTCCAAGGGGCATCATGAAACAAATCACAAAATGAATCTCAATCAGTACACTAGTAACAAAAAGAAGTCTTATGAATAACAGGTTCATGTCTAATAGACTACTCAAAAGAAGTATCAACAGATATACAGCATGATCCTAATTGCCAAGTGGACAGAGTTGCAATGCTCGGCCAAAACCTGGAGATGATGTAAAGAACAAATCTAGTAAAGAAGCCTGTTGATCAGAATTATTAGGAAAACAAGTTGGGAAATGCACTATTTGACTAAACAACGAAAAATTGAAAGTCTGAACACCTGCAACTTTGCTAACATTAGAATGATTAGGTCACTTGACAATAGCATTAAAATCACGAAGCACAAATGTTTGCAGATGAATGTAGAAAAGGAGCGATTTCTATACTATCAGATATTTTGTCTAATATGTTACAGTCCCTTTTTTTATATTTAGCATTTACATATTTTAAATTCTAAATTACAAACCATAATATGCTTATAAATTAGATTGATGTGGTTGACTTAGCAGGTTAAGTTCACTAATTCTCTCATATTCTTTTCCACAGATGCATAATAAAAGTATTAATTAAAGTATATTACCATTAATAGAATTTGTGGCACACCTAATACAAAGCTATGAGAAACCATTACTACCACTAAAAAAATCCTATTAAAAAATCACAAAGATTAGTTTGGTCACAATGCTCTTTTATTATTCCTTTAGAGAATTAAGAGAAGGAAATTAAGGCCAATCTAATAATGAATAATTGTGAGTGCCGTAAGTTTACTTCTTTTGATTTATCACATTGTAAATAAAATAGATAATCTTGTAATCATAAAATGCTACCCTGAACTTTGGTAGAGTAGACACAAGGAAACCATATCTTAATTCACTTACAAATGAATAATATTTTGCATAATTGTTTTATTAAAAACTTTGTGAATTTCACTTATTTTTGTCAATTTTTGCCAATACATATTTTGGTTTTCGATGGATTTGGAGATCTTTAAAAGTCACTTAGTACTTTTTTTTTTTTTTCTTTCTTTCTTTCTCATCCTGGATTAAAAATTTGTTAATTTGTATTTTTTGTCATTGAGAGTAAAAGCTGTCTACATGTATACATGCTGTTTTACACTTTTTTTTTTTTTCTTTTTTTTTAATGAAATTTATAGGATCTAACTGTATCTTTTTATTTTATTTATTTATTTTTCTCTTGGAGAGACCACAATATGAAGGGAATATTCTGTTTTAGATGTTAACCATCAACAGAAAAAGTGATTTCTTAGCTAGGACTTCCTTACTGTTTATATATCTTTGGTATTGGAAAGTGCTGTCAGCATTCTCATAACTAGGGTATTTGTATATTTAATGATTAATCTGTTTCTGATTTCTTTTGCTGTATTTGTAAGAACTTTAGTAAACAAGTTTTTATCATCAATACTTACCATTTGTGAAATGAGGATGAGTACATTAATTAGATCTGTAAAGTGAATTGTTTTGATGAAAGTTAGAATTTTCCTATCAAAACCTCGACTTTGACAGCTGACGAGGTTGTAATAGAATACTGTGTTTGTGAGTCTTTAGGAATATTATAGACCATTATTGATTAATAGAGTATTTGTAAGAAACTTTTTTCCTGCTGCTACTAGTGTGGGATATTTTTCTACTTATAGTCCACTTTGAGTTCAAGTAACTTGTCCAAAAAATATCTGGTATTAGCATTTCACGATGGAAAAAATTTGATATTTTAATTGATTATTAATCGATAATACTGTTAACCTCAATGTACATTCTAGTCTAGCAATATGATATTGACTGATACTAAGATTTTATCTACCATTCAGGTTCTGACATGTGGCACCCTCCTGAAGAGGATATAGATGTAGTGTCAGTAGAAAATGGTGCAAGTGGTTCTGGCTCAGGTAAGCAAGAAAATATTTCATTGTAAATGTCTGTGTGTGTGTGTGTGTCAGTTTGATTAGCAATAAGAAATTCTCCAACTAAATGATAGTTATAGCCCTTTAATGTTGCTCTGTTGTCTAGAATAATGTCTCTTTAAAAAATTTTATACATTTCATTTTTTGGTTGTTGAGAATATGAAATGACCAAAAAATAACTACTTTTTGGTCATTTCATATTCTCAATTTAGGTATGTCTTTCAAATTTTGTGAAATGTTCTATGATGCTTGGCTTTCTACATTTGATAAAATAAATCATGTCAAATTTCTGTGGTTTTCTTTGTGTAACAGAGAGTTTGGGAAACACACACACACATTTTTTTTTTTTTTAAATTGGTGTAGATTTGAACAGCGAAATTAAATCAGAACAATTTTGTTTACTGATGGGAATCTGATGTAGCCATTTGGAATTGGGTCATTAGGAAGACAATGGGGAGATGATAGAGAATTTTTATCGGTTAAAATTTGAAATAGAGCTTACTAAGGCTATGAGGAACTTTGAAATTCACATGATTTTGAGTTGAAGAAAGCACTTGTGATAATCAAGTGCAGGCCAAGGGTCGATTTATGATCAGCCAGGTTTATCTATATAAACGCGCACAGAAATCTGTTGACAGTGGTTGGCTCGTCTGCCGTCAAGTGCAGGTGAGAGAGAGGTCGGAGACTGGAAGTGACATCAGAGATTGGAACCAAACGCCCGCTAACATATTTTGTTGATATATAAGTACAAAGAAGCAAATTACTCCTCCAACAATCGAAGACTACTACTATTATTATTACCACTGGAAACGGAAACGTTGAACAAGCTACAATAATCAAAAGGTTGTTTTCTGTCATCGAGTGCAGTCAAAGTGGGTAGAGAGATATCAGAGACTGGAAGTGACGTCGGGGACTGGAACAAAACCCCCGCTAACATGTACTGTTAATATAAGTACTGATGCTTCTGCTACCACGAAGATTACTACTACTGTTACTACCACCGAGGAGGAACGCAACTATAAACTTTAAGCCACACACACAAATCTTTATCTCTCCATTGCAAGAGTCATATATCGTTCTGAGATGATTTCACAACATGCTAATCACAACCCACTCTCTCTCTCTCTCTGTCTAGAATCCATTGTATGAGTTTTTACATCAATTATTTTCTTTTCTATAACCCGTTTCTTTTCTGTACTATTCTTTTCTGCTATATAAAAGACATTAACAATTCAACCATTGAATAGTTGTTTGTCCGGCTTTCTGCAGAGATTTTTTTTTTTTTTTTTTTTTTTTTTTTTTGTGCATTCTAAATTTCTTAGCACAGACTCTCCAGCCGTGTCTACATCTTCAATCAACCATGAATGGATGAACATCACTTCTGCTTTCTGGATCAAACCAAATACAACATGGGCAGGAAGTAGGATTACACCAGTTGACTGGTCGAATGATCTACGGATGCTTAGGGGACCTACGGCCAGTCCCTTAAGTTCGGTTAAGACTGAGTAGACACCTCAACCCAGAGAGTGAGACGTTGGAGGTTGAGGGGCTGGGGCAAAAGTGTTAGATTTGTCCCTATATTTTCCTTTTTTTTTTTTTTTTTTTTTTTTTTTTTTTTTTTTTGTTAAATATTTGTGATACTTTGTTGCATAAAATAATTTCCAAGATTGTGTTAATCATCCTTTTCATCTTTGTCTTTACAGAGTCTGTTCTTCTTGATTCTGACCAATTTGGTTATTTATCTCAGATTCACAATAACAATAATTGTGGTAGTGATAACCAGTTACGACTGTTAGACAATTTGGCCAAAGACTTTCGCAAATATATGGATCATTTGTCCAGCCTGGCACAGGATGATACCTATTGCAATATGTCATCACTTCCCTCAGAAGACCATAAAGATGGTCATTGTAGCTGTTCACATTCTTCAGGTAACAGTGGACATTCTTCTTTGGATAACCATACTGAAACCTTGGAGCATTCTTCAGAAATGTCTCAGTCTAATGCTGCTAACACCTTGGAATCTGGCACAGATATTCAAGGTATTCAAAACAGTGACTCCTTGAATCCTTATACTTTATTCAACCTCCCTCGTCCTAGTTCACGTAGAACACGTTATCACTGTTCACTATTGCGAGCTGACTCACCCTACCCCAATTCTTGGTCAAGTGGTGGTAGTAGCAGCAGCAGCAGCAGTGGAGCTGATAATACTAATAGCAAGCAGCAACATCACCGTAAGCAGCATCATCATCATCATCATCATCGGAGGCACCATCATCACTACCATCACCATTCTCAATCATCTTCTCAGGCAGATGGTGAAGAAGGTAGTTCAACTTATCAGCAACATTGGAAAAAACATGTCTACAAGCAACAGCACTCTCACAGTGACTGTTTAAATTCTGACCAGCGATCTCATCACCCAAATAATAGTAGTTCTGCTTCTGATGTCCAGAACTTACCTCTTTCAGAAGCTAGTATTCAACCAAATCAAGATATCAGTGGTCAAGGTACAAGTAGCAACAGTCAGCATTATCACCATGGCCATATGAACTGTGTATCTGGTGCAGAAATGTCAACTTGTTGCAGCCCAGCAAGTTCAAGTAAAAAAATCCTCAAACATGGCTCTACTGGTGGTTACCCTAGCCAGTACATATCACCTAGTGCTTTTGGTCACTCCACATCCTGTTCTGCAGTATCATGCAACTCGGGTGCACAAAGTTCTGAAGATGTTCAGCCTTGGGACAGGTATAGGTATCAGTTCTCGGTGAACTCTATAGGTAGACGCAACATTGCTGGATATGGGCAGTCTTCTCTTACCAATTGTAATATACACATATTAAATGGCAGTGAGAACTCTCGTAATTCAAGTAGTCAGCATAACCGCTTAGAAACTGTTGAATTGACTGATCAAGATCAAATGCAGGATGTGCATACAGGATTGAATGAGTGTTCTGTAAGTAGCAACATTGTGGCAAATTCAGTTGCCCAAAATAGGCCTTGTGATCAGCTGATATCTACAAGTATTGATAGCTCCATAGACAGAAACTTTGGTGCTCCAGGCAATAATGGAACAACAGATGAGATGACATGGGGATCTCCATCTTCCTCATACTATTCAGCATCATTGGGTTCCTCAACATGTTTGTCATCATCTCCACCATCATCACCACCATCATCACCATCATCTTTGTCTCCAAGAAATCAGCAAACATTATCCCCAATTATTCCAGATGTGCAGCTGTCATCTGATTCTGATGATAGTGATATAGAAGTTGTCAAGGTGGAAACTTTAATCAACAGGTGAATGGCTTCTTTCTTTTTTTTTTCTTTTTTTTTTTTTAAACTAAGTAAAGCCATGTTTAGAAAATTTTTTAAATTTTGGGTTTCACATAAAAAATAAACCTAGTTACCAAATATCTTTCAAAGTTTTAGGATCTCATACTTTGATATTTGTAAATTAAAGCAACTGATGAATGATATTTTGTGGTGTCAAATCAAGAATGGTCTGACCATCACACAGATTTTTTTCAAATTTGGTGCACTCATAGTGCTTCATGATAGAAATTGAGTGGTACCTATTTTACATTTTGAGGTTGAATGGTTCTTGAGCTATGACCCTTTGACATTTGCCAAAAAGATGAATTTTGGAAAATAGTAACAAAATTTAAATATCAATATCTCGGTTGTTTTTCACCTACAATCTAAAATTATATACCATTTTAAAGTAAGCAAATTTGTTTGCATCTGTCTATATTTCTGAGATGAGATATTGTAATTATTTACATAACCCTAGCCCAGTGGATAAAAGCATTGGTTGGATCAATTAACTTGACCCAAAGAGTTGAGAGTTCAGTACCTGGCTACTGCAGTGGTTGATCAAAATCTTGGAGAGTTTAGTTAAAAGGAGATTACTGAAACATCTGGAAGAGGCATCGAACTAGAACAGTCTACTCCAGTGAACAAAATAAAGGGTTCAGTTTGAAATTCCAATCACCTGAAGAAGGCTGGAGTATACAACGGTTGACATGTCATGAATATAGCAACAAAGATGAGGACAACAATCTGAAAAATGTAAATACATTTGTCTGCTTTATGGCAAGATATGTACAAAATTTTGTAGTGGATTTTTGACTGTGGTCTGAGTTACAAGGGTTGGTCCAAATTCAAAATGGTAAATCATGCATGCATGTATGCATATTCTGTATTTGCCACTATATGCTAACATTTTCATATCTCTCAATACAGTCAAATTGTATATCTTTATTAAGCACTTTAAAGGCTGATTAATATCCACATCAGAGCTATGATCATAAAATCAACAGAATTTGTGGTTAAATGTTGACCAATTTGGTGGAAAATAAACAACCTTATTTTTGGTTTTGTTTACATTTTTTTATACAACAAATAGATTTTTATATGAAAGAGTCTCATAATGAAAATAATTATTTAAAAAAAGTGTCATGAATTAAAGTTAACAAAATATGCAACAAATGATGTTAATGGCTAATAAATTTTTGTTGGCATGGTACAAAACAATCAAATTTTTATATATATTTTAAAAATTAAGTTTTGATCTGAAAAAGGGTTACATTGAAATGAATATTTAAAAAAAGATTCCTAACATTTACAAAGAGACTAACAAGCAAACCGATTGTCAAATAAAATTATCAGCATTACCTGAAAGTACTTCAACATCAGCTGAAGACCAGTCACAGCCTTCTAGCATTTTGTAGATAGTTAAAATGAATTCCAACTTCTTACGGAGACATTGTTAAGGATTGGTGAATTACCAATCAAGTGTCAAAAACTTGAAAAACAAACCAGTTATGAGGAATAAAAAGTAGGACAAATTAAAGTCCAATAGAATTCAGCATTCAAAGAGCTTACTTAAGATATACAACTTGACCATATTGGGAGATATGAAAATGTTAGCTTACAGTGGCAAATACCAAAATCTGTCATTTTGAATTTGGCCCAGCTCGGTAAAACCCTTGTAACTCGGACCACAGTCAAACATCTACAACAACATTTTGTACATATCTTGCCATAAAGCAAACAAATTTGTTTGAAATTTTAAAAACATTAAAGATATGTTTTTTGTTTGTTTTTGTTTTTAGGCATTAAAGGTTAAATTTTAAGGTCATGGTCAAATTATCTTTGATATTTAAACAGGAAAAATAAATAGATCACCTTTTTAGATCTATCCAAGTACTTTAAAATGGTATATAATTTAGGTTTGTAGGTGAAAAAAAAACAACTGAGATATTGATATTTAAATTTTGTGACTTTCCAAAATTCACTTTTTTGGTCAGAGGGTCATAGCTCAGGAACCCTAGAGATGTAAAATAGGTACCACTCAGTTTCTGTCATGAAGCTCAATAAGTGTACCAAATTTGAAAAAAATCTGTCTCTAATGGTCAGACCCTTGTTGATTTGACACAGTATGACTCTTTGTAGTAATTTGTAATATAGTTTGACAAATATTTTAACTTATAATTTTCATAAATCTTCAATTTTGTAGTTGAGTGTTACTTGTTTCAGTACTACCAAAAAGATTGAATTTTTTTCCTTTTTAAAAAAATTAAAAATTCTACAATTTATTTCTCTTACCATTTGTGCACTGTCAGATTTTATTAGGAAAGTAAACATTCTCACAAAATTGATTTTGACTAATTGATGTTTGTAAAAATTTTCAGAATATTTATTTTCACATTTATATGATCTATATATTTTGAGTTTCAATTCCATAAAATATCTATTGTAATTAAAAATACTGATAACTTGATTTCGTTGTGTCAAGTTTTATTATGCAAAGTATAAATAAAATATTAATTTATAAATAAATCCAAAAGATATACACCATAGTCATCTGGTTAACACAAACTGAATAAATTGTTTTATTTTATGGGCTCCATGACATTTTATAAACTTCATCAGTCAGTGATTTGTTAACTATGTACTTTTGATGTTAACATACAACAGTTTTTATTGCTTCCAGAGTTTTTTACTTGAATACTTTTATTCTCATATACATCTTATTTAATGATGAACCACAAATTGTTGGATTTATACCTGCAAAGGCTGGTACCCCTTCTATTAATTTTGTACCTTTGATATATTTTTATTACTAAGATTGGTAATAGTTAACTTTGAACAATGTGATGGAGCATTGTCTTGTATAAATATATTATTTTACTTAAAGTAGCATGTATCACTCAAAAAATGTCTTGTGTAAGAACTTATAATTCTCTGCATTTATTGTATTGAGGGTACCTATTGTTTATTTATAATCCTAACCCAAATCATTATCTCAAGTTGAGCCATCAGGTCCATCCAATGTGGCTCTTCATTCATCACTAAAAATTAGTGTATATTACTAATGTAAGAATTGTTAACTGGTGTGTGTCTATTATTCACTTTTGTGATTTGACAGTAAAAATTTTTTACAACCATTACTAAACAATGAAAAAATTTTTCAACATTTAAATATTAGTTATTTTTGACATGGAAATTATTTTCTTTTAAAGACTGGCTCTTTTTTCATTCAACCTCTGGACTTCTAATGCTCATCTGCTTCAAGTATCTGCATCATCCTCCCTAATAGGCTACAGATAAATTGATGATGTGTCCACTTTTTAAAAATAATTCTTATCCATATTCTAAATGACATTCCATCAATACTTTGCAGACGGCCCACAGACAGAATGGATAGTAGCAGTACCAGTAATCAAGCTACAGTGGTAGTAGACCTTACTGAGTCTGATGATGGTAAGAAAATCTTTTATATACAACCACATCTTTTTTCTTGTTTTTCTATTAATTATAAAATTGATATTTTCTATTATACAGTGTGATTGACAAGTAACTCCTCATTTTAAAATACTTATAATTTATTTATTTAACTATAATTTTTACAAAAAATGGATGTGAGAGGGAATCGTTTATTTAACATGAGGTTTTATTTAAAATTTGAATGCGCAACAGATTTTGCTACCAGCTTCTCATCCCACCCAGGAATCGCATCAACTGATTGCACCAGGAACTCTTGTGGTATGGAAGACACAACTTCTTGTATTCACCCTTCAAGTTCTTCTATAGTCTTGTTTTGGTATAATACATTTCCCTTTCAACTAACCCTAAAGAAAAAAGTCACAGGCTGTTAAGTCAGGGCTCATACATAAAATAGGAGTTAGTTTTCAATTACACTATTATTTTAGAGTGAATGAGAAAGTGGAACTGATTTTTGAATTTGAACTGTAGAGGAATGTTTTTTTTTTAATATTAGTCTAATTCTACCTTGAAGCTTTTATAAATTTTATTTTGAAGGCTGCAACTACATTAATTTTATAAACACATTTGCCATTGGTCAAATCTTAAGCTAATTTGAAGTTGGAATGATGGACAGAAGTCCTTTCTTTCAAGAACTCCTAGAAAATCACCAGGGTTAGTTAGCAATTATTTGTGAATACTGACATATGTAAACATTTTCCAAATATTTGGAACCAGCAAGCATTAACCTAAAAAAATTGGTAATAAGAGAAAGTTTAATATCAAACTGAAACTAATAGAAACCTAGATCAATTTCCAAATGAATAATTAAGAGAACAATCAATTTCAAATAAAATGGAAAATATATGGTGGTATAATAAAAAGATCCGCAGTTTTGGTTTTAGTTCTCTATCATTACCTCAATTTGTGCTATTATACAGCTCTAAAGATACTGTATATTTTTAATACAAAATAATACTTAAAATATACTCTTGAATATGTTGAAATTGTATTGAATTTTAAATTTTATATATATAATGTATTTTCATCTTTATAAATTAAAATGTTTTGCTATTTATTTAGCTTCTAATTTTGATATATTTGATGCATTTCAGAAATTAATATCAAAACTTTTATTAAAAAATTCCTGCAAGTTTTCTGTTTAGTGACACCAAATATAAATCAGAAAAAAATCACTTTACTGTGGCATCCAGTGAAATTTTTAAATTATCATAATCCATTTCAAGAAATATTTCTTCTAAATATTTCATAATGATTGACTTGTGATCAATTAAAATCACATTTCATTTAGTTGATTATTTTCAGACAGATCTTGGTGACAGATCTGTTGAGGTGATGAATATTTTGGTGCGAAATCAACATTTTGTTATAATTTGAGCAATGTTTTGTTCACATGCAGTATACTCACTTCTGTTTTACTTGATAATTTATTTTGGTGCTATTTATAACCGGAAAAATATTTTCTTTGAATTTTGTATCCTTCAGATGTGAGAGTTGGCAGCATCGCTTATTAATCATATATTTCTAAGCTGATTCAAGGGAATTTTTTTTCTTTTTTAAAGGGAAGTTCTAATCCCATTCACTTATAAGAAACCAGTCAACGCATTCAATTTAAAAAAAAGAAAAAAATATATACAAAACTTTTGATCAGTTATAATTCTGAAACTTTTGCTTTGTTAAATCATATCAATTTGACTATAATGGTTTATAATACTATACTAATTATTTCTTGGTGTTTATCTTTTTTTAGCATAAATATATTATAGTTTTCAATTATGGGTAACAGTTTTCATCATCATATTTTAGTTTTTCTATTGACGATTGATTGATATCTTTTCTATTAATTTCAAAAATATGCAAATAAAAGAATTTGATCTGAGAATATGTGCTATATGTACTTTAACAATTATTTGCAGTAAATCTTAACAGGGTAAGAAATAAGTTTAATTTGTAACTACTTATGAGTACAATTAGATAATATACAATAGTAAAATATAAACAAATAAAACATATCCTTCACTGCAAAACTGGGATTGAGAAATTTGTCTGGTTTTCAAGAACCCAATACTGAAATTAAGATGAAATGCTATAAAAAAAAATATTAATAATTGACAGATAATTCCTATGTGACTATTTTGTTCAGGCATTTATTTGTGAACAGATCATTAGAACACATGACAGTAAATTCTTTTATACTGTTATTTATTATACATTAAATTAAAAAAAAATATTCAACACTGAATATAAAATCTTTACAACTATTAAATGTGATGGCAAAATTCACTACAGCCACTTTAGTAAAGTTTCTATATAGACTGTAAATTTGTAATCTTTTCAGCCATTATGTTTAATGCTGATAATTTTATTGCCAATGTTATTACAGTTGGGGCCCACCATATAAATAATTGTAGGAAATTGTATCAATGCAATGATAGCTTGATTCATTTCAAACTTCATAAAATTTTCTTGTAGAATCTACTGCCAGAAGTTCACGTGTGCAGAATCAACAACAGCAACAATCTTCAACAGTATCTACCTCAATCACTTTGTCATCTTCAACCTCATGGACCTCATCTCTCACAACCCAGCTGACATCCACTGGATCAGCTGGAGAGTTACTGTCCACCGTGCCTCAACCTCCACATAGCATGTCATCATGCATGTTGTCTGGTTACAGTTCTTTGTCATCAGTGCCATCTGTACATCACAAACACCATCACCATCATGTGCCAGCACCTGGTCAGACCCAGCCATCTCAACATCACCACCACCATCACCAGCAGCATATACCACATCGACTTCACCATCACCACCATTCTCACCACCAGCAGTCAATGCAGCCATTACCTGCTCACATGATGCCTACATTTACTTCACCTTGCTACTACACAGATCGTCAGTCCTGTTCAGATCATACTTACAGCTGTCTACCTTTCAGTGGATGGGTAAGAAACTAAAATCTTTATTTTTCTTTTTAATTTATAAACATTATTACATCCTCAAATGCTTATATTTGGCTTTTGCTTTTTATGTGTATTTATTTGTAAATTTAACATAGTTATGGGTGATTAAGTTATAAATCAGATTATAAAATCATTTGAAAATTTGAATAGATTTCAAGTAGGCCTATTAGAATTATTTCCATAAAATTACTAATCTTAAAATAAAAGGTAATTTAAATAAAACTCACCATCTTAGACCACATATAAAAACTTGTAAATCCTCATTCATGTATTTGGTGTAAACTGAAGCCACCTTTCAAAAAATTATTTTAGCATCTGACAATATTCTGCATTGCAATTTTTCTATATTATACACTATTAGTAAATATAGTGTTCACAGTTGTAGCCAAAAAATGATTGCGGTTTTCAAATGATTGCTCTAGGTATGAAAACAATTTTTTCCAAATGCAAAATTAAATATCTAAAGTGTGCATAAATAAAACTATCGAAGATTGGGGGTGAAATGATTAAGGGAAGGAAAAGGAAGCGTTTGTGCAACTAACATACACACACACACACACACACACTCATTGATGGATGCAAGAAGGGGCAGAACTAAATTTATGGCATAGAATGGTGTTTTTCAACAGATCATTGAATCATTCTTTTCTTGGGTACTAAAACTGAGTAACATGTGATTTAGTTGATGTTTATTTGTTGCACAATTCATAGTCCCCCCACCTATTGAATGACATGTTTAGAATGGGTAGGGTTCTCTATACAATTGACATAGCACAAAAAATAAAAACTCTTTGATAATGATTGTTGAAAGAAAGTATTTAGATAATGGACAAATTTCTATTTTAAACTTTCACTGGAAACAAAGGAAATGTTCAGTTATAGAAAATAAATAAAAATCCTTAGAACTTTAGTCTGTCTTTAACCAAACAAATATAAATATATAATTGACTTTTTTCAGGTACATCCAAAATATTTAAAATTTGCTATATTCATGAGACAAGTCTGCTCAAAATTAAGGATAGTGTATATGTAGATACAGTGTAAACATAGAAATCACACACACACACACATATATATATATATATATATATATATATATATATATATATATAATTTTGTGTTTATACGTTTTTATAGATATGATTTATTTAAATAAATGCTCTGATTTTTCTTTAATTAAACAGTATTAGTTACATTTACCAGCCTGAATATTCAAAAAAAATTTGTAGAAAATATGTGCTTCTCCAACAGGAATTGAACCTGTAACCCCCAAAGGGAACCATCATTCAGCCACAAAAAGCATCTGGTTAGCAAAGTCAAAATTACTGTTTATAAACAACAAATCTTCAACGATTTTTCATGGACCATCATATCTGCTCAAAGAATATATCTTAACATAAACAATTTCTATAAAAAAATTCAGGTCAGTAAATGTAATTGATACCGTTTAATTAAAAAAAATATGGAGCATTTACTTAAATAAATTATCTATAAAAATAATCTATAAACAGAAAATATATTAAAAATAATTGTCGGATTTAATCCATTTCTTAATATATATAAAAAATATGACAAACTGGAAAATTTCTTGTGACACGTTTCATTGATTAGGATTTCATCAGACTGAAATTATCTAGTTTGTCATATTTTTCTAAATACTATTTGTTGATATAAAAAAAAATGATACCCCGTTTTTATATATATATATATATATATATATATATATAATGAAGCTAAGAAAGACTACGAAACATCCCTAAAAGATAGTGGATTCCCAGTAACACTCACATACTCACCACAGAGCACAAAAAAGGCCAACAAGAAGAGAAATATCATATGGTTAAACCCACCATACAGCAAAAACAAAAACAAATGTAGGTAAAATATTCTTCACTCTTCAACAAACACTTCCTGGGATCAAGCACTCTACATAAAATACTCACTAAAAACACTGTAAAAATCAGCTACAGTTGCACCAAGAACATGGCACAAATAATAAAAAAGCACAACAGGAAAATTATCAACAAACCACCCGAACAAATAAAATGCACGTGTAACTGTAGAATAAAGAATGAATGTCCCTTACAAAACAACATAATATACCAAGCCATGGTAAAATCACCAGATAGTGAGGAAAAAGTATACATAGGAGTTACTGAAGGACCCTAGAAACAAACTATGCACACAAAACATCTTTCACAAATAGTAAATACATGAACAGCACAATGCTTTCTAAGTATATCTGAGAAATTAAAAACAAAACACAAATCACACCAAAAATATCATGGAAAATAAGGAAAAAATCATCAGCCTACAACAATCAATACAAAAACCTGCAAACTTTGCTTGGAGGAAAAAAATAGCTATTATTACCTTCCCAGACCAAAATAAATTACTAAATAGATGATCTGAGCTCATCTTAAAATGCAGACATGAAAACAAATTTTTACTACATTACTTAAAAATTAAAAGCTAAAATGAATAAATAAAAATAAACAAAATAATATAAAAAGCAATTAAAATAAATTAACCCAAACAAATAATAAACAAATTAACAAATCACTCCTGTTAGAACAGATGAAATAGAATAAATAAAAATAAAAAATAAATACATAAAAAACTAGTAAAAATAATCGACCCAAATAAATGAGTAAAGTAAATTAACAAACCAAATCCACCAAAATTACTGTTAAAATAGAGTACAACAATCAATCCAAAAATTGAACGAAAAAATAGCTATAACTGCTATATAACAATTAAAAAAAAAAATTACTATGTTACTCAAAAATCAAAAACCGAATAGAGTAAATAAAAATATACAAAATAAAAAAATAAGTAAATAAATAAGAAAAAACAAGTAAAAATTAATCCAAATAAATAAATAAATGAACAAATTAACAACTTGCTCCCACTAAAATAGCTGTTAAAATAAACATAAATAAGCAAAAACAAGTAAGAATAATCAATCCAAATAAATAAACAAATTAAAAACTGTCCGCCCACAAAAATAACGGAATAGACTACGGCAATCAATCTAAAAATTGGGCAAATAAATAGCTTTAGTTATCTTCCCAGACCAAAACGAACTATTAAGCAAGCGACCTAAGCAAATTCTAACCACTTTCGCAATGTCTTACTCTCTGGGTTGAGGTGTCTACTCAGTCTTAACCAAACTTAAGGGAGTGACCGTAGGTCCCCTGAGCATCTGTAGATCATTCGACCAGTCCACTGGTTTAATCCTGCTTCCTGTCCACGTTGTGTTTGGTTTGATCCAGAAAGCAGAAGTGATGTTCATCCATTCACGGTCAACTGAAGATGTAGACACAGCTGGAGAGTCTGTGCTAAGAAACTTAGAATGCACCAAACAAAAATATATATATATATTTGCAGTAAGCCGACAAACAACTATTCAATGGTTGAATTGTTAATGTCTTTTATATAGCAGAAAAAAATAGTGTAGAAACGAAACGGGTTACAGAAATGACAATAATTGGCATAAAAGCTCATACACTGGATACTAGACAGAGAGAGAGTGGGTTGTGATTAGCTTGTTGTGAAATTGTCTCAGAACGATATACGACTCTTGATTGTAGCTTGTTCGACATTTCCATTTCCAGTGGTAGTAATAATAGTAGTAGTCTTAGATGTTGGAGTAATTTGCTTCTTCGTACGTAAATCAACAAAATATGTAAGCGGACGCCTGGCTCCAACCTCTGACGTCACTCCCAATCTCCGACGTCTCTCTCCAGTTCAACTGCACATGACGTCAGACCAGCCAACCACTCTCTGCCTCTTCCATCTGTCCTCTTCCGGCAGCCTTGTAGCGCCACGACCTGTAACAGTCGACGCGGGTGCTCATGCATGTGACAGCGGCCTCTCCAGTCTCTTCAAGAATTTTCTCCCGACTGCCACTTTTTCAGCATATCTACACGTTAATATAGATAAATCTGACTGATCATAAATCGACCTTTGGTTCGCACACAGTTATCATGAATGTCACTGTCAACCCAAAATCCATGCGAGTTTCAAAGTTCTCATAGCCTGAGTAAGCTCTATTTCAAATTTTAACCTGTCCTCATTGTCTTCCTAATGACCCAATTCCAAATGGCCTAGATCAGATTCCCATCAGTAAACAAAATTGTTCTGATCTAATTTCGCTGTTCAAATTTACTCTGATTTCAATAAAGAAAAAATGTGTGTGTGTGTCAAACTCTCTCTGTCATAAATCCCCCCACACCAATTTTTTTTTTTTTACTATGTTAATAAAACATTGAAAACCGTAAAGAATAAATAAATATATAAAATGAAAATAAAAACAAGTAAAATAAATTAACCCAAATGAATAAACAAACAAGCCACTCCCGCCAAAATAACTTCCAGAATGGATTACCCACAATGCACCACTGACCCATATACATATATAAATAATCGAGAAAAAATCCAACACTCACGGTTTGACAGTTGCATCTAGCATGAAACAGCCTGTTGCCTCTGAGTGTTGACTTCAATATTCACTTTTATATTTATATTTACATACGCTCTCTCTGATATTGAGCACTTTATCTCATAAATATAGCACACCTTAAAACTATATTTCTTATATAGTATCCCAAATTGGCCTGGTTTACACTGAAATTGGTCAAAATAGTGACATTTCCTTAAAGTTCATCTGGCAATATCTCAAGTATTTTTCTAACTAATTTTGATAAAATTAGTATATGAATCAAATTTAATGTTTCCTCTTTATAAAGATACAATTCTTTCTGTGGTTTAAGTTGTTTTTATTCCAGATCACTTCTAAATGAGGTCATATTTCAGTGACAGGCACTTCCTTTTCTGCATTTTAAAATCAGAATTATGCTTATTTTTTAAAAATTTGTTGTGCTCCAAGTTGTGTGTTCCTACGCATATCAATATAGTCCCATCTTAAAGAAAAGAGGGCACTCATCAATTTTGTTGGCTTAAAATAAAAGGTTATTTTTCTCCAAGAATTTCCAAGTTGAAAACATCAGTGGATGAAATACCAGAGAAATTTACTTAAAAAAACAAATTACAACTTATAGAGCAATATTTCTTCTTTAATAATCAGTTTTGTTTCATATCACTATGCCCATCCAATTCTAAGCAAAAGCAAATATAAAAGGAGGTATTTTTTAAATTTTCACCAACCACGCTGAATACATCCCCAGAGCTTTTAAATCCAACTCGTTTCATCGATGGAAATTTGCAGCTTCTAGGTGAGTTAAAATCTTTTTCTTAAAGTTGTATGATGTAAATTATTTATTGTGTAAATTAATAGGCATTAAAAAATAATCTAGAAATAAATTTTTAATTAAATTTTGCATGCTTATATTTGTCCATTTTGAAAAAAAAAAAATTGTGTACATAAAATTATTATAATTTTAAAATATACATATTTAAATCTCTTATTTGTCAGGAGGTGGGTAGGAAAATTTGTGTACATAAAAATATTGTAATTTTAACATATATATATATATATATATATATATATATATATATATATATATAATCTTTTTATTTCTGATTTTTTCCCAATATTACAGGTCTCTCTTTCTCTCTCTCTGTTTTTTTTTTCTTTAGTGTTTTCCATGCCTGGAGACTACTTTAGGTTTTTTAAATTTACATGTACTTATGAATATTTAAAATCTTCTGTTCAGTTGATGATCGTCTAAACATCCTGAGAGATTGTTTTCTTGTAAGTGGAAAAGTCAGACCAAAGAAGACCCCAAATTCCTTGCAGGTTAAAAACACTGAAAAGAATGTGGAAATCTATTGGGTAGGGGGTTTAATGAGTTGGCAGTAACCCCCAGTAATCTGAGTGCAGTTCTGGTGAGATCTCATCTATTTTATTTAGCCCAGCTTTGTAACTTTTATGGCGTTAAAGACCATGAGCTAAATGAGGAATGCACTTAAATACGTGAAGAGCTCACAGGTTTAGAGGACAATTTAACAAAAGAATCCCCCCCACCCCCACCCACCCCACACACACACACACAAAATCTTTGAGGAGCACTCTTCTTTAACAAAAGTTTCTTTTGTAATACAAGAATTGTATGTTTTTACTTGCAGGTTTTTGCAAACTCTATCCTAATATGAGTATGGAACAGTCAAAATTGATGAAGCAAGTTCAACATCTAAGAAAATTTTAACCACTAAAGAAGATGACGACTTAAGAGCCTTTTTAGATTCTTCCCATTATGCATTTGTTTTTGTAGCTGATGAACTCACTGCCATTGTAATTACATCACAGGAACTTGAAGAACCAGTGACTAACTCTGGTAGCTGTGATGAAGAACCATAAGTGATCTTCAGATATGAGAGACAAGACCAATGATTACTATGATTGCAGTTTTTACGCTGACCAAGTCATTGACATTAGATTGGAGATGTAATGTACCAGTGCATCAAGTTTATAGTTGCAGCTAAGGATAGAAACGATTATTTCTGATGGTCTTTGGTGCACAGGTCGAATCAATTTTTGTTTTAAGATGGGGCTTAGATGTAAAGTGATGGAAGAATCTGGAATGTTCCAGGAATTTGGGCTACAGCCTATAAAGAAATTCAAACTGGAAATCACCTTTAGGAGAAGTGCAGGACGGCCATTCAAACTGCCCAAAAAGTCTTTTTCATCAGTTCCAATAAATGTAGTTTTATTTATTTCAATTTAAAAAAAATTTTTTTTTTCTTATTTGAAAATTTAGTTTTAAGACTTACAATAATCATTTGTTTGAAAAATTGACTACTGATTCCTTTTGTATAACAAATTTCAAAGTTTGTCTGTCTTTTTTTTGGGTGAGTTAAAAATTGTATAAATTTACAAAGTTATCAAAAAATCAAATACATTTAGGAGAAAAAGTTTTTAACATTAAAGACAAAATAACTGTTTTGTTGAATTTCCCATCCTAAAATGAGTAAATTTTCAAAGTTTCAGGCTGGATACTTTTTTATAGCAAATCCAAGAAGGTATATTTTTTACCCTACTATCAGATTTTGCTTTTGCCTGTTCTTCCATGCTGAAAAAAAAGTTGTTTTACTGAAGTACTCCTGTGAAGGAAAATTTAGATCTCTAACATACTATGAAACATTAAGTTTCAGTAACTTAACTGTAGAATTGAAATTTATATGAATGGTCAAAGTTGCTTTCCTTTGTTATTTTTGCACTGTTTTTAGGACAGAATGCGATTCCAACCCCTCACTTTTAGGCTGGTCTTATCTAATTGCATTTATAGTCCTTTTTCACTTGTTTGAAGCTTGGATTTTGATATACACTTAAAATGAACTTCTGGCCCAGTCGCACTAAAGATGGAAAATCCAACAAATTTTCAGTGGTCATAACTCAGATGCTAATTGAGCTAGTAAGATAAATTTGGTACTACTTTTTTTATATTTTGTCATGCTCTATATACCTACATGAAAAGCTTTTAGATATATTGAAAAAATAGTTTGGGATACCTAAAAATATATATATATATATATATATATATATATATGCAGGTGTGCAGTAAAATAGGAAAGAACACGTTAGGTAGATAATCCGGTGTTCCTTAATATTTAGCTTTATTTTCAAAAGGACAGTGCTCCATACAGAAGTAGAGCTTATATTATAATAATATTTTTAGTTTTTTAAAAATATGATTCCTCCGCTACATAAGAGTTCTCATGTTTCAAAAGCGAGAGCCGAGACCCCTAACATAATTTTTTAAGTTATGTAGAGTTAAGGTGTCTGGACCCGCTTCCTTGTCAAGCGAGAATTTGGGAATAAGCTATCTTTTGGTTAGCTAGTGTTTATAACTACGGTATCATTGGAACATTAGTTGCTATGGAAACTGCTAGTTTTGGCCGTTGAAGTTAGGTGGTTTAAGGGGCTAAGAATTAAGAATTAATTTTTATCTACAGGCCAGTCCCTTTCCAAAAATGCGTATCAAGTTACAATGGTGATTCTATGTCCAGAGTGGTTTTGGCTTATGCTAGTCAGACGGCGTCTTTTTTATTTATGGGTTTGCCTTGAGTTGTTGAGTGACTAGAATAAGCATGAACTCTGCAAATAAGGAAATATTCCAAGCACATAGTAAGTTTTACAATACAGCCTTGAAAAATAGCGGATACAGAAACGCTGACATAAGCTATACAAACAATAGCACTAATAGTAAGAAGAATAGGAAAAGAAAGGTCATATGGTATACACCTCCGTTCAACCAAATGGTCAGCACTAAACTCGGCCAAAAGTTCCTAGCTTTAATAGGTAAACACTTCCCCAAAAATAGCAAACTAAGCCAAATCTTTAATAAGAATAGCCTAAAGTTAAGTTACAGCTGCACTGAAAACCTAGAAAGAATAATAAAAAAGCATAATAGTAAAATCTTAGGAAAACACCCATGCCAAAACAGTGCCAATAAAACTCCTAAACTGCAACTAGACAGAAAAAATGAAAAATCATGTGATTGTAGAAACCCTAATGACTGCCTGTTAGAAAAAAGATCCGTGGTATACCAATGTACCATCTCATCTATGGAGAATCCTAACACTGAAAGGTTATACATAGGGTCAACTAAGAATAATTTTAAAATTAGATGGAGACAACACAAAAGCTCCTTCAACAACATCCAAAATAGAAGTCAGACATCTCTATCTCAATACTACTGGCATTTAAAGGAAACGAACAAAACACCGAAAGTAAAATGGAAAATAATAAATAGAACTAGAACATGTAAAACCTGGGATGACCCATGCCCTCTGTGCCTACACGAAAAACTGCACATCATTAGATTTCTAAATAGTGAAAAGTTACTAAACCATAGACATGAGTTAACGGTGTTCTGTCGTCATCAAATGATTTTCGCATTAAATAATTAATAAATAGATTTAAACAAATTAAGTCCATAATTTAAAAGCCTTAAAAAACTCAGCCCAATAATTATTGAGAAAAACCCTTTGATAAAAAAAGCCATGTAAATAAACAAATAAATAAACAGATCAAATAGATAATAATGAAACATAACCTTCTAGTCACTCAACGACTCAAGGCAAACCCATAAATAAAAAAGACGCCGTCTGACTAGCATAAGCCAAAACCACTCTGGACATAGAATCACCATTGTAACTTGATACGCATTTTTGGAAAGGGACTGGCCTGTAGATAAAAATTAATTCTTAATTCTTAGCCCCTTAAACCACCTAACTTCAACGGCCAAAACTAGCCGTTTCCATAGCAACTAATGTTCCAATGATACCGTAGTTATAAACACTAGCTAACCAAAAGATAGCTTATTCCCAAATTCTCGCTTGACAAGGAAGCGGGTCCAGACACCTTAACTCTACATAACTTAAAAAATTATGTTAGGGGTCTCGCTTTTGAAACATGAGAACTCTTATGTAGCGGAGGAATCATATTTTTAAAAAACTAAAAATATTATATATATTATACAAAAATTTATATATTGTTATCACATACATAGATACTTGTGTGTGTATATAACACGTACGTATATATGTGTTGGCCAAACTCTTAATGCCAATGGAAATTGAAAATTATACCTTTTGCATTATTAAACTCAACCACTTATTTGAGTAGAGCTTCGAGAAAGGAAAATTTGATGGGGTTTGAAGTGGTTAGCCCAAGAAAATTTTGTCAGCATTGAACAGGAGGGATTTTCAACGGGTTGTCCAGCAAAATACCATCCAATCATTGAACCCGTTTAAGGCCCTTTCAGATGCAGAATGCAGTACAAGAATAATAAGACTGCATCTTACATTCATTTTCATGACATTTATCAAAATTTGTTTCATGTTCTTTCATATCATTTTTCCTGCAACGTTATTGGTTATTTAATAATTGGAAAATGTAGAATTTTTGTAATCCTTTTTAAATGCACAAACCTTATCCATTGGTTTGCCCACTTTCTAATGTATTTCATTTGTATTCTTCATGTCTCTCAATTGTTGTTTCTGGTTTAACAAGATATTGCAATAACAATCATAAATATAAATGCTGGTCATTATTTTAACTGGGTACAAATGAAAAGATTTGAAATTGGGGACTTCCATTTCACTGAAACATCTGTTAAACGCTATCCCCCTCCCTTTTTTTTCTCTCTCTCTCTCTCTCACTATTAGCTTCTCTGATATGGCTTTTGTTTTTCCACACAATCAAAATGGAATCATCACCACCACTCATGACAGAATTTAGTTCATCTGCTGCCTCCACAATGCCTGAAACCAATATGGCTCAGGAGACCAAGACTGGAATGGAAGAGTCACAGGCATTAATTGCAGGGCAGGGTGATGGTCTTGCCTTGCATTGCTTTCTTCTCAAAAGTGGAATAACTGAAATGAATTGCTCTTTGTCAGGATAGGCACTTGGCAGCATGTCTTTCAATTGGTCTTTGAATCTGCGTTTCGTGTAAAAGCACTATTCTGGTGACATGTCCTAACAGCTTCAGTATGACAGCTTCAATGCTTGTCATTTCTGAGCCATTGAGGACTTCATTGTTAGTGTGCCAGTCCTGCCATTTGATGCAGAGGATCTGCTGCAGCTTGGCTTGTTGGAAACATTCAAGCTTTTCGGGTCTTTTCGATAAAAGCTCCATTTCTCACAAACATAGAGCAAGGTTGAGATGACAACAGTGTAGAACACTGAGAGTTTGTTTAGAGGGACAGTCTTGCTTGCTGAGTTTTCTGAAGCCCCAATGAAAGGATTTGATGTGGTGGTTGATATCTCTTTCACATGTTCCAGATTATGAGAGTGTTACCAAAGTATTGAAAGTTGTTGACAAGTTCCAGAGGCAAGTCCCTAATGTTAATAGTAATTTCTGGTATTTCTTGTCCAGAATCAGGCTGTGCAAGTATCTTCGTTTTGTCAACATTCACTTCCATCCCAAAGCAATAATATCCTTCAGAGATGAGTCACAGTGTTGGAGGTTGGCAACAGAGGTACTTGTCAGCATATTGGAGCTCCTTGATGCTGCTTTTCAATGTTTTGGCTCTTGAGCCATTCAGATGATAGTGGATGTCAACACCAGGAGAGTTACATGGGACCTCATTGAGCATCACTGCCAGGTAGATGGTGAAGAGGGTTGGCGCTAGGATATGGCCTTGTTTCGGCCTTGATGGGAAATGGTTCAGTGTACATCATGGAGCACAATGGTGAGGTCGGCAAAGTGACTGAGTACAGACCATATCACTGGTTGTGGAACCTTGTCAAAAAGTTTTGCAAAGGTCCCAAAAGATGCTGTTCACAAGTTTTCCCCAAAGTTGTCTTGCGCACATCATTTCAATCATTCCATGTGATCACTGAAAGACACATTGAAATTCTGGGAGGACTTCTGAGACATCCAGCAAATAATCCTGAATAGTTTAGTTCTCAATCCATATTCCCCATAAATTTGAACATCTCTGGGGAGATGTTGTCTGGACCAGGAGCTCTTCCAGGTTTCATTTGTTTGATGGCTTTCATGTATTCCTGGAATGGAAACGTTTGACAGGTAGCTACAGAGTGTTTCTCAAGAGGTCTTCTAAGGTTTGAGTGTGGTCATTCAGAAGATGGAAATGTTCTTCAATGATGGATGATCTCTTCTGTGGTGAGGGTTTGGCCATCAGAACTTTTCAAGGTACCTGTAGATGACCTGATGAACCAAAAATCTCGTTATTCCCTGCATAGAAATAATGCATGTCTCCTTGCATAACCCTAAAATCCAGTGGCCTTTGCTTGCCACCAGGTGTTCTGGATCTCTCTGAGGTACCTTTGGCATATTTGCATTCTTGTTCAAGATGCTTATTATTGCTTCTCAACTACTCTTGTTGATCAGATGTTTGATATCTTCACTGTTTTCAGCAAACCAGTCTTGGTTCTGGCTGATTAGCTGATGATCTCATCTGCAGCAGATGTTATAGCATCACGCAGATTGTTCCAATCATTTGATGAAGGATTCTCGTTCTGCCTTTTCCTCAGATGTTGATCAACTGCTTCTTGGAAGGCTTGGGATGTTCCCGAGTCCTTCATTTTGCAACAGTCATATTTCAGTTTGCACTTTTGATGGCAAGACCAGCTTGGTTTTAATGGCAAGACCAACACCTTGGATGGGAAGTTCATTTACAGGTGGCCTTGAACAATGGAGCTACATTGGAATGCTGAAACCTTTGACATCAGCCCTAAATGTTGGTACCAGAGCTCCTTCAGCCTACTGTTTCTAGTTTCTTGACAGACCCTCACAGCTACCTTGGTTGCCCTGCCAATCAATCTCCTACTTTGATGTTTCTCAGAATTCACAACTCCTTTTTTTTTTTTATCCCAATCAAAATGAATAGTTCATTATTTATGAGGTATTGGCAGGGTGTAACAGTTGTGCAGACTAAGAGTGGAACAAGCACAATTTTATATATATATCTTAAAGACCAACACAAGCTCTTTAATATATATATATATATATATATATATATATATATATATACACACACACACTGTCTATTTATTTTGGTTTCAAGCCTTTCGAGTCCACAGATTAATTTCTTGGTACCTGTAAGAAATTAAAAAAAATACCAAAATTTTCTTTCAGATTTTTATTTTCCAAAGTACTTTCAGTCTCATCTGAGACCATTTTCTGGTGGTTAAATTGTCTGTGAATGTATATGTATTTTTGTAAGTTCAAAACATTTTCAACTTTTTTACTGCATTCTCGATTTTAAAAAATTCATGTTTGTTTTATTAGTTTTTCTTTTTTGTTTTCCACAGTGTAAGGGAGGTAACTTTTTATTTTATTTTATTATATTATTTTATATAGGTATGTCCAATATTTCGCTAAAAAGTCGTATACCTTGACCAAAAAAGTCCCCAAATTGATAAAATAATTTTTAACGTTTAAATATTTATGTTGTTATTAAAGAGGAAAGACCAAAGTATTTTCTGAATATTTTTTCTGATTTTTTAATCCTTCCTATAAATGTTAAAAATTTTATTAAATTTTTTTTTTTTTTTTTTTTTCGAGTCAAAAAAATTTCGTAAAATCGAACTTATCGACATTTCTGTCGGAAAGATCATAGTTTGTTAGTTAAAAATCATGAAAAATCAATTACACCTTTTTCTTTTGTTATCTTAGGAAATTTAGAATGATTAAAGTATACTTAATGTAATTTGAAAATAACATTACTTACATTTTTAGCAGAAAATTTTTTAAGAGATATTTCCAACTGAGGTGGTCTATTTTCGTGCCTCTTGACCAGCGTTAATTGATGTATGTCAATATATTGACAACTTACGGCAGGGGAATTTATCGGATGGTAGCGAAGAAGTGATATAATTCGTTCTAATTTTAAGTGAATCTGTTTAGTAGATTTTTTTAAAAAAAATTCGCTTTCAAATTTTATTTTTTTTTTACCTTACATTTGAGGAAGAATTCTGCACTGAAAATAACATTTAAATTATGAAAGAAAATCAAATTTTACAAGTAAAAATAAAACAGTAAAAAATACATTAGTTTAAATTGAGGTTTATTATTTCAGTTGTGAAATATTTTTCTGAGACTATAAAAATTACATGAAACACCATTAATTGAAACAGGTTAACTTAATGAAATGAGATTTTATTTCTTTTTATTAAGGCAGATTTCATTTCTATTTATTAATAATTGTGATATGAATACAGTCATGGGAGTTTTACATATTTTATTTATTAATAAAATTAACATGCTATGTTGGGTTTGACTCAACAAGTATTTAGTGGCGAGCTAACTCCAGAGAATTTAAACTCCAAAAATCGTTTTAATTGATAATTTGTCATGTGGATAATAATTCCAAAGTAATGTACAATGAATTTAAAGAAAATCAAATTTTACAAGTAAAAATAAAACAGTAAAACCATTTTTTTAAATTGAGGTTTATTATTTCAGTCATGAAATATTTTTCTGAGAATATAAAAATTACATGAAACACCATTAATTGAAACAGGTTAACTTAATGAAATGAGATTTTATTTCTTTTTATTAAGGCAGATTTTTTTCTATTTATTAATAATTATGATATGGCAGTAATGAGTTTTATTTTATTTATTAATAAAATTAACATGCTATGTTGGTTTTGACTCAACAAGTATTTAGTAGTAGCGAGCTAACTCCAGAAAATTTAAACTCAAAAAATCGTTTTAATTGATAATTTGTCTTGTGGATAATAATTCCAAAGTAATGTACAATGAATTTATGCATTCGATTTCAAACTTGAAAATTTGGGTGGACTTCCAAGGGCGTTTTTTTTTTTTTTTTTTTTTTTTTTTTTTTTTGTAATTGTAAATAGTCGATATTTTCTTTTATCCCACTATTCGATTATATTTGAAAAGAAAAAGGAAAAAATTGAAAATAATATGACGATATTCAGAAAACTTGACAAGCGTTGTTGTGTTGTTACTGAACGAATCAAAGCAATTTCTGAAGTAAAAAACAACTTGCTTCTATCAAGGGAAACTACTCGCGTGACATTATTTCAAGGTGTGCATCTATACTTTCGTTGGAGACGATTTTAAATACAATTTTGGAATATTAAAAATTATTTTAAAAATATCAATGGTTGTCAGATTTTAATAAGCTTTCAAATTTATGATCTTTAAAAAGTAGAGAACATAATATATCATTTCCATAAGGTTGCAGAAAGAACTTAATTTATAAATATATAACAACCTTTTGTCATATTGTGTATTTAAAATTGAAACAAAATAAAAATTAATGTAAAAATTCATTTTTCATCAAAAAAAATTTTTTCTTTCAGATAATAATTACCTTCGTATATATTATTCAGAAAAGTCATTAAAAACTTTCTTAATTAAATATTGTCTTAGTTTTATTGGGTTTTGTATTTTTACAATTGAGGTAAAAGTTTGGACATTTTTTTAACAAAAAAAATCTATTTAGATTTTTCAGTTTTGTGCATTTAATTAAAAAAAATGATTCAGGTCGCAAATAAAAAATTTTTGAGTTTTCATAAAATTAAGTTCGAGGAGGGGGTAACAGATATAAAAAAAAAATATTTATACCATGACTTTCAAAGAGACAAACATTTCTAAAATAAGTTCATTCATTTCTGAATAAGTTCTGAAGATTTCATTAAATTCCAACAAGTACTTAATTTTTACAAGAATTTACAAATTAATGTGTCTTTCAACTAAAAAAAAAAAAACGCTAAAAAGGCCTAAATTGGACATACCTAATTTTATATGACAATTTTTGTCATGTCTTATTTTTATTAAAAAAAAATAATAAAATTATATAATGTAAAATTTAATTTTTTGCAAGTATGTTACATACGGCTTACATCGATTGTTTTTAAAAATAAGACAATTGCGCTAATGGGGGTACTAAACAGGATATTTCTGGAGAAAGACTCAGTGGATGAGATGCACGCACGTAATCACAGAGTGGTAGAAAGAAGCTTAAATCATGTGTCAGACGGACAACACACCATGCAAGCACGAATCAGACTTTTAGTATTATATAGATATACAGGAAAAATTCTCAACAAAATTGTTTTGATATGAGTTTTTTATTTATTTACATTTTTTGTCATACACTTGTTAAATTTAGGGTGTACATTATTATACATAGAAATTATATAGATTTATTAATCTTTTTATTGTTTTTTAGCAATCTGACAACATCAGGAGATGTATATACCATGAGATGTATCCACAATCTCCCGTTCCTCCTCAGGCCCATATACACTCAAGTGGACACAGTCATGGATGTAAATAAATTTCATTTAATATTTACTTGTGTTATTTTTAGAAAATTTAGTGATTTATTGAAATTAATAAGGCATTTTATTTTCAATTTAGAGTGAATTTTTTAAATTCCAATTGATTTAAAATTCTCATTACATTTTGAAATTAGTATAGCTTGATTAATGTAATTTACACTTGATTTATACCTTTCAAAATATCATTTTCTTTCTTCTAAATAGACCTGATTTCTTTTTTTAAGTTAGAAAATATAGTGAGATTTATAATGTATTTTTCTACTTTGTTACTTATTCTCTTTTCTGTTCTAGGTGTTTGTGCTCACAACAATCATATTCACAACCATCCTTACAGGACACTGCCTCCTCCTGCTCACATCCATCATCACCATTATCATCCTGCATTGGTGTCTTTGCCAACTTCTCTCCATATGAATCCGCCACCACCACCACCAGCACCTCCTACAGGGCAGGCCTCTTCAACTTCTCCTACATCACCACCTCCAAATACCTGCCCACTACCATCATCCAGGCAAGATATGAGAAGGTCAAGCATGGATGTCTCAAACTTAGAAGTTGCTGCAAATAGTTGTAGGGCTGGTAATAGCAGCAGCTGCATTATGACTACAGCCACAGACCACTATAGTAATCACAGTGGTGCGTCCTCCTCACTTGCATCATCTTCATCAGCTGTTAATAATGATACAGATGATGGTGGCGCTGACCTCACTTTTAGTTGCCAGAGTAATCCAATCATTAGTTATCTTCGGGGTAATAGCTTATCTGATAGATCAAATGCTCCTGGGCACAATCGTCGATCCATGGAAATGCAGCCTCTTATGTAAGTATTTTATTTCCTTATTTGTCATTTGTCTTGAACGAAATATCTTTAATCATGATATCATCTGGAAGAAAATTGATACAGAATGACTTCACTTGTCCTTTATTAGTTTTGATTCATGCAAGATAGTCCAAATTGTATCTAGTAAGTTTAGTTTGAACATGGGCTTTCATACAGGAAAATGTAGATAAGCTTATTCGCGTGAATTTCTGGGATGAGGAGTTATTATTATTTAAATGTGGACTATTGTCACAATCTTTCGGACGTTGTTCCTTCCAGCCTTCATCAGGTGCCAGTTGGAATGCTATTGAGATATAGTCGGCTGTATGTGACCTGATGAGCAGATTCCTGGTGAATATAGTCAGCTCAATATTAAAACTTTGCTATATATTATGAACTCTGGATACCTCATGGAATCAATCCAAGGGGCTTCCATTCGTAGCAAACAGCAAGCTTGGATGTAGTTAGCCTATTCACTTGAGTTCCTACAGATGAGGCTCTATAGGTGGCTTGAAACAAATTGGAATCAGACTCCTCCCTTGGCATTCTGATAGATAACCCAATGGAAATGTTGATATTCAGTGTGCAGATAACATTCTTCAAACTTTACCTGACATACTAATAGGAGGAAGGCTTGGCAATGGGTTCGGCATTGTCACTAGACATGGTGAACATATACATGGAATACTTTGAGGAAATGGCACCACAAAAACCAACAGAATGGCTGAGATACAGAGATGACACCTTCATATTCTGGCCTTGCCATGAAGCTGTACAAATATTGCTGAACCACATGTACTCAGTTAGACTGTCAATCCAATTCAGAGTGGAGAAAAAACATAATCAGTTAGCTTTTCTCGTTGTACTAATAACTTGCACAGAGAATGGATTCAAGATTGTCACAAGCCAACCTTCACTTAATTCCCACCATCCATACACTGTAAAGAAAGGTATTATCTGATGTCAACAACATCATCCAAAAAATCATGACAACTCAGACATTTACCAACACAAAATTATTGGCACTGAATGTACCCTTCAGCATAACAGCTGCTCTGCAAAGAGTAGGACCAGAAATCTGCCAGAGTCTGTCATGTCAATGGCTTACCTGAAAATATTCAAATCTGTGGTCCATACAATATTCATAATCAGCTTCACCTTATGGAGAAATCTCTGCCAAGTTAGGCCTAACACAAAGGAGAACATGACCAAGAACTATGTATTCTGGTCCTTGCAGTTGTGGCAAAAAATGTAAAGGAGAAATTAGCTACCCACTAAAAGTTAGTATAGAGGAACATTGAAAAGCTGTAATTAGGAGTGAGGCAATGATATCAGGCATGACTGATCATGTATGTAGTGAAAAGGGTATTCATCAACTTGTACTAGACAGGAAAGAAAACTGGAGTGCTAGACATCTGAAAGAATTCATGCATATGCTACTCTGAGGACCTGCTTAGTAGGCCTAACATAGAAATGAATATAATATGGAAGACATTAATAAAGAAAAAAAAACAGCAACGCTTCATCAACAGAAAAGAGAAGCCACAGTGATTGGCCCATTGGCCTAATGGATTAAAGCATTGGTTTGTAAATTTTCTGACATAATAATTGTGTATTTGAACTTAGAAATGAGGTAAGCAGTAAATGAGCAAATTCAGTTTGACATTCCCTGAAGTTAACCCAGATTGACAAACATCTGATGAAGGCTGAAGAGCACAATGGCTGAAAACATTGTGGTAATAGCAACAAAGATGAGGACAATAGTTTGCATGTAAATAATAAATTTATTACCATCTAATATGGGCTTCTGAAAAGCTCTTCGAAAAAAAATTGTAATATTTGGCCAGTTTGAGGAGTGTGTTAGATAACTTTACATCATCCCACTCATAAATATTTGATGGCAATGTGTGTATAAAATGAACAAAAACTTGCTAATTCATTGTTGATCAAATTTTACCATAACTTTCTTACAAATCTTAGGATTACATTTTTCTTAACAATTTAGAATGTTCTGTATTTTATCTCTGTTGGGTATGGCCTTCTATAATAGTTTTCTTAAATGGGCTTAACATAAAAATATAAAACTTTATACTTAGTAGCCTGTAATATACTTTAAACCATTAAGTAGCATTTTGAAAAATATATAAACAATTGAAGTAAAATTTGGTTGAAATCTATTCAAATGTAAAATTGGTGATGCAATTTCTTTTATAGAACTTATAGAAATTATTTCCAGGACAATAGTTGATATTTATAAAGATGTGTGTCATAATCAAAATGAGTTATTTGCTATGTTGTCCAATCACCATTTTAAATCTTATAAATAATGAGTATAAATTATTGAAATGTCTTTATTTCTATTAATGATTTTTTTAACTATAACTTGATAAATAAGAACTGCCAATCCTTGCTGAAATTTGAATATTCTGAAATGTTTTTTGGTTGTCTGTTAAATTATTACAATTCTATATTGTCAGTTTTTTAATAGACCTCCTCCAATAAGATTTTTTTTTTTTTCAGTTTAACAGATCCAGCAACATCTTGTGTTGCTCACTCTTTTCACCAGCATCTTCATCACCATTTTCATCATCCAAGTCATGTACATTTACTTTCAACTAACAGCCTACGAACACGAGGCTTCTTACCACGACCTGTTGGTTTACCTCCTTTAACAGTAAGTATTTTGAAAAAATGTTTCTCCAATCTCTGGTTCTTTCATTGTCCATGTAAAAATTTACTTTTGATTTTGACTGTTCTGCATGTTTTTTTTTACTATAGCATCATATATTTTTCTGATTATATTTCTTAACTACAAGCCGAACCAAAACACATGGTTGTTTAGACTTTAAGCAACTATTGTACCTTTTTGTTTATGAATTGTAAAACTTTAATAATTCTTAGTTCTGAAATGAATAAATAAATCAATTATCAATATGAGAGCAGTTCTGCCTAACACATTTCTCAAATTCATTATTCTAATGTTTGATCATTATTGATTTTGGGTTGGGATGAACATTTTTAAACACCATCTATTAACGTATGCATAGCATTAACAATTGGTCCAAAAAGGAAATGCGGGCATACAAAATTTAAGCTTCTTTCTTAGATATTTTTCAGTACATTATAAAAATGATTATGCTATATTCTTAGTGTATGCAAATATTAATTTGGCAAATTTTGTTTTCTGGAGTTTTGATTAGTTGTCTATTTGTGAATAACAATAATTTCTCACTAAAAATGCTCAGGGAGATCTGCTACCACTCAAGGTAATGCCTCCTTTGTTGGTGGCTAAATGAGTTTTTTTTTTTTTTTTGTTTTTTTTTTTTTTGGCTCGAGTAAGCAGTAGTATTTTATCATCAGGTATGCTTAGCATTTTCACCTGTCTCTGGATGTAGTAATCTAGGGTTTTGTCATTGTGTACCTGCTAGGATGTGATTATTAACGCATTCTTCTGCTCATTTCAGTGGGCTGTGGTCTTGTTGATCTGCATACTTTTTCAAAGGATAAAATTATTATAGGTAGAATGAATAAACGCCAATGTAAAAACTGTCAACAATAATACCAGATGTTAACAGGATCTTGCTCAACAGAAACACTACTTCACCAAACAGAAAAATGTTTATTGCACATGGGGTATAAATAGGGCACAAGGCTAATAATGGGGAAATGGGAAGGCTGATTTTCATCTGTCATATACTAAAACTTAGCTAGCCTCAATCACTGACCCAGACATGTTGCAATAACACTTGTACCAAAATGCCACATTCTTTTTTACCATTCTTACTACAACCACCATATTACCTCAGAGACTTTATGAAGTCCTAACTAGGCCCCTATTGTACAATTTTGTCTGAGGGGTGAGGAATACAAAAACAACAATATTTACAATGTAAAGTAAGATTTATTTATGAGAAACTAAACAAAAACAGTATTAATAATGCCCACACACACACACACACACACACACACCGCCATCACTAAATGTGGTAGACATCAGTTAACCAGACAAAATTAATGTGGAACTTAAATAATCAAAAAATCACTCGGACGATCTGACACTCACAGAAACACACCCTCCCCCAAACAATGAAAAATCACACCTGAAATGTGAAAGGCATCCCACATCTACCAAATAAGACATCTCTAGTGGGAGGGAGGGGGAATTAAACAAAGAAAGTGGAGCAAAAAATAAGAGAGGCCAATGAGCATACTTCCTAACTTGGCTGAATAAAAAAACTAAAAGCACAAAGCTAAACTAACCTATTTCAGGCGCGGTTACCAACGTTCAATACAGCAATCCCAAAATCTTTAATGCCTAACTGGCATCAAAATGTCACTCCAAGTCAGCACGTTTCACTTGGCACAAACACACAAAAGTCGCTCACCTTTTGTCAAAGTCCGATGGATTGCGCCATTCACCTTTCCATCCGGATCTTGTCTTTAAGCTGGTGCTTAAGGAATAAGATAAGTTGGGAAGAGGTAAACTTCTCATTCCCATGGAATTCTTTCTGTTGTGTCATCCATATCATGCCTCACATAACACCCAGTAAGCAAAAGAACACTGTGCTCAACCTTAGTAAATGGTGGTACCTCACCACTGCAGCGAACGCAGTTTGAAGACTTTACCAAACCCACTGAACAAAGTTTTTTGCCAACCCAGAGGGCTCCTTGAATCACCAGCCAGGTGAGTGATGCCTCAGTATTAGAATGGGGTGAGCTGACCTCAGACCCAGGGCATTCAAACTTGCTAACCAGAGAGCCATTATCAGTCTGATTAGGATTGGAGAAACTGGCTTGAACATGGCCAAGGAAAGGATACCAACAGCCTCACTCATTGACTCTTGGCCCATCTCATTCTTGATAGTGCTGTTCTAGGAGAGACCACTAATATCCCAAGGAAAAGTTAGTTTTAGAGGGAGGGGCGAACTGGGACCCTCCCTGAGCAGAACTGTTTTAGCATTTGGGTGTCTACATTGTCAAGAATGACGGGGGGGGGGCATATTAAATGATTTTACGGCCTCCTCGACCATACCCCATGTCTGCCATGGGGAAAGTACTGGGAGTAGGACATGAGATGTGTGATGTACTTTTCCTGAAGAGGCTGGGATCTCTATCGAGTGGGAAAATTTTACATGGGGACGTATGTGTGAATGATGGTTTTGAAAAGGGAGGATGAGGTACAGGTTGAAGAAGGAGCTGCCTTTGTAGGAAATGTTTTGTTTTTTTTCCATTGGCTTCTAATTTGGCCTTGAATTTTAAAATCTTTTCTGTCTTCTTGTATCCAGGATCAAACCTTTTCTTCTGTTCCTCCAAGATATTATTCAATTTAGAGACCGGGGTGTCATCCTTAACACTAGTAGAGGGAGTGGGTCTGTTAGTGCCTTTCATACCGGGGGCTTCAGGGGACTGAGGTCCCACTGTCTGGTACATCCTTCTGGCCCTACCAGCAAATAGACATTTCCCCTCTCGCTTCTCCACAACTACACTAGCAGTAGGCAAAGGCTCTTCGAGGAGTGTGCGCTTAGAACTTGACTCAACTGGGGGTTTCACCACACCAGTCCTGGAAGCTGGCATGCCATTCATAGGCGAGGTTGAGGTCAGTGGGTGGTTTTGGTCAACTGGGGCCTGACTTCCAGAGGCCTTCTTATCTGGGCAGGAAGAGGAGGGTGATCAGCCTCTCCACACTTCCAACATGTTGGTTTACGGCTGGTCACAATAATCGGCAAATTCAGGCCCAACTTCGAGACAGTTGGGATGGAGTAGAAGGCTTTCTGATCCAACATTATTTCAAAACTCTATCCCTCGGTCAGGTTATTGCAAGAGGCACCCAGTATGTCACCATATTGTGAAAAGAACACAGCCAGATGCTCTCCGATCCCCGGAGAAGAGACCTCAAATATTGCCATGGAGTCCTGAACCTGCCTTTTTAATTGGTCATAAGAATTAGATTTTGCGATTAGATCCCAACTCAGTGCCTTCACACAATCTTCAGGCGTGGGTAGCAATATTTCCCACATGAAGTAGCCTGCACCCTTAAAAATTCTTTGGGGCTTAACCCCCAGGGACTTCAGTGATTTCACCACTGTCTTTTGTGAAATGACAAATTTTATGTGAATGCTTATCCACCATGAAGACTGACACTAATCGTTTTTCAATTTTCTTTAAAAAAAATTTTTTGGGCGGGGGTCTTCCAAGAGTCAACCTTCTGCCACAAGGTGAGTAATTTATAGCACACTCCAAAACACACTGCCATATTGATAATGCATTTAGAAGAAACTTCCAGGAACCGGGCAATTCCCTGGCCTCCGCATTGTCGCTTATTTTGTCTGAATCTTTGCTCTTAGTATTTTCAACATTCTTGGCTTCCATAAATTTGATGGTTGTCACATCTTTGCCATTTTGGGCCTCCGTATTGTTTTTTGGAGGATTAATTTTTCTTGCAACTTGTATAAAAAAAAGAAAGGGGAGGGGCGGGAGAAAAATAAATTAACAGCAATAGGCAAATAAGCCTATAAAAAAAAAATTGATTCACCTACAGGCAGAAAAAAGTTGTTTAAACAAGAAACAAATTTTTTTTTAAGTTAAGAGACAGTCAAAAAATTAAACTAAAAAGTTAAGGGGAAAATAAAATTTAAAGACTGACAAGAAAAATTCAAAAAGGTCAAACAAATACTATTTAAGTTCACGCAGTTCCGAAAGGAAATAATAGAATAAGCTAAAAGTTAAACAAAAACAGTTTTCTTATGTCTAACCAGGAGGAAAAAAAATGAAAAGACAGGTAACACAAAAATAAAACTGGAGAAAAATGGTTTATTTACAGACTAAAAAAAAAAAAGATCAAACAAAATCAAAAACTACTAAAAGTTGGTCAAACTTAAATGTCAAAAAAAATGTGAAAATAAAATTAACTATACACTAAACAAAAGATAAAACAGAAACAGTTATGTGGTCTGACTTAAATCAGACTCCCCAAAAATGCAAAGACTGCTGAAGCTGAAAATAAAATGAGAAAAAAAAGATTGCCTACTAAATATTGGTCAATTCAAAAAGTCAAATGATTTTCCTTAAATAAATAAAATACAGATGAACTATACAAAAGAAAAAGAGTAAAGCAAAAACAATTGTCTATTAAGACTTACGTCCTACCAGGAAAAAAAAATGTAAATGGTGACCAGTCAAAAAGAAATACAAAATAAAAAGGTTAGAAAATCAAAAGATTGAAAGAAATGAAATAAGAGAAATTAATGAAAATAACTTAACAAAAAAGTGATTCAAACATCCAAAGTTCTTTGCTGGAAGATATGACCTAAACAAAAATTATTTTCAAGCATGAACAAAAACGGTCTTCTACAAGTCAGGAAAGATAACTCTAATGCGACTTGTAAACAACAGAAAAATGTTTACTGTGGAAAGATTTCAAGAAACTTGATTAAATCAACTTTGGCAGTAAGGGAAATAAGCTACTGCCACTGCTTAAAACACATCCATTAAGCTGGGGAATAAGTCTGATTTGTTAACCAAAAGTAGGAGTCATCATAACTAACACCATACACTGTCCAAGGTTACAGTCACACAATCTCAAGATATCATGGAAGGGTTCTGCAAGGTCAGATTTGTGTGTCTGTGTTCGGGTTTCTTTCATCTTAAGGAGAGAAGAATAGAAAGACAGCATTCTCTCTGAACGCAGTGGACAATTCTCTACTGTGAACTAACTAGTCAACTGCAGTTTCTGACTTACACAGATAATAATTGTCCAGGGGAATGACACTGATGGATAGTATCTTCAAACAAAGAACTTATTGAGAGCACACGACTATATTTTAAGGTACCTCTAACCAGATATGATACATTCAAAAGAATTTATATAAATTTTGCTGAATAGTTAAATAAACATTAGTCATCTAATCATTCATATTTTTTTCACCTGGTATTTTTATTTTAGGATTCTTAGCACTCATTATCTCAAGTCACTAAACATTTTATGCTTTATTATGACTCCAAGGTTACTGCCTTGTTACAGTAACCACTCATACTGATATGTCGGGAACAAGAAATAGCTGTGAGGGGTTAGTATGTTAACATTTTTGTACTTAAACAAGGATGTAAAGTATTCTTCAGGCTAAAAAGAAAAAAAAATCAAATTCACTGATAAACTGGCAGGCCAAAAGTCATGGTATGGGTGAATAGTATTGTGTTGGACCTTCTCTAACCGGTGAAGTACAGCATCTCACCATGGTATCTATTTCCTTGGAAGCTTAAGAACACTTAACCAGATACATACCCTGCAAATTAGTTATCTCCTACATTGAATATGGTTGGGATTTGAGCAAGTGTCACTTGTCTGTTATTGCAGGCAATTCTAGCCAGACATCTCTAGCATTAAAAACCTATCATTGGCCACTGCGCTGTACATGGTGATCAGTATTGCTTTCCATCAGGTATTCAAATTATGCATGTAACACTAATAAAGTTTTGGAAGGATTGAATTTTGAAATTTTTTGCAGAAGATAGTGAAAGATCAGGTCTTATTTTTACCTAATAAAATAAATTTCTTTGGTTGCCAAAGTAATAATTAGAAATGCCCATGAGAATTTCACTGTTTTGCTATTTGAAAGTTGTCTATTGCATCATTAAATATTTGAAGTTAAAAAATCTAACAAAGTATTGTAATAACCATAAGTATGAATTCAGTTTTTTTTTTTTTGTTTGTTTGTTTTTTTAAATAATAGGGTACAAATGAAAGGTTTTTTTTGGGGGGGGGGGGTCACTGAAGCAAATATTAAACATGAAAATATCATCACCTTCACTAACATCTCTGTTAATCTGGTGGTTCAGGATGGTATTCCAGTCCCCCATTAAGACTAAGCGCGATGAATCTGCCAGGAATGGCCCCAACTAAAGGAAAAAAGTTGACATGCTCCCCGTGATTGTTGGGTGCATAAACTGCAAACCATTGCTCACGGAAATATTGGCCACAACCAACTGGCCCTCCACACCCACATGTACAAGGTCTACACTTGCATCCAGAGAATACTTGACTAACAAGGAAACACCTCTGACCTGCTGGTCCCCGTATGCTGAATAGACAACGGTCACTAGACAGCACACAAGCATCAATGTCACAAACAAAGTGTGTCTCCTGGATTGCAGCCACACCAAAGGACAAGAGATCACGAAGCAGGCGAGCAGCCTTACTCCAATCTCTCAAGCCTCTCACATTCAAGCTAGCTAGCTTAATAGGCATATTTTAAATCTGAGTTCCTTAAACACAGACTAGACGAAAATCTGTGGGGATCAAGACCCTGACGGATTGTCCCAGACTACCGGTATCTACATTGGACGTAATTCATCCTTCTGTGACAACACTGTCAATGTCTGTGGGGAACGTTAGTTTAAGGGCCCTATATAGAGAGGAGTGGAGAAGAACGTGGACCCTCCTTGCACAATACTGTGACAATTTCTTTAGCTCCAGAGCCTTGGCCATCCGGAGCTTCAGGAAGGCACTTTTTGCTTCTGCAACATGGTCCCAGACCTTAAGGTTTCCCTGTGTTTCTAATGTTTAATAACACCAGGATAACTGGGAAAGTTCCTTGGATCCTCCAGTGACTTCCGATCGATGAAGATATATTTGAAAAGAGATCTCAAGAGGACCTTCCTCTGGAAGGAAAGATCCCTCTCAAGGACCTCATGGTTAACAACGCAGATTTTGTTCCCTCTAGGGAGATGACACTTCTTCTTTCTTTGGGATTGGTTAGGGGAGGGAGACAGGGAAGATGGAGCCCAAGGTGGGAAGACTCCTTGTCTTATCTGGCAGGAGATTTTTTTTCAATTTTTGCTGGCAAAGTAGGAGTGGATTGGGCCTTATCATCTACCAGGGTCTTCTCTGCCCTACTCCGACCCACTCTCCTTTCCTTTTTGGTGTTTTTTTAAAGTCATCTTCCTCCTCCTCACCCCTCCCTCTCTTCAATGATGAGGATCAGGGCAGAGGCATTTCCTCCACCTCCACATAGAGGTCCAGCTGAGGCAACAACTCATCCACAGCCTGCTGTTTCAGCTACTGCTGTTGCTGCTCCTTTTCCTTGGGTAGATGTTCGGGCTTCTGGTGTTGCTGCTTCTGCCACTGCTTCTCTCACTGCTGTTCCCTCAGCTTTTGCTGTTGCTACTTCTCTGATGTCTTTGCAGCTCCTTTGCTTGGAACAACCTGGGGGGAGGGGCGTTGTCACTTTCGCTCCTCTCCTCACTGTCTCAGTCCATTAACCTGGACTACCAGAGCCTTCATTATTGGTTCCTCCCTGGGCTGTTCTGGTGTTGGTTGCATCTGTGATGTCTGCTTCTTGATTGGACATAACTTGGCCGGGTGTCTGCAGCAGAAGAGACGCCAGCCCTCAATCACCAAAAAAATGTTGCGTCTGGCACAAGTAATGATATTGGGTATCTCATTAAATTTGGGTCGGGTTAATGTCACCAGTACTTCAAAATCACTGGTGGCAATGCCCAACTTGCTACCCCATCGACAGGACCATAATCCACAAAGAAGATCCCCCCTTACTTATCTTTATTTTAATTTCAACTGTTATTAAATTTTAAAATTAATTTAAGAAAATTTTGTAGTACTTTAAATTTTTTATTTTCCATAAAGCATCTTCAAACATAACTGAAAGTCAATAAAATATTAAATAATTGCTGAAAATGTTAATTTGGAAGATTTTTTTTTAAAACCAATAATTTTGTTTTGTTTACAAATTTCTTAAAATTTAAGAAAATGGCTGCTTTTAAGAAAATTTTACTTACTGGAAATAATAAATGTAATCATTTAGCTGTCATTTAAAGCTAAAATGAAATCTTCAAGAATGCTTTTCATTTTTAAAAATTCATCCTGAACCTTAGGTATCAAAAGTTTATACCGAAAAGGTGGAGGTACCTACTATTAGATATTACTAGTAGTACCTGTGAAAATTTCATGGCTTTCCAGTTTGAATATTGCTTTCTTTTTCTCTCTGAAATCAAACAGTGCCTCTGTCTTTTCCGCTTGTGATCAAAACCGACCAGGCAATTATTTATAAGGTATTTGCAGGGCGTTTCTTTCATTTCCTTCCTTTCTCACTGAAACCATGTATTGTCTCTTCCATGTCTTTCCGCGTGATCAAAGAGGAATAGTCCATTATTTATGAAGGTATTGGCAGGGCATAATGTTTTTGTTTTTTATTTATTATTCATATATATACACAGTTTTGTTATTTGATTTTTCTTATTTAAACAGGTAGCATTATAAAAGCAATATGTCCAGTGTAAAATAAATATCTAATGTGTGTGTATGCATAGGGATAAGGAAATACTTAGGTTGGTGTCCAGATGTGCAGTTAGCCCACTGGGAGTGATGAACCACAATCCTTTGATAAGGTATCCATCTAGCAGAAGGGAAACTTTGACATAATACCTGTCTCAGTGTTAATTTGGATATCTTGAATATACTTGTTTCCAGGATTCTTAGCATTGTTTCAATGTTGTACATATCTTGACATTTGTTCTCTGAAGTTTGTTGTCAATTATGAAGTCAGTTGCTCCAAAGGTGACTGAGCAACCCTGTTTAAGGATAACACTGCTCATCAGATAACTGGAAGCGCCTAGAAAAGGTGACCTTGTTTCACTGATTAAGTCTGACCAGTTTAGCATGACTGGTGGATGTCCCATTAAGCTCTCAAAATCAAAGAATAAAAATTAAATCAAAACTTAACTTCTGCTAGAATGTATGAACGTTCATTGTCAGCACAACTAGCTCATCTCCTGCTTGAAAAAAACACCCTTATTACTAGAGAACTCGGTCATTATCTGAGAATTGACTTTGTCAATCAAATCAAAGAGCAGGTGGTGGCTTCACATTTTTCTGGAAAGGCCGGATAGCAGATGAATGAAAAGAAGCTAAGATTTAGGCTTTGCTGATCAAGCAAACTTATCACACTCAAGCAAACTCCCATGGGGTATAAGCAATAGACTTTTGACACTTCAGCTACATATTGCCAGTAGTAAATATGCTGTGCTAATTGGTGTTTATCCAACTACACTTGTTTCATATGAAGTTGTAAATCTCTCATTCTACAAGATATTGTGAGGTCTCTTTCAATCTGTTCCTAGGACTGATCAAAATCCCCTTGTTAGGGGATTTTAATGCTAGGGTTTCAAGTGACAGGGAAACTTGTAGTTGTCTAGGGAGATACAAAAAAGCCAAAATGATTGGTAACAGGTGGTTACCCACAGTCAGTCGCCGATAGTGACCAAATGCAGCTGGGAGTTGCAAGAAAGTCTGTTGTTGCATCGGCTTATCACCAAGTACTCGGTTAATTTATTTAGTTTATAAAATGCTCCGACAAAAGCAATACCTATTAGGTAGATCCACCCTCCTCCTCTAGTACACACAACACTCATTCCCACCATTGCCAACAGGTGGCGTGTTTTATAGCTAACAAGGGGAGGGGTTCTTGAATCCCTGTTTCTATAAAAGACACATGGTAATTTCTCTTTTTTTCTTCTAGATTTTTATAATGTTACCATTGGTCAGCCACCAGATAAGCAAACACATTACTTTTAACAATGAATAGCAACAGTCAGCTACTTCTTGAACCATTTTGTGTGCATAGTTTCAGCTTCACATTCCAAGTACACAATTCAAACAAAGGTGGCCTTATAACAAAACATATTTCTGTGGGATTATACAAAATATTCAGTTAAAATTCTATTAGCTTTATAGTAAAAGCAGCTAATTTCTTAAATAAAAATTCTTACCATTAGTGGTGGGTTTTAATAAATAGTAATATATATATATATATATATATATATATATATATATATATATATGAGTCACTATACCCAAAGAAACACTACTGAAAAAGACTTTCAAATGTTAATAAAATTAAATTTTATCAACATTTATACCATTGTAAGAGAAAAAGATTGAACAAAAATATGTTAAAAACATTTAATTGACTAGTTTTAGGAAATAAATGTGAAATAAATGTTTACAAAAGAAAAAGAAAAAAAAGGAAATACGACATGATGTCTGAAAGTAAAACCCATTTGTTTCAGCTTTCAAAAAAAAACTTTTTACAGTAAAATTAAGTTACAAGATAGGAAGTAAAAATAAAAAAACATAGTTGCCAATTTCGTTTTAGCTAAATTTTATGAAGTTGGATTTTTCGTAAGGGTTTTCTAGTAAGTCATTACTCCAGTCACAAAATAAAGTTGTAATCAAGAAAAGTGAATGAGGATTTTTTTTTTTTTTTTTATAAATTTATTTTTATCTAGGTATGCACCTAAATTAGAATTTAAGAATAATTAAAATAGTTCTTAATTTCACTTTTAAGATGTGTATATTTTCAGATATGCGAGTCTCTGTTTTCTCCAAATAAAATTGTTTCTATCTAGCGAATACACATAAAATTACATATTAAAAAAATAAAGTTTTAATCTCGGTTTTAAAATGTGTATATTTTCAAAACTGCAAGTCATTTTTTTTAAACCCAAAGTAAAAATTATTCTTTTTTAGCCACTAATTGTTGGTGGGTGTTTGTTTTTGTTCTGCCTATAAAATTCTTCTAAATAAGGAAAATTAATTCATTTTATTTTTACAAATATCTTTATAGTTTTATATGGCAAATAATACACTTAAGATTATATTAGAATAGTTCTTAATTTCAGTTTTAAAATGTATAACTAAAAAAGAACAGGTGCTACCCGCAAATTTGTAAATCTACACATTCTAAAAATGAAATTAAAGGCTTTTAATTTTTAAAATTTAATTTTAGGTGTATTCACTAGATAAAAACATAAATTTATTTAGGGGAAAAATAACTCATTGATTTTCCTTGTTTAGAAGAAATTTATTTACAAAAACCCAATAATAGTTGACTGGTATACCAGAAAAGAATTGCTTTTTTTTTTTTTTATTATTATAATAATAATATTTTTTATTTTTTTTTTTTTGCTTGCTTGCTTGCTTTATAATTTTCGCTTCCTCAGGTCAGAGAAGTAAATGAACATCTTCCTGGTTGTAGTTTAAGTTGTCTCTTAATTGAGTGTACAATTTCAAGAATATTGATAAGGATTGGTCACTTCGATTTTGTGAAACAAAGTAACATGTAAAATTTAGTCTAAAAAAAAAATCATTTCGCATTTTCAGCTGGTTGAAGCAGTACAGTTTTAACTCGCTGTAAAAAAAAAAAAAAAAATTCAATGAATAAAAGCACATACAAATCACATATTTAGAAAGATTATATTTTCTTTCTAGCCATGTGAATATTATTGTACCAGAAATACAAGAGATATTGCTAGTTGAATGGATTAAGTATTATCAATCTCAAAAAAAAAATAAGATATCAACTGGAAATGCTATTATTACACAAGAAAATGAATGACTTCCTTAGAAAGCAAAAATACTAAATTAAAAAAACAAAAAACCGAACCGAAAACCGTGGTATCAAGGAAAACAAAACTAATACCGAAACAAATTGCCAAACCACCAACTCTAATATATATATATATATATATCGGTTTTGTAGTGCGTATTCAATTTATGTAACGTAAATATTGTTTGTGAGAGTGATTCTCGCCATATAACTAGCTTCAGTATTTACGTTATATATATATATATATATATATATATATATATATATATACATATTGTGCTTCTTTTTAAACTTGTGAATGAAATATGAATGTGGAAGGATTTAATATTTAAAGATTTGTATTATTTATCTCTAAATGTGAAAAACATCTAATTGTAAAAACTGTTTTTACTTTAATAAACAAAGCAAGAACATTATTTTTTATCAATTTTCAGTTAAAAAAATCTTGAAATTTATATTGTTTTCTGTTTCACCAACCAAATTTGAAAATACAAATGAGAATCTACAAAATAAGCAAACAGAAAATTTATTCACAATGTGAGATAGCTAATTGTAAATGAAAAATACTTTAGTAACTTCTTCGTCAATATTTGTAATGTGCTAATATTTGCATTTATAGAAAATAAATGCATAAAGCAGAATCCTTATAATATGATAAAAGGTAATGAGTATGAAACTTAATTTATAAGAACATTTCTGTGTAAAAGTGTTTAAGTTGACTTAATCAAAATGTTTAAATAAAAAGTTATTTTAATAAAAATTACAGTAAAATTTAATTTGTTTTTTGCATTTATTCATTTTCAAAACTTTTTTTTTTTTTTTTTTTTAGTTATCCCCCTAAACATTTTAATGGTGTTTTTATTATGTTACTAAATGATAACTAAGTTAAAAAAAAAAATTTGATTTCAGACTGTTTAGAGATGATGGTGAAAAAAAGTTAGCCTGAAGCACTGGTCTGAACTGCAGTTTTAACTCCTAATACATTTAGACAAATAAGAGTGCTTACAGCCATATCACATTGAAATACTGGTTCTTATGTGATTAGCGAATTTAAGCAATGTTGAGCTTGATCTGAACTAAATGGGTGACCACTTGGAAATACCAGGTACTGTAAGCTTGGATGTGCAGCTGGTCTAATGGATAACAGCTTGGAAATCAGACTATTCCAGTTGGGTTCATCATGCACAATATATAACCTTGGATTTTGAAAATGACTAGACATATAGTTTTTCAATTCTATTCAGACAATCTGCGTTCATGGGACCTAAACATACTATCTTAAAGTGTTTTTAAAAAAAAATCTTGTCTGTTGTTTATAATGAAAAACTACTAAAAATATGAAATTTTATAATTTTGTCTTATTTTTTGTAAAAATTCTCATTCAAGATATGAGTTACTCCCTTTCTTACAACTTGCCATTTACTGTCTTCAATTAATTTAACCTCTGCAGTTTCAAAAAACTATGTATTTTCAAATTCCTGCTTAAGTAACTGCTTTATTTTATTTTTTATGTATATTCTATTCAGCTTTTTGTTTAATTTCCTTCCAATATCTAATTGCATAAAGATAATCACTTCACTGTCAGATGATTATTTGTTGTTTATCATCATAAACTGTTACTTTGGGGTATTTGTTTTTATTACTACATATTATACTGAACATATATAGTTTATCTTAAATACTTAGCTTACCAGGTATTTTCTAAAAACTTTAGTTCAATTTTGGTATTCCTCTGTTGCACATTTGTGTTTTCTAGCTAATGCATTCATTTTGCTAACAATCAAGCTTAGAATTTTTTTACTCAGAATGAATAATTACAGAAATTGAAGTTTAGAATCCTATAGTTATTAATTTTATGAATAAATTTAATGGAAACTAGATATGGAAGATATGAAAATTATTCAATTTTTTATTGCCACTGCCACAAATATCTCTTTTGGATTTGGAAAAATGTTTCTGTGTGTACATTGCTTTCTACTCGGAAGAAGATATGCATTTTTATTATTGCTCTTATTATTCCAGACCAACCCACTGGACAGTCATATGCCAGGTATGACCAGAGGGGCTAGCCAAGCAGTAATTGACCAGAACACTCTGCCACATAAATACACAAGGGTAAATCAGTCTTTCTATTAAAATTTTTGTTATATTTTTGTAAGCACATTTTTTTTTTTACATATATACATACATATATATATATAAAAGACAGCAATCCTTCTTTTATACAAGTTTCGTTAAACACGACCGACAAGGTACTGCAATTAAGCTTTTTATTTAAATTTTTCTTTTGTTTGAGGGTTTTCTTTTCTGGATATAGTGTGTAAAAAAGAAAAAAAAAAAAAAAAAATTTGCCCAAATGTTCTTTATATTTGAACACTTTGAATGATTTTTTGAATGTATGGATTTTATATGTATGTATGTTATAGGAATGTTATTGGGTTTTCTTTGTTTTTTTCTAAACATGGTCAGCACATTCTGGCTGCGTTTGTAGTTAATGTTATTGAGTGTTGGCTTTTGCTTAGTGCTTTGCTGCCCAAATACACAATTATTAAATTACATGTCCCAGCAGCCAACAAGGAAAGTAACACGACAGCATTCAGAAAAAAACCTACAGCTAAAAATGACATCCGAAATTTAAATAATGAAATTCAAAAACATGCGACGCTAAAAAACACCTTGACTAAACTGAAATATAAGGAAGCACAGAACCATATCACTAAGTATTAACAAAGACCAATTTAAACGCAAGCAAATAATTACAAAAAAAGCTTTGAAACTTATATCAAGGCGATATCCTACTTCTCAACAGCAGTGATGAATATATAAACCTATCCAGTCATAAATTAATAGATGACCAGAAGGAATTCTGAAATCTAGGATCCAAATGCCATCTCCAACCTAAATTTGACCTCACAAAGAAAGTCAAAATTCTACACCAGTTACTATCCCAGCTTAGGGCTGGTGCAGTAATAAACCTCCATCCAGACTTGAGAGAACTTCTCGAGGCAGAGAGCCTAAAAGACCATACTCATCACAATAACTATAACAATATTCTAACAAAATTCAAGACTGCTGCAAAAGAATTTAAAAAAAAAAAAAAACAACAATCCTAATATTGTCATCAGACAAGCTGATAAAGGTAATACATATCTAATTTTGGACAAAGTGGATTATTATAGAAAATTACAACACCTGACTGATCTAAATTAAATAAAAATACAATAGAGTCTAATCCAAATACCGTTTCAAGATCTGTTAACAAACTTATAACATCAAACAATGCCAATGTTATTAGAGATTACCAACCAGGATACCTATATGGAAACGTTAAAGTATTTATACTCTGATATCCACTACAACCCATCATTTCACAGATCCCAATACCAGTTGTCAAAATTCCTTAACAATATCATTACTACCAATTATAGCATCACATCAACTCATGAGTTTCTCTAAATCCTTAAAACTACACAATCAAACCAAGACATTTTAGCGTCTTCTTGAAGTAGAAACTTTATTCACAGACATCCATGTTGATGAAACCATCAATGAATCCTTAACTCTGGGTATAAAAATAATTCCACCTACATCCATCAACCCTCATATTCTCAAAAAATTATTGCACGCTTGCACAGCTAAAGTCCACTTTTACAACCATAATTTACATTCAAACTAATGGTGTTGGTATGGGAAATCAGGTTGGTCTCTAAGTACTAAATGTCCCACGTAGAAAGCAAGGTATTTAAAAAAAAAAAAAAGTTACTAAACTCAAAATATATATCCGCTATGTAAGTTGATATTTTTATTTTAGCTGAAAACAAAAAAGAAATTGATAATCTCAAAATGACATTTGGAAAAAAAACTGTCTTTAAGTATACCTGGTCAAAAAAATAAACTCTTAGATTTTCTTGTAACACATTTACTACTTCATTATAAAAAAAAAAAAAAAACTCTACTAGTAGAAATTCTTGCCATCTTAATTTTATGAGTGAATGTCCACTTTTTTTCTTTTCTTTTTTCACCCCAGGCAAGGCAGTAAAGCCACTTAGACACAAGAGGTTACAGGTTATGGAAGAATTAGGAAGAGAAACATTAATAATGTGTGTGAAGAGGAAAGAGTAACTAGGACAGTAGAGAGCAATTGACACTGCATTTAAATTTTTGCAGATTAAAGTTGGCTTAGATATAAAATAGGTGTTATAAAAAAATTTCCTCAAGAGAACACATGAGAATTCATCCTCTCATCCCCCTTTTCCCTTAACAACAGTTTTCTGAACAACTTAACTAATCACCAGATTAGTCTATTTCCTTCTAAAGTAGGTACCTCCAAAAATTTGGTCTACCTAAGGTTTAAATGTATTTTCATAAATGAAATATCTTTCTTGAACTTTTCTTTTTAGCCTCAATTGAAAGCTAAAGAATTAAATTTTCTAATACAAAAAATACTGTGGTGTATTTCAAATAGAAATTAGAATGACTTTGTTTTATTTTTATTTTTTTCCTGACAGATTGTAAACAAAACTTAATTCTTGGTTATAAAAATCTTGCAAAAATAAAATATACATTTCTGAAACGTTATTTGCAGAAAATTAGCAAATTTAATCTGCTCTGAAATAAATGTTACTTGTTGGACCAGAATTGATATAAATTTACAGATTCTATGTAAAAACAGTTTATTTTTTTAACTACAAGGTAAAAAAATTAGCAAAATATTTTTTAAGCAATTATCTAACTTTTTTTTTCTTTGTAGGTACTTTACGATTGAAAACGCTTTCTGAAAATATAATAAAATTTAAAATACTAGAAAAATTTCTAAAATTAATAACATTTCATAAATTGTTGAATTACCTCTAATTTTTTAATCCTTCCTACTACATTCAAAATTTTGGGTTGGGGGGGGGGTGCAGTGTACATACAAATTATTTTTGTTTCAGATCAGATGAATTTCAGAAAAATAAAAATTAGAGAAATTGATTTGAAAAATTATAACTATTATCATTCCATATTAAACATGCAAGTAGATCATGAATTTGTACTTGCATACAATTTGTTTTTCTCAACTCTGAAATATTTTGCTAGATTATACTAAGTCCTAAATGACTAATAGTATAAGTATTACTGTTATTCTTTTTTTTCTTTTTCTTTGAGAAAATTGAGAACTTTAATTCATTTCTACATTTGTTTTCTCTTCTCTAAGGTAAAGCGGAATATGGATGATGATAATGAGAAATGTACAATATGTCTGTGTGAATTTGAGAATGGTGAAGATGTCCGGTAAGTTTATGCAAATTCAAACTAATTTTCCAATAATTTTAGCAACAATCGTTTTTCCTTAATCAGGATTAGTAAGTGAATTATTGAAATATCTTTATCAGCAACCTTACACTTATGGAATCAGTGTTTTAACTTCTAAATAAAAATTTACGTATCTGTTTAAAAGAAATTTTTTCCAAAAGTATTCTGTTCTTGTTCATTTTTGAAAATTTTCTGCTTCTTGCAAATAAATAGTTACACATAATCTTTCTGAAATTAATGCTATTTTACATTTTATGATTTATTATGACACCCTGTTTTGAAAATTACTTGTTTTCCATGTGTAAAATTAGCAAAAAGCTGCAAGGGTTGCTCTAAAAGTAATGCCTCTTTTTTTATGTCAGCCAACTACATCAGTTCTGTTGTCATGTCTGTGGAAATAAATAGGAGGCATTAGTTTTGGCGCAACATCTCCTCGTTCTGTAACCAAGGTTATAATAATTACTTAGAATGTTTTAATCTATTAACATGAGTACACTAATATTTTTCTGAATATCTTTAATTTTAGCTATAAGAATTAGTATTACTCATTTCATGTTTGTGCTATCAAAGGTTTACAGAACATTTTATATTTGTTATTAATGTGGTGAAATGGTTATTTTAAAAATTGATGTCTCAACTAAACTGTGTATAGATTTTGAGATGTATAAAAGTTGAGTCTATGCTTTAAATATGAACTTGGTAAGTTGATATTTCATACATGCTAGTGTAACAGTACACTTAAATATAAGCAGATATAATTTTCAAGTTTCCCCTGCTTGCTTGCTTTATTTATTTTTCTCTTTTTAATGATAGGCATTTATATTATTTAAAAAATTTCATGAGATATCTAGACTTTATTTTACGTTTTCTGTCTTGCTTCAAGTTTTGGTGCTGAAAGGGTATGTCATGTATGTATAAGTGAGTAGTTATACAAGGAGATATCATTGACTTGGAGGTTCTTTCAAGGTCAGTAACAAATGTGAAGATTGGCTAATTTTAAATAGCATGGAATTTTCCATTAATTTTAGATTTAAATTGTGCTGAGAACCAAAATGAAACTGAGTATACATGTCTAAGGATTGTAAAGTTTGGGACTGAGAGCAGTTGACCTTGCTCTTTTTAGTGGGACACCTTGGAGAATGTGAGTCATCAATAAAAAAACAATTTGTTACCAATTTTAAATTCTAGAAAATTTTATGAAATTAAGTGGAGGATGGAGTAACGTGTTTTAAAAAAAAAAAAAAAAAAAAAAATTACCAATGTTTTCTAAAAAAATAATTTAAAAAATAAATTCATTCATCTGTTGATTTTTGCAAGAATTTCAAAATTAATGTTTTTCAACAGAAATGCTGGTGCAAAAATGTCCATTGCCAGCTCTGTTGACCAAAAAAAAAAAAAAAAAGTTTTTTAACACAAATTTCAAACAGGCGTAAAAAATCTTAAAAACTACTTTGGGCTTTCGTCTTAATAATAACATAAACATTTGGTGATAAAAACTTTGTTTTATTAAGTTTGGGGCTTTTTTTCATTATGTTATGCTCTTTTTTTCAGAAAATTATTGGAGGTATCAACTCGAGAATAATTCAAAACATAACCATTACTGCATACATTGTGTATGCAGTAAATTACTGTCAGTGTAATACTTTAGACCTCACTACTCAATGCACCATATATAAATAGAACCAAAACACAATACACATGGCCTGAAGATTGTGTTGCCGCAAGGTGTTAACCTCAGTGTCCACTTTCATATTTACATATGCTCTATCTCTGTTACCCATAAATATAGCATACCGTAAAACTATATTTTTATTATATAATGTGTGTGTGTATTTTTGTTCCATGTGTGAGTTTGCAGCATTATTTAAGTAGTGTTCCCTGAGGGAATGGTGGATTTATACTGTTTTAAGATGAAAATTTAACTTAGTAAACTTTTATCGATTTGTTTTAGTTTAAATTTATTTTTGTTGTATTTGATCCATTGTACTTTGTTTTGTTTTGCAGCCGCCTCCCTTGTATGCATCTTTTCCATATAAATTGTGTTGACCAGTGGTTAGTCACAAATACAAAATGCCCAATTTGTAGGGTGGACATTGAAGCCGGATCTAAATCCCAGCTTCTCTCAGAATGTTGACATCAACACTTAAAGAAAGGCTGGTGCCTTGCTACAAAAAAGGCAGAAATGAAAGCAATTCTAACAAGTAATTCTACAACACTGCTTTCAACATATCTATTAATACAATTGTTTCTTTCTTCTCTACATTTTTCTATGTACATTTTTATTTTTTTCAATCTTTCACTGCTTAACTTTTATGTTCAATTTTTCTTCTGTTTATTATCTTTTCCTTCATTATCATTCATGCTTATTCAACATTGAATTCTGTTATTTCTGTTACAACTGTATTTACAGCTGTGCTTATATTATTTGCTGTAAGATGTTATTTATTTTTTTAAATATTTTTTCTTCAGACATTTCTATGAGTGTAGGTGGATTTTCTTTAAGATTATAAGATTAAAATTATCACTGAAACTAGTAAGCAGTTAAGATTTTACTATACACTTGCTTTTCGATAATACATTTATATACTATATCAGTCTTGTTCTTTTCTTGTTTTTATTCTATATAAAATATAAAAGTTTTTTTACTGTTGCTTTTTTTTTTGTTTTTTAATAGTAAGGACAATATCCATTTACTTTCTCAACATTCAAAGAAAATTCTTACAGAATCGGAAGTGAAACCTGAATTGGAGAATGGAATAGTCGATACATAGAGAACACGCTTAACCTATTTAAAGGACTTTTCCTTTGAAAAGAAACATCTATATGTAACAACTTATTGCAGCTTATTTATATTTGTCTTCACCAAACTAATGTCATTTGTATCATTAGAATGTCAAACAGTTAGATTTTTTAACACTTCTACAGCTGTTTAAAAATTAAGGAATAAGGTAATAAAACAGTTATAATTATACCTATATTTTTTTTTTAAGACAAAATAGAAAACAGCAAAAAGAAGACTTCTATACAGTCTTCTTATCCAAGAAAACTTCTTTTTTTTATCATCTGCTAATTTATTGAAAAATCATGGTGGTATGTTCACAGATGCTAAAATGAGACTTTCAAAGATTGCCTCCTGGATATACTATCTTTGTAAGTTTTAGCACCCATGCAATTATCACATATTGGCTTTTCAGTAGATGGTGGTAGATATTTTTCCTGTGTGTATGTATAGCAATGATAAATGTTGCAATTTCATTGTGGCTTGTCATAGATTACAAATGAGTTCCTAAAGTACATCAAATATTGATGTACTAGTGTCTCCTTGTGTATTCCTATCATTTAATAATCTATGTTGAAGTAATAAAAGCTGTTTAAAGATACCCATGTATAATGATTTGATGATATTGCAAGTGTTTTGTATTTGTCTTTTCTGAAGCTATAGTAATGCTCTTTGCATTAACATTAGAATAGTAATTACAAAGGGAAAGGATTCTTCCCTTGATATCTCTTCTGTTTATCTCATGTTTGTATTGACTTTAGTTAACCAAGGAATTGGTTAGTGTTGAGTCTTGACATGTATTTGTGGTAAAAATTGATAAGATATGAATTTCTCTTTATGTCAACTGGTCAAATGTTCCCAAATGATTTAAAAATATAGACAACATAGAAGCAAGAAAATTTCTATATAATTTCTTTCCTACCTACACACTATTATTTGGAATGTATAGTTTTATTAAACCTTTGTTTTTGTTACTATTTTTTCAGGACATGATACTGTTTTAGCAGAATTTCTTAAATTTGGGTATATTGTCATCTATTATTGTCAATATTTTACTTCATGTTTCTTCAAAATTTCTTTTGCAAGAAGACTTGTCTTTGTTGGAATGATTTGAAGAATAATCAGGATATTATATTTTGTCTGAGAAAACTTCATTATAACTAAAGTATTTTCTAAAACCTTTTAAAGTGAATTTGAGTGATTTTAATATAAAATCAGAAAAATATACCTTTTATCAATAACTTATTTTAAGTTTTATTGCAAATAATAATCTAAATACCCTGTAGTAAGAAGTCTTTGGTTTTTCCTTTCAAATAAATTGCAACTGTGTCATCTGTAAAAATATTTTTATTTAACTTTGGTCTATAGTCATTGCAATTACATTTAAACATATCATGAGAGTTTAATTACTACTATCTGACACAATCTTTGAATGTAATTTAAGTACTCTATTTTTTAATTTAATGGTTCAGCTCTGTTTTGCTTATGAACCTGAAAAACTAAGATACAGAATCTAAATGTATTCTTCTGGTGGTGTAATTATTCTGGATACCAAGGATGCTGCAACTAAGGACCAATTATAAAAAGGCTAAGTCAGGTTGATAGTCTTGCATGAGTAAAGCATTAAAATACAAATGGTTGTATAACAAATCTTATGTAATTATGAACATATGTGGCTTATTCAACTGAATAGTAGGAAAATCAGTAATTTTACAAAATTGATGATAAATCACTGATAATTTCATTTAGAATTAAGAATTCTAGTTAATATTTATAGAATGCTGCATATGTTTTAAGATGAATTAAATTGTATCTTCAGCATATTTGCTATCTTCGTAGTTGTAATAGTTAAAAAAATATATATATGACCTCTTATCTAGTTTCAGTGCAAATCCTGCAAATGCTGTTTCTTAGACAATACACTATATAGATAATAGTAATATATTTTTGTATCCTTCTAATAAATAACTAGTTATTCTGATTTTGGGGGAATGATTCAAATAAATTCTAAGAAATATGGTTTTGCAATGAAATTTACAATATTCTTCCATAAATATACCTCCATAGAATCACCTAAAAAAAAGTTTATGCTGAGGGGAAATTTGGTTTGTGGAAATTGTATTTGTAAAATAGAATTTGAATTATAAAAATCCTGTCATTTTGTGCATAATTCATTTTTATCATATTTTTGTTACAATTTAAGAAATAGTTTTACCAACTAAGATACAGATTTCAAACCTGGTATAAAAAAGTGCTTCTGTAATAACAAAAAAGTTTGTTCATTGTTAAAAAAAAAAAATTAGGATTTGATATCTTAAATTAACACAGTGTATGAATGTTTTATATAGAATAACTTTAATATAAAAAAAAAAAACATAAAAAAAGGGTTTCTGTAAGAGTTAAGTGGATTTTAATAAGATTTTATATTTGCTTATCTAAAAAAAATTTGCAAAGGTAAAATGGGTTTTTAAAAATTCTTTAAATGAACAAATTCCATTATTGATGCCATGACTAAAGCAATCTGAGAAGAAAAAAGGACAAGCTAATGTAAACTTACATTGAAATATTTTTCATCAGCAATATAAAGCATAGTATATTGAGAGTATTATTGAATTTACTGCTTAAATATAAAAATGGGTAACTGCATTTGTTTGAAAAATAACTTGCAGTTGTGCAAATATACTCTTGGGGCACAGGCATTGATCTCATGGGCCTTGGAGAACTGGCCATGAACAACTGCCTTTATGCATCTACCTGTAAAGGAGGTCTTGGTAATTGAGGAAACTCTTCCAGTGATTCCATAGCTGGAGAGCTTTTGTAGGAAATGTCTCTCTCTCATATATATATATATATATATATATATATATATATATAGCAAAGTTCATTTGGACATGTGTTGGTGTTGACTATCAGGAGGTTTGTGGATAGTCAATTACAGATTAATTCAGCATCTCGGGATGAAATCAGATATTCCAAAGATATAGATTAAATTTTTTTTGTTTTTTGTTAAATTCAGCAATGTGACCAAATAATCAGTGAATGAATCTGGCAATAGCATCATCTATATATGTTGCAAATGGTCTCAGCACTATTTTCTTTTGAAAAATATTAAGGTTTTACAAGCCTCTTTTTTAATGTCATAAGGACATTTTAAATGTTTTTGGAAATATATTTTTACTTTTTCTGGTTAAGACATTTAGAAAAGAATATTAGCAAGTTTACAACCACTAATATGAAACAAGACCTTACACTTGGTGAAAGTAGCATTTTGAAAATAGCATGAAAAACATTTAAATTATTTAAGGTAATCACAATTAATCCAGGTTTATATAATAATATAATTCAATAATCATCACTCCGCTATGTTCTTCTGAGACTTGGCTAGACTCTGCACCAATGACATCGAATATGTATTTCATTATCTCCACAAAACTACCAAAGCCTGAAAAACTGATTTAGGTGCCAGTTTATAGACAATAAAATCCAAAACATTATTTTCGTTAAGTATTGTCTCCAGATAGCTGAAAATATGAAGAGAAATGTTTTCTCAGTAAGTTAAAAATTAGAAGAAAGGAATAGATAATCAAAATTGTTTGCTTAGCAACAGATGACGGCAATGATAGCAACTGAGATGGCAGAAGAAAAAAGGATTAGTGTGTAAAAGGGAGTGGGTGGCAGTATACAATAAAAAAAAATTACACTTGATGTGTTTTGTTGAATCTACGCTTTGCAGATGTTAAAGTAGATATTATAAACATTAGCAATACAACCAGTTCTCTAAAATTAAAATAGATAAAAAGAATCAATAGTAGGAATCTAAAACTGAAAGTAAGCATCATTAAACTACAAAGATAGGCATTTATTTGCCACAAGAAAACAACTTGTGGTTAGTAACCACTAACTTTACAAGGAAGCATGGCAACACTGTTCCCTACTTCTAATCTTAGAAGTAGAAAGTGACTCTATGCTGGTGAGAAAAGGCAACATGAACATGGTCAGCTTGCTTTGTTGCTGAAATCAACAAAGAAAACTAAACAGGGTTTAACAAACAATTAGAATATATTCATTGTAAGCAAATATTAGCTCAGAAAATAGCAAAAACTTTGAAAGAAAAATATTGTTTGTATGACTTGTTAGAATTGCTTACTGAATTTTGTATGTGTATGAATATATATATTTATTACACACACACACACACACACAAGTTTCATTAAATAATTTAGACAAGTTTTGTCTGCTTATTTTCAATAGGATCTGTTCATATTCTTGGATGAGGTTTTTGGTGTTGGTATTATATATATCTCCAAATAAAGAGACAGAACAGGCAGATTAAGAATCTTTTTTAAAAAGTGCTCAATACAATTTTGAGCAAAATATTTTATTATATTTTACATCGCTACAGAAAAATTTCCATGTTTAGGAACTTTAAAATTGTCCCTCATCAGGCAATGAAAATTATTTACTTGGGAAATCAGAAAACAATTTGGTAGCTCATTTGAGAGTTAAAAGGGAGCGGGGGCCAAAATTCCAAAATTAAAAACCTGTGGGCATGTCTTGATTAACCAATCAAAAGATGAATCAAAGCTAAAAAATGAAAAATAAGGTCAGAAATTAGGAGTAGGTGGGTTATTATTTCATGTTTAGATAAATTGACACATTAGACACATCCACCACTGATGATGCCCTGTTGCAAATATAAGGTTTAGATACTATGAACTAGACATAGTTATATTTAATATAGTTATTTTAAGGAATTTCAAAATTTAAAAAAAAAAAATTTTTTATACATCAAAACTTTCTTAAAGGAGCCTCTAGTATAATTAAAACATTTTTATATATATTTTGAACTCAAAATACGATACTTGTTATATTGAATGGGCAATAAAACATGGCAATATTAAAGTTGAAAAATCAAAGAATTAAATACATCTTATGTGGCTCATTATATATTAATAAAATAATGGATATGTAATTACACAGATTTTTTTATGAAAAATTCTTTTACGCCTGTATTAGAGTAAACATACAATGCTTACAAATTACTGTTAATTCATTTCTCTGATTTAGGAACCTTTATTTTTACAAAACTTTATAATATGCAGCTTTTCATGTAAACATAGGGGATATGGGTCATTTAAGGATTTTTATATATATACATTTTTATATTTTCGGACTATTGTCCTTATCTTTGTCGCCATATTTATTACATTTCGGCCTTCTTCAGGTGGTTGGAATGTTGAACTGAACCTTTTATTTTGCTCACTGGGGTAGACTGTTCTAGTTCTAAGTACCATATCTAATGGATATCAGTTATCTCCTGTCAATTCCCCTCTCCAAGTTAACCAGGTATTGAACTCACACTCTTTGGGTCCTGTCACTGGATCTAACTAACACCTTTATCCACTGTGCCATGTGTCCTTGAGGATATCTGTTTATAATTTTCTGGGTATGCTAAACCTAATGTGTTCAGCACTCATTTTTTTACAAGTGTTCATATTGCAATTTTTGTTATCGCTTTTCTCTGGCACTCCTTATTACTGGTTCCCATATTGTATTCATTTCTATGCTTGGTTGACTCAGGAGATTTTTGTGGCCTAGCATATGTGCTGATTCCTTAAGTTTATGTATTTTCTAATGATATTCTTTATCTATGATCTCTACCTGGTCCCACAGAAGGCGGTGATCTCCCTTTTCTTTCCATATGTGGTCAGCCATGCCTGATTTTTCCACTTCCCCTCATGTTACAGCTTTCTGGTGTTCTTGAAGCCTTACATTAAAGGGGGCTGCCTGTCTCCCTTTTATATTTCTTTCCACAGCTGCACAGGATAGCGTATACAGTCTTTAGCCATGTTCTCTATGGGGTGTCTTACTTGGGGGAGAGATCTGTGAAGTGTCGTCCAGCTTTTGAAGGTTGTCCTGATGTTATATTAGGTACCTCCACAAAATGTAAACAAAAAGAGCATAGCATGATGAAAAAGACGCCAAACTTGAAATGTTTGTTATTGTTAAGAGGAAAGATCAAAGTATTTTTGTGGTATTTTTTTACATTTTTTAATTGTTCCTAACACGTCCGAAAATTTCGTTAAAAATCTTGTTTTTTTTTTTTTTTTTAGTAAGCAAAATTGACCATTTTATAGAATCAATGAAAATCTCAGTTTGAAATTCTTTTAAATATCAATTATCATTTTTTCAAAATTTATTTTATGAAAATCAGAAATTATAATGTTTATTTAAAACTTTTTTGAACCAAGCTTAACTTAGCTTTTGCGCCGAAAAGATGTAATTTAAAAATAAAACAAAGTTGGTCATAAACTTTCGCGTCATTTGACAGGTGTTGAATGACCTATTGATGGATTCCGTGAGGATAATTTGTTCTATGGAAGGAGAAAAGTGAAATATTTTACATTTAAGTGAACAAATTATTTACCTCGTTATTTTTAAGGAAAACTTTCAGCACTCTAATTTTTTTTTTTTTTTTTTTTTTTTTTTTTTGTACTTAGCTTTCACCTTTACGTTGATGATGCTTTATGGAAAATATATTATAAAGAAATTAAAATAAGACTGTTACGAATGAGATTAAATTTCATAAGAAAGGTATCTAATTAATTTATAGGTACCTTTCTCATGAAATTTTGTCAGAAGTGTACATAAAATACTATAATTTTATGTACATT